>VZSC01008476.1:0-26417 GCA_013398225.1 Steatornis caripensis | reverse complement strand
TCTCCTCTCAGCCTTCTCTTTTCCAGGCTGAACAGACCCAGCTCTTTCAGCCTTTCCTCATAAGAGGGATGCTCCAGTCCCCTCATCATCTTTGTTGCCCTCCGCTGGACTCTCTCCAGTAGTTCCCTGTGTCTCTTGAACTGGGGAGCCCAGAACTGGACACAGTACTCCAGATGCGGCCTCACCAGGGCAGAGTACAGGGGGAGGATCACCTCCCTCCACCTGCTGGCCACACTCTTCTTAATGCACCCCAGGATGCCATTGGCCTTCCTGGCCGCAAGGAACATAAACCACTGAAGAACATATCTACAGAAGCTGTTAGGCATCTAGAGTGGAACTGAATTCGGGAAAGAGATGTTCAGTATGCTCGCCTGATAGCAAGATTTCCACTAGCGACGCATGATCAGATCAGTCTTGGGAGGGCTGACAGGTATCCCAGAGCTATCCCCATCAGACGCGTTCCTGTGCTGCATTGCCTTGAACCAGCTGTGGTTCCCCATTCTGGAACCAGGAGGCCAAGAGCCTGGGGAGCCACTGCTCCATGCATTTCTCTGTTTGCCTTAAAAAACCACTAAACCTTGAAACCATGGGCTGAATCCAGGGCTCTTGGGGCATCCCTGCTGCAGAGCTGGAAGCTTGGAAGTTCTGGGCTGGGTTCCCAGGTCCGGTAGCGCTTAGGCAGTCTGGATGGCAGAGCAGCCATAAGGCACAGATCCTGAGAGCCCTGCATCTGCTCAGGGAAATTGATATTCGGGTAGAAACAGAGAAACTGAAACCCATGCAAAACAATTTTGCAGAGCAGCTGGGGTACGCATATTGTTTGGAAGCATTATATTTTATGTCCTGAGTTTGGGGGGTAGGGGTGTTTTTGTTGTTAGCTTTTTTTTTTCGTTTTCAAGTCCCTCATTCAAAAGAAACAGAAACATCAAAATGCTTTAGGTTGGCCTCTGAGTAAAATCTCTCCCTTTCTTAAAATACCCAAAACACAATTCACAAGATGAAACAATTGTGACGGCTCTGATAAAGAATAGATGAGATAAAGTGGAAACAACAGTCACCAGTTCAGGGAAAAGCCCTCAAAAAGACTGTGACATGAGATATGTGCTCCCTAAAGTTACAGAACAGCTAAGTAGACAAGGAGACATTGATACTGCCCAGCAGAAGTAGCATAGGAATATGCATCTCTGACTGGATTCCAGGACCCACAGTTATTAATCATCAATTTGTCTAGGCTTCAGCCACTGCCACTGCACTTGGATGCAGCTCAAAAAGCCCTGCAGGACATTAAGAAAGCCCAGAGATGCATCTGCCTAAGCACTGGTGACAGTTTCTTTCCTAAGTTCCTTTTCCTTATACTTCAGGTATGCCAGGAATGATTACAATTGCATTCTGTTCATCTCTCATCACATTTTTATTTCATGTCTGTAGCCTCCTTCCTATGAAAAAAAATTAAAAAGCAGGTAGGCATGCTTAAGCAAGAATGCATGACTTTCTCAGACCTCTCTCTATATTTTAACTCATTTATTTTTGTCATGATTAAGTCCTAATCACTATTTGGGACTACTGTCTTAATCGTATTTTCCCCTATTATGTAAATGCTGAATGACAAATAGGTACAGGACTGAAAAGTAGATCAAATCTGCTGAACTCTCAATAATGACAGATGGAGATTGTCTTTTGTGTTGTTGTGACAAATGAGTTGTACAGCTGTGACTCTGACTTGACTCTTATCAGCTACTGAACGAATCAGTGAAATTCCAGGCAAATGAAGCTCCAACTCAAAGGTCAGAAGTGGTTAGCAGTAGCGTACTTCATGCTGCATAGCATTTTAATTAGTTAAATGGCTCTGTACATATGTATGGATTTTATTCCTAATTTATTCATGATTTTACATTAATCACTGACATCCTGACACCTAATTAGTAAAGAGGACAAACACTCACAGGTAACGTGAGGTGAGAACTACCATATGTATTTTAATAACCAAAGTTGAGACAGCAAGCAAAAAAAAAAAAATCAGAGCTTCAAAATGAAGAGCGACAGATAGTATTTAATTAGTTTCATCTGTACACACTCTATTCCATTTCAGTACAGATAGTTTATGCTCACTCCAAGTCAAACAGAAATTAAAGCAAAAAAGCTTTCAAAACACTTTATAGCAATGCTACAGAATTTCATTAATATATGAATACTGTAATTTATTATCCACGCTTTGGAAAATAATATGGTATTCTGTCATCAAGTTCCCTGGAGAAATCACTGACATAATTTTTGGCTCCGAAAGCATTGCTGCCATCCAGACACTAAGCCACAATCCGAGGATCTGAGTGTGAGCATTCAGAAGATCTCTGAGAACTAGGACTTCTCCCTTATTCAGAGGATGTTTCAGGGTAGAACTTATTTAATTAGAAATTACTTTCATTATGACAATTTTTTTTCTTTGCTAATTAGTGACAAATCCGTCAAGGACATTTTCCTGGAAAAGTGTATTTCCTATATTTTCATGATTTCTTTTTGTGATATTTTGCTTTGACACAAAGTGTTCCCTTTAATTTTAAAAAAAAAAAAAATCAAACCATTAAACTTGAGCCAAAATAGTTTTCCTTTTTTAAATGTCAGCTTCTCCACGCTTTTCAAGGTTCAGGTCATATTGGACCACTCCTGTTTTCTTTTATTTCGCTTCAGCTGAGGAATCAAAAGAATCCATTATTCCCAGAGTTCTACTGTTCTGCAACTTACGTACAAGGCTTCATCTCCCCAGCAGACAGCTATAAGCTCTTACCACAGGCTTTTCAGCTGGAGGGATGATTCAAAGACATTGAGCTGGGATCTTCTTCCAAACACTCAACATTCTAGACTTCATCTACTCTTATATTGAGAACATATAAATTGAAAGCCAACTATCTGATTGGTGTATTTCACGTAACAAAAATCCTGATGATATGCAGATAACCCCTCTTTTTCGACAGGGAATTTGAGACGAATTTGTTCTTTTATCTGGATCACTTATGATAGCACAGTTTCTTAGCAACAGCATGTGGTGGAAGACTTACACATACAAGAAGCAACAAACACTACATTCACTAGAACAGTGAAAGCTGGAAAGAAATAGCAAAGGCAGATTTCGTTAGTCTGGCTGTTTCTCTCCCAGACTGACACACATACAGCCAGTATTTGGGCAGCCACTAACCCCAGATCTAAGGCTTTCCTCTTTTNACGAATTTGTTCTTTTATCTGGATCACTTATGATAGCACAGTTTCTTAGCAACAGCATGTGGTGGAAGACTTACACATACAAGAAGCAACAAACACTACATTCACTAGAACAGTGAAAGCTGGAAAGAAATAGCAAAGGCAGATTTCGTTAGTCTGGCTGTTTCTCTCCCAGACTGACACACATACAGCTAGTATTTGGGCAGCCACTAACCCCAGATCTAAGACTTTCCTCTTTCNTGTGGTGGAAGACTTACACATACAAGAAGCAACAAACACTACATTCACTAGAACAGTGAAAGCTGGAAAGAAATAGCAAAGGCAGATTTCGTTAGTCTGGCTGTTTCTCTCCCAGACTGACACACATACAGCCAGTATTTGGGCAGCCACTAACCCCAGATCTAAGGCTTTCCTCTTTTGGCTGAGACACAGTACACTGTGTAAAATACTTCATTGTAAGTCAGAATGCAGAAGTGCAACGTCAAGTAGCTGAAGGGAAGGAGAAGGAAGACAATTAAAAAAGCACTTTTCCATAATGACAAAGGAAATGGCAACCCTGAAGCTTCTAGTTGTATTTTCAAGTAATTAAAGTGCTTCTCCTGCATACATACTGAGACAGTTCATTTTAATCAAGATTTAATCCTTGGACTAAACTGGTGAATTATACAATAATATTAATAATAATGTCTTACCAGGCCCAGAGTAGGAAGCGCTCTAATAGAAGACTAAAAATTATTACTCCCTTCCTCCTCTTCTGCAGCGAATAACTTGAGCCACAGAAAACAGATACAGCTTTCCACAAGTCACTTAAAATCATGGCTAGAGCCAGAAAGTCCAGGTTAAAATCTGCTCTAACACTTAACATAAGTGTGCATTTTTTTCCCAAACCACCTGCCACATCCTCAGATCCTTCTCCACAAGAAGCATGGAAGATGGGAAAAGTTGTGCTACTCTAGAATTGAATTTTTTTAATATATATTTACGGCAACAACTAACCCAAAAATAATTTCATGACACTACTTAACATACGGTCACAAAAGAGTTCTCCAAACAACGCAAAAAAAACATGATGAGAAGAAAAGAAACAATTACATACCTTGACACTGCTATGACCGAAGGACTTCAGCACGTAAAGAGTTTGGGAAAAAAATCAAATTTGTCAGTTGTGCTGAATTATTCATAATGATTACTTAAAAACAAGGTAAACTCTCTAAGCTGTATCACTTTTAGGTTGGCGTTTTGTGCATTTCAGCCACCTGTTACTATCAGTAAGTTTCTACATTGGAAAGCACCCTCACAACTGCCTTTTCCTGATGGCATTTATTCTCCTTTTTCTCAGTAGCTCATGCCAGACTCCAGTGGTGCAGAATGATTGGAAATTTTTTCTCCTCCTGTGAACAACAAGTGAACCATCCATCTTAAACAGCAAAGACTATCACCACTCCCTTCCAGCAAACTGAAACAGCTAGGTAGCAATTTAGCATGTTCCGATCAAGACGTTTAGTTGCAGATGAGGGGGGACATGCAAATGGCTGGATATGACTGTTTGTGGATCTATGTTTACACAGTATCGTGTAAATCGAAGCTAATCTGAAGAGCCAGATGATCTAGCTTTTCCTGTGGACAGCCCAAAAATTCATGAAATATCATTTGTGCTGCGGCAAACAAAGGTGTTCTCTGAAAGCACGGCTTAAAATGAGAGCACTACCTTAACTGTGCTGATAACATGAAAATTTGACAAGTTACATTTTTCGGAAACTCCTAAGTCTTCATAAAGATTTCAAGTGCCAGAGCCTACACCCACTCTGAAATTCCAGCACTCCAGCGGATGGTAGCACTCCGTACATGGTCCATTATATAAATATATGAATTTTAATGCACGCAATGTATATAAATATAGAATGTATTCACATACAAAGATATTTGAGGGCAATTTTGATATATGATTGTATTTATAGTTTATACTATAGCCTATTAGTGGACCTAAAATACTCTGAAAATTTATGAAAAACATAAACGCTTGTATTAGAGAGCTCATATACTGAAACAAAAGAGGTAAGAGAAACAAAGGTTGGCAGAATTAAAAAAAACAACCACAGAATGCAGCAAAGACCACTTTAAACTCTGTTAACACCTCTTGAAGTACTTTAGGTACTCTTCTAAAGTATTCTCAGTATTGCATGAAAATCCTACCATGACTCTTGGAAAAACAAGCAAAAAAAAAAAAACCCAGAAAAACCACACACAAAAAATTCCGCACTGCAGGAGCAATAATTAATGGAGAATGAAGCCCGTAACTTTGTATATGTTTTCATTACTTCTAGAGTGGCAACCAACAGTATGGTTCCAGACTACTCTCATAGCAGAGACCTGGTTTTGACTCCGAAACACAAAATAAAAACACAAATCAAATAAAAATTTTAAAGAGGCAAAAATAAAAGGCTCCCATGTGGCTTGTTATTATGAGCTAACATGACGGTCACCATCAAGTTATCAATGGTCTTTAATTACCATTTCACGTTTGTGAAGCATGCCTTATTCCAAAGGATACCTAAGCACTTTATCTGTATTGGTATCACTTCGGGAAACGAAACGCAATTCCCTCAGGAAGGAAGCACAGCAGATATTTAATAAAACCAGTTTAAAACAGTAACTGCTCCACATTGCATAAAGCAGGAAACAAATGTACTTGAGCACGAAGTTGTGACAAAATGAAGGAATGGGACCTCTGTGAGCATATACGCATGCTGTACTCTCTGTAAGAGCGCACGTACACACAGCTTTTATTCCACCTTCAGGTAGTGTGCAAGATACACTTACTTAGCAATTGTTCATACATTACTAATGTCTCTTATGTGTGTAAACTGGGCACTTACAAGTGAAAAGTACTTCATTCAAAACGCTCTACTTCAAGATATTTTGAATAACGAGGGATTTTTACTTTTCATTGTAAGTTGGGTTAAATTCTAGGGTTAAAGCCAGTTACTCCTATGCAACTAGATTGAACAGTGATTGCCCTGAGGCAAATTCCAATGCTAAACTTGTGATTATATTATCTTTACAGCATCCCACTACAATAGGCTTTCCCTGCTTAGTCCTGTTGCTTTTGATAAAGATTATTTTTCCTTTTAATTTCCCTATGTTATACTATATCGTTGCATCTACCCACCTCACTTTCTTAAAAGCTCTTCATAGCAAACCTGTCATTGTATTAGTAGACATAATCAACTATTGCTAGGCAACCCCAAGCAACATGCTTCTTACTTTGTGTCACTGTTTTGTAGTTCCGATTCTTAACTCCTATGCTTGGACGTCACAAAGCAGACTTACTATTTCCTTGGCTATCCGTGGCTAACACTAGCATAGCACTATGATCTACACGCAGCCCTTTGTTTATAACCTTGTGATGTGACAGAAAGCAAATGGAATTATTATTCATTACAATTTTTACTACTGTTTTACATGTCTTGTTCACACACAGACAGTCTTCTGTCTCTACCAACATACCCCATGAACCCAAGATCTAGCTCCTGACCACTGGGTCTGCACGTACATCTTGAATATCCTCTGCCCTGTCCCAAGAGTAGAGCTGAGGTACGATGCAGTTCCCTCAGTAATTCACAGTTCTGAATCTGCAGCGAGGATAAAAGATATCTCTGATGGCATTATCAAGACAAATAAGCATTTTTCTTCCACAGATTGTTAATAAATATTCCAGTTCTACTGAGTCGAAAGCACTTACCTGGCATGCTGAGGAGGGTGTGCAATGCAGCCGCAGCCAAAAGAAGAAATTTCAGCGCTTGAAGTGGAAGTATGGCTTGGATAACAGGCTGTTCCTCTGAATACTTCACATACAGGTAGCAAAGTAGTTTCTCTCAAAGAAACTACAAATGCTGGACTTACGTGCTGTGGATAGCACTCTAATAAAAATAAAAATAAATCTGAAGATTCATTAGAAATGAGCGATAACCATTTTGAAAGCCTTTACACTGAAATATCTTGAATGATAATGTGTTCTCAATTCTGTAAATAATACCAAAGTGGTTTTTTTAAAAGGTTACTTATGCAAAAACCTCAAACTAATACCCTGATTGTACCCTTACCTCTCCATGATTTGTTTGTTGTTACATTTTTTGGTAGTGTTACTGCCACTTTTAAACTGCGACTAAGGAATAGAATGAGAACAAGCAAGTAATGAACAAATCATTAGAAGAGTCACACTACATAAGATCAAGATCAATCTAGCACACTATTCTTCTTTTTCTGGAGTCAGTAACAGATTCCTCTATCGGATTAGAGGACAATTCACTAATCACTATTTTATACCAATCTTAATGTTATCATTGTCTCTATGCCCCTCTTAGGTATCTCTTTTCCAGACTTCCAAATTCTGGTTTAGGTAGCAATTTCTAAAGGAGTTTTTCAATTTGGCCTTCTCTGTAATTCCTCTGCTTCAAGGATTCCTTCTTTACTGATATGATTCCCTTTGGATCAGTCAGCTCTCACAGTATGTATGCTGTTGTTTTCATGTTTAAAAATGAACCACAACTTTACAAAACATGGGAGGAGTGTGTGTGGGGTTAGAAATGAGTAAATTAAATAGTATCAAGGAGAGCAGGTCTGACCCAGAAGGCAGCTCTATGGACAGAGGCTGTTGAATCACTCCGAGAAGTGGAGTGAGGACAAACAAAACCATCAGCATCCACCAGGCTCTCTCCCTAGATGCATCCTGAAGTTTTGATGAGGATTCACAGGCTCTGCTTTTTATAAAGAGCTGAGAGTGCTAAAGGTATTCTATTACATAGAAACCTTATTTTACAACTTATCCCCTGTGATGTTCCAGTTAACTAATGCATCAAGCTAATTATTCAAAGGAATAAAACTTTAGTACTTACTTCTCTCTACTGACCACCTGACCTACTTGCTACACTTATAACGTCACACAGCTTGTGAGTTTAGATTATATTTAAAGTTTATATTTATGAGGTATAAAAAAGCCTTACATTTTTCCAACGTATTGATTTATACCACAAGAACTTAAATGTTTATCAGAAATACCTTTTCATTTTTCTCCTATGTGCGGAAATAAGTTTACTGTGTTATCATCTATACTGCATTTCATTCAAAAGCATATGAAGTATATAAAGTATATGAACTCTTTCTTGCTTTGTAACATTCTTGTGAATTCTGAATGTTTTCATTCTTTATCAGGTTTGGGTTTTTTTTTTAAATAACATATTCTTGGCAGGAGTCATGAATTCATAGCTGATGGCAGAAATTCTGTATTCTGTAGCAGGTATAGTGGTTCTCTTTTAAGAGCAACCCATTGTGAGGCTTCACTTCACAGGCTGACACTATTGTACATTTTGCTCAGTATACAATGTAGTATGTTCCTTTTTGCTCCTTATTTGAACAGACAGAAAGTGAAGTGTTTGAGTACTGCCCAGCAGACTGTTTTCTATTTCTGCCTCCTAATCACAAAATATCTTGTGGATCTGGCTTCAACTAATATATGAATACAAGAATCTAAAAATACTAAAATTGTACAAGATGAGCTAAGCACAACATATTCTAAAAAAAATCTGGTTTCTAAGAGAGAAACAAAGACTGGATAGAAAAAGAATGGATAGAACACCGTAGAAGTTGCTCAGAAACTATACAGAACCAATGTATCATGCAAGAAGGAAACTGAAAAATTGATAAAAATACCTTAACAGAGTGTCTGAACAGTTGGGGAAAAGAGACTATCCAAGCTTCCTAGGTTAGATGACGGAGAAGTGTAGGGGATGCTGACTTCAGGGATTATAGCAAGAAACACTACTGTATATACTCTTTAAAGCTTGCAGATAAGTAATTTTTAAGCTTACAATGCTTGAATGTATTGTTAAAGTATGAAAACAAAGTTCTGCCAAGCAACAGGGAGAGTGGTGTTTTTATCCTTTTTCTTCCTTTTTAAAAAAATCTGTTCAACTACTATCAGTATTTCAGACAGAACACCCTCCTCAGAATTGTGTAGCGATGAAGGGTTGAAATTTGATAAAATTGGGTTTTGCTTGCTGCTTCTGTTCCAAGTCTCAGGTACACAGAACACAGAACAAGTTAGCTAGCGCATCACTCTCTTTTTCCCAGCGATAAGTTAACCTAGGAGACCTTGAAAATCAGCATCAACATCTCAGCAACAGAAAGAAAATACTAGAAGTGGTGTTATAAAAAGGTAACGTTACTTGTTTTATTGGTAGATATGATAAAACTGGTGGCCAGTGAAGTGGAATGTAAAAACGTGCTCATGAAATTATGGTGAGCTATTAATAAAAAGTACTTGAGCTAAACGGAGAAGGTTTTTCAGAAAATGCCAAGCAGCATGTAACTCAGTGAAAACTGATGTTTTGGTAGACTTATTGGTGCGTAGACAAATGCAGTGCAGGGAAAGAAAACACTGTTGCAATTAGCAATGAGGTGTAAATTTGAAATTACTAAATTACTAATTATAAAAAGAGAGACTTCCTTCTTAAAACTTCAAGTGTTTAAGTAAATGTAGCATATCCTATTCTCAATATATTGCTTACTATTCCAGAGCAGTGGTTTTGCCATACGAAAACTGTATTGCTAATGAAATTCAATGTAATGTGTACGCGCACAAATCTTTACACGAGGTGGTTCCTCTATGAAATAAAGGCAATAGGAGCGCCTCCCTACAAAGATGGACTGAACAAACAACATAGAATTTGGGACAAACACATTTCATTAAATTGATTTGAAAAGATCATGCCATGCTATCGGAACAGGATAGCCTGGCGAATTTCCTTCTTGATGCAGGAAGGATAACGGTATTTGCAACCTGGGAAAGATACATCCATATTGGGAATCACAGTTTGTATTTGGAACTTCATTTCATTCCCATGAGCACTGATAAGAGTTGGTCTCAGAAACTTCTGAGCATTGGGTGCAGAATATCTAGTGATGCGTAAAAATGCATCGATTTACACTATATAGCAAACTCCATTCAGAGAGGCTGAGATTTCGATATTTGTATTTAAAAAAGTCAAAGAGTGATTTCAAGTACATTAAGGATGTACTTAAGAATTCCATAAATTCTTGCAACTCATTTTTTAAAAAACAGTGTTATAAGTCTTAAAGGCTCAAGTCTCTAATTTTGAAGATTATTTTTTATAAGGATGTGGTCTGCTTACACACAGTTTTTCATAGAAGACTATAGAATCTTTTCTGCCTCCTTGCTATTGAATTTACTCTAAAGGCAAAAAATCCAGCGGGGGGTGGGGGGTGTGAGTCTTCAATTTAGTCTGTCAGATCAACAGCAGGAGACCAATACTATGATGGAAACATTTTTAAAATGATAAATAGCTCCAGCCACTAGAAGACTGAAAATAAATAGTCACCCCCAGTGAACAAAATTATTTGAAGTGTGGTCCTCCATGATTAGTAGAGATCGTCTCCCATTGTGCTATAAATCTTTCAAAATGGATTGCTACCACTTATTCCTGTTCAGAACCTATTATCGCTGTCACATTATATGATACTTAAAAACGTTACATACAGTAAAGAATATCAAACAGCAAACTGCAAATACTGACTGAAAATCAGACAATGGAAATGATCAATTATTATGCAAGAGTAATACAGTGGGTTTGAAAACGAGTCAAGGATAATCATGTACTTTTCAAAAGCAAGGTAAAATTTGAAAAAAAACCCCAAACCTGTAACAGAAATAGTCTTTGACACACATGAAATCATGAGCAACTGTATCTAGACACTATATTGGTAAATGGAGGGGTGAAAAAAGCTATTGCTTCTAAAGTTATTGCAGCTTCCCTGCAAGTCCTCATGCAAGAGTAACTCAGCAGTTACAACAAGACCTTAGCCTATTAATTCCAGTTTAGACCATGTCCACAAAGGAATCAAGTTTTTCTAAACAAGAACTCAAGGGAGTTCTCATCTAGACTCAAACACTACTGTCCACAACATTGTCTGGAAAATAAAATCACTTCATCAGTAAAGACAGAAAGAGAATATTGAAAACAAAATAAAGCAAATCTTATATTAATCGGGCTAAAACCACCATTGGCAGAATAAAGTTTCTTTCATAGAAGAAAGTCTTCTTCCTTAGTTTTCTCTTTCTTTGATTATTTATACAAACATCTGACACCTCCAGATTTTGACAGGAAGTTTCACAAGAAATTGCCATTGTTGAAATACCGAAAACTATATGGAAAAATACTTCAAAAGCATAATACCTTTTGTGTGAGAACGCAGATGATCTTTGAAACATTACAGAAACACATAAACATACTGTGTGTCTCATAAACCTGAGAAACATCCTCGGGTAATACTCCATTAAGTTGCTTATTCTATGAAAGAACTTTACGAATCCATAAAACTCCTGTAACACGAAGAAATTGGAACATACATTGCTTTAGTTCCTGATGTTAGTGGAAGATGGTAGGCTCCTTTCTCAGGACTTATGTATTCTGCACAAGGATATAGCCAAAACATTTCTAACTTTTGTATTTGTTTAAAAAAAAACCCCAAAAAACCATGAGCATCATCCCTTCTGTTCTTCTTTAGCATGTGATTAAGCTAGGTTTACTCTAGAATATTCTGCATTACGGACATGCAATGACTTCAGGACTGCGAAAGAGCTGACAACATTTTCTAGTCGGGTACACTTATGCAAATAAATATATCCTATTAAGCATTTTAGAACTTAAGGTAATAAAGTTGTAATTCAGTACTCAGCAAGGCTAAGTAAAGCAATGTGACTGGTCACAATTTTGTTGACACATCGAGAGTCCCTGCACAAACCCAATTACTATTGCAGTGTTCCCCCTCCACAACCACTGAAGCAGTCGAGCTTTTGGGAAATGCTGCACTGCATTTTCCCGCCATACATTTTGCAAAGTGTGAATTCATAGTATGTGTGATGATGTCACTTGGAGTTCCAGGGGTTCGTTTTTTCCATGTTGATTTTTCTTACTTTAAATTCAGTTTCCAGACAAATGCAAACACCGATGACTAGTTTGAGTATCAAATACAAACACTCAGAACTCGGGGAAAAAACTGCCCACTGTCTTATTGACCTGATAAAATCATATGCATTTAATTGCATCGCCAATAGGAAAAAGAGAACTGATCATTTTGCCATGGATGCCTTCCCACGATGTTGTGTTGGGCTTCAGCAGAATAAGTATTTGAAAATCTTTATCTTGTAAGGAAGAGACTTGCTTCCTCTATTCAGGCAGTGTGAAAGCTGAACTGTTAACACCTGTAAACTGAACGCCCATTTTCTTTTATATGTCTCTAATTCACTAGTCTGGGTTGCGTTCATGTGAAAAACAGATTTTACAAGACAAAAATATTCATTACAGAAAACTACGCTACTTTCCTGACTTCCCAGGGAAATTGGCCATAAATGAAGAAAATACTGACATATTTATCACAGGTTGAATCACACTCAAGTATGTATTTATCATTAAAAAGAACACATAGAAGTTCTCAAACATGGAATAATATATTCTGCTTTTTCTTCCCGTCATCTTTAACATGTTTTGTATAATCAGTTTCCTGATTATTTGGGTCATTTAAACAGCAAAGCTTGCTTATAAATTCTTCAATACAAAGTTCACAGCATGAATTGATATTGAACACAAAAAAATGTGTAAGAAATGTATAGTACTGGAAAATACAACATGCTTCAACCGCAGAATCAGGAACTGAATTTGAATCTTTGTCAAGTAACATCATCATACTCTTTTCATCAGTAGCCCCTTTAAGTCACTTTTTAAAAACTTTAGTTTTCATTATTCTATTTTCTAATATTAGATTGCACAGAAAAAGATACTGCATTTTAATAATTTTTTAAATGTGTTTTAACTTTTCATTTCTTTTCTTGTCCTCCAGTTGTAATTTATTCTGCTAAAGAACTGAGACAGAACTGTTACTGCCCATAACTGATTATGCACACTTCCTCGAACCCCTATCAGATGGTAGCTGTATTCAGTGCTATCACTTGAACTGTTCATTTATGGTGCCCCTACCTTCGTCTATTCAATGACACAACTTTCAAAGGTGGAAAAAAAAAATATAAATCAGCAACTGAGCTTACCTGTAGACAGTAACCACTGACTCAGTGTCTCCCATCAATACAACTGGTCATACTACGTTGCTCTCCATCTCTCTCAGATCCGTATTTCCAATCTGCTGTTTCCTTTGCCTGTTTATCCTGAAGACAATCAGGAAAATAACGTGTTTGTTTCCATGTATTCAGAACGTAGTTAGCACAATACTGGAATTACAATCTCGAGCCCACTGTTCCTTCTGTTCCCCATCTGAGTAATTTGTTGGACATCATTTAAAACCCAGTTTTAATACGCATGGTAAATCTGTCTGCTATAATGTCATTGTTTAATACAGGTACAGCATTTTTAATAATACAATGAAAATAAGATACATTTTTTGTAATACATTCTTGGAGCATACTTATTCACTAAGGAATCAACATTCAGACACATACCACTCCTGTAGTACAAACTTTCACACCCAAGAAAAGTAGCAGGCATGCTAACACACTCATGAAAATTATGCCTTGACCTGCTGTGATTTTGGTCACGTATCTATACAGGTCAGGGATCAGGACTGACAGAATGACTGCTGCCTCCCATACTGCACACTCAAATCTTCTTAAATAAGATGCAATTGAGACACATTCAGATGTGCATAAAGAACTTAAACAGATCACAATTTATGTATAGCCCCAAGACAGAACCCAAAAGGACTCTGAAATGTAAGAAATGTCAATAATGTTTATGTTCTCAAAACAATTATAACTTACTAATATTCATTTCCATATTTATAAAATGCACTGTAATTGCCAATTTAAATTCATGGGACAAAGTGAAGACATACACACAGTCACCTTAATCAAGTTCATTAAAATCTGCAGTGTGGAAGGTGCTGAATAGCACAGCTCAAATATCTGAAGACAACTTTAATTTTTATCCTACTTTAATATTTTTTCACCTGTTATTTTACCTTGAAAGAAGAACTGAAATACAGACTTATACCACATTGTAGCGAAGTGGCACAGCAAAATTCCTCAACACCAACTGAACTAATCCTAAACCTTAATTCCGTATTGTATCATTATGTTACTAATCTGTAAATTCATATACATAAAAATACCAGTAGTGTACCTCAGCTGATAATTGTCATTGTCTTACCCATAGTGTAGCGAAGACTCAGTACATTAGAAATAAAAGTATTCCACTAAGCTAGAACAGCACAAGAATAATTTTTAATTAAGGTCCAGAAATCAAAATATTTTTTACTGCTGCTTGAAATAACACATATCTATGGCCAGGTAGTTTATACACACACATACACAAAGTAAGTATTGATTAAAAAACCCCCACTCTTTATCTTCTATTAGAGTCTATGCTTAAAATGACAATATCGTTTCTGGAAGCTCAGCTCACTAGAACTGGCAGATGCTCCATGGAAAATTGCCATTAACAATTAACGCATAATGAAGAATCAACCTGCTGGGGCACCTGGGATAAATTTAGTTTTTTCAATGCATTATTATTCCACTTGAGTGAGATAATAGATTATAATTTTAGAGAAAGTGACATATGGAACATTTATGAGACTTTGCAAAAATCATTTGAAACCCTTTACTTAAAACATTTATCACACACTCTTGGTAGGGGATGGGAAGGACTTTGACAGTGAGATTTTGGCGGGCCAAGTTTCTTAACAGAAGATTGAAATACTTTATAGCTGAAGTTGCTTTGAGATAAAAGTCAAAACTCAGTTTCCAGCACATGCCTGGCAACAGTATTCGATTTCAGGAGCTACTCTTCTTCTCCAATTTCAACCCATTCTCACATTGCTAGTTTAATTACCTATTGCAGAATCTTACCCAAATCTCTTGCCCAATCTCGTAACGCAACGGACGGCACAAATGCAGTTCTTGCGCAAACCCTGCAGAAGAGGAAGCCACCAGCTGAAGTCAGACAACTAAACGTTATGGATCGTGAAGGGAACTGCCATCTCTGTCTTGGAGGTGCTAGTACAAGGAGGAACATAAATTTGACTCACTGACAATATAGGAGTTGTTTTCAATATTAGAAGATACAAATTCTTCACATACAGTATCTTCCACAACACCTCTATAAAGAGCTTCTAATTTCCTAGCTGCTCCGCTTCAGCCACTCTCTCCTCCAGACAATGAACCTCTTCTATTAGTGCCTGCACCACA
Source organism: Steatornis caripensis (assembly GCA_013398225.1). Taxonomy (NCBI): domain Eukaryota; kingdom Metazoa; phylum Chordata; class Aves; order Caprimulgiformes; family Steatornithidae; genus Steatornis; species Steatornis caripensis. The sequence continues at coordinate 10,930 of VZSC01008476.1, read as the reverse complement.
TGCATCCTCTGGGCAGGTAATTACACATGTTGCAACAGATTGAGAATCCCCTTCTGCTGCTGGACATCTTCCAGCACCTTAAACTTAAATGTGTTACTTTTTGAAAGGGTATGCTAGCTTACTTTCACCTTTGATTAAGTGCGTAAGATTATGTTCCTATTACTGGGCTCTACTCTTATTAACCTAGTTAGCAACAGGTGCAATCACCACACAAGTGCATTTAAAAAAAACAAAAGCAAGGTGACCCAAGGTCTCTGTATTCTCACCTGTGCCGATTCCTGACACAAAGTCCTCTACGCTTTGTGTTTGCTATCTTTCAGGATTAGCCTCAAAGCAATGTCCAATGTTGCCATTACCCTACTTTTGAAGTAACACAATTTCTTAAGCTTTTCTTTATTAAAAGAGATTTCTCCTTTCAATGCAAAGACTTCCTCCTGTAGTAGTCACATAATGTCTTATCGCTGACGGGTCAGATATATATATATATTATTACCACTAACGATGTGCAGTGATCAGCTTAGAGTTGTGTTCAAAGAGCGAGTCAGACGGTCTCCTGCAGGGGAGCCTTTGTAGTATGGAGGGGCCCTGAGGCCAAACAGTCAGTATTCAGTGTTGTATCTTTGCTTTAGCTCCAGTCTGAACCACTGCCCATCTTGATTTCTGCCTCCATCAAAGACGACAACTCCTGTCTTGCTTCGTGCCTGGTCAATTCTGAATCTCAGTTCTTGCTCCTGCCTCCAGGTACAGCAGCCCAAATTTTTGCTCATGCTGTCCTTAAATGAACACATAAAGCAGCTCAAGGAATATCTGCAGAAAAAGACAAGCCTATAAAAGAATATTTCAACTGCATGACTACAACAGCTTTATTGCAAAACGGAGAGTATTTTAATATAATCCAACTTTCAGATGTTGTATTTAGAAAGGCCCAAATATATTTCCATCATTCGTTTTCCACCACAATTGTAAGGAGTTATATGAAGGCCTTCAATTCCATTAGGGCACAACACCTATTTCTAGAGCAGGGAATCTTCCAATTCTACAGGTTTTTAATTATTTCTTAGTGACTTAGTTGTAAAATGTCAAAAGAAGAACGCAGTCCCATCCCACCAAGGCAAATAAAGTATCAAAGCAGAAAATAATTATTTCACAAACCAAACTGTTTCTACAGCCCCCCCTGGAAATTCACCCACATCCAATAAAGTTTCAAACTTTTAGAAAAATTTACGAAGCATAAAAGACTTGGCCTCTCCTAAAGAAGGATGGAAACCCAAATGGAGTCCTTTCACTAAACAAAACAGGCAGCTTTTAGATACACTTGGCAGAGTTTGCTGGGAAAGAAAGTGGATGTTGCGCCCCGTACAAATTCAGTCTCCCCTGTCCATGCTCATTGTTATACTGAACGTCCATAAGCACATGACTGTATCTACACTAATATATTGCTTGAGAGCAGTACGGCAGTTTTTAAGAAAATCCTTGAGTGTTCTGACCACCCACGTGTTAGGTCAGGTGGGTTTGGTGCATGTGAACTGCCGTCCAAAGGAAGCTGAACTGAACTCCCCAAGTCATGGGCTCTGCGGGAACATAAGGATCCACATCAGTAACCGGTCTGTCACAGCTTTGAACCACACGTATGACAGGGCTGTTGTGCCAAGGGAAAAAAGTGAAACCCCAAACGGCATTTAGAATTGCCACAGAGGCCTCAGCACCTACTACTTCTACGTAATCATCTGATCCTTTGGCACCACACTACCAGTCGTGAGGGTATGGCTAAGGCTGTATCAAAGACCAAGGAAGTCCTAATCTATTAGAGAGAGAAAATATTGTTCCAGATACCAATTAAAATTATCTGCAAAAATATTGGAAAAGAATAAGCTATTAATTTCTAAGGACACAGAACTCCATATACGAACTTTTGTAATCTTTTCCTTATCCTCCGGCTTCAGAAAGGAGTCCTGACCAAGTCTTTGCTTGCTCTGACATGAGGAAGTCATGGCCAGGCAGTTGTCTGCGTAATGGTTCCAGGCACAACCAGTCTGACCTATTGCAATCTATTCGGAGTTTTTCCATTTTCAAATTTCTTACTTGTTACTTATAATGGGTGATTGAGCTACTCCAAATTTGGCTGTAGTACAAAAAAGCTTTCAGACATACTGGGATAAAGACTTAAAAGGAAACTGTAAACCACAATTTTAATTCTTTAATTGCTAACCTGTATTTTTAGACTTGAGTATTTATTTATAAGAGGTACGGCAGTGTATACAATAATTTGTAAAAGACGCACAGAGTATAGTAAAGCTTTGAAGGAAAAAACCCATTGCTAACGAAATAACTGTGAGACTGACAAGCACAAGCACACAATGGAAGATACATGAGTTCACTGTGTGAGCAAGTGAAATCCAAGCACAGAGGGTTATGTTCCTGGCTCTCACCTTTCCGGCTCTGTATCCATATTCACCTTAAGGTGTAAATGCACATCTGCTGGGTATTTAGTTACGTTACTAGGACATGAAAAGACAGAGAAACAAGCTAAGTATTCTAAACACCTAATGGACTCACAGGCTTTAAAGTGACAGAAATAGTGATAAAAAACCCTCTGGAAAATAGTCTTATTAAAACAAGGTACATTATAATATGTATACACTTCTTATATCTCATTAAACAGTGAACATGGAATGAAAATGCAATAGCAATGTTTCAAAGCAAGTCTAAATATACTGAATTGAAATCCTTAGAAGTATTTGAACATGTATTTTCTCAAAGGAAGGGAAAAAATGTTCCAACATATCTAATCTTTCTTAGTCCTTACATAAAAAATGCCAAGTGTAACTTGGAGATTTGCATGCAGGACAGTAATGTCCCAGTCTGAGGTACGCCTCCTCCCATTTCAAGGAAGCAAAAATGTCACTCTGTGATCCACTTCGGCATTCAGAAATTAGGGGGGTTTGAGTAAATAAATAGCATCATTTAAGCTAAAAGCAACTTTACATCAAAGAAGAAAAATGGAATCCCAGCTCACCAGACACATATTTGCATATCAAACTGTGAGCCCCAGTGTTCTGTAAATACTATTACATTTTAAAAACTCTGACTTTCTGTTCTGTACAGCAGTGTTATCCTTACGTACGTTTTGTGACTTAATCTAGTCATTAGCTGGGACAGAAGTCGACACTTCGGCAAGATTAGGTCAGAAGATTTGTGACTGCCACCGAGGATCACCAGAGTTGGCTATTTCCCAGTTAGTCCAAACCAGGACAATTGGTATTTTTTATATAAATATTAACTAAAGATGAATCTGTACAGAAAAAAAGTTGGTGCTACAAGACTGGGTAGCAGTGCAGTCTACAGCTCCTTCAGCTAATCACATGAAATAAAACAGGCCTGTTAGAGCTCTTTCTTCCTCTGCTGGGTTTTTTTTTTTTTTTAAACAGAGAAGGGTGGGGAATGTTTTGCTTTGAGTTTTAATAAAGCAGAGCTTTATTACAGCTTCATATAACTCTTCATATAACAAGCCATGTAAGAAGATCAGCTTAAGAAAACACATAAGGTCTGTTGTAAGACTCCTAACAAAAGAAGCAAGACCAGTTTTATGAACATTTTTCAAAGCTCATTCCATCACGAACTGACACATTTTCTGCATTTAAGAGCTTCCTTTTGTAGGCCTTTATTCCTGCTATTCTTGTCATGTTGCCCTTGAAAATGTGCGAGAAGTTTTCAGTCCTGAGAATGAGGTGAAATTTGAGAAAAGCATCCCTGACAACAGCTCAGGTATTTGAGATGCTTAGCCTGAGGAACCAACTACCCAAGAAAAGCGTCTGCCTGCAGGAATACGTACAAGGCGGTCAGAAATAAGAACTACAATCAGGTACTGCTCAAATCCATACTGACTAAGAGTAAAGGTGGACAAAGAAAACTAGTCACATCTTTCGTTGGTTAGAAAGATGCAGAATTGGCCCAGCAAAATTCGCTCATTTGTCAAATTGACAGAATTCAGTTAATAGAAAAATCACACACACACAAAAAATGAGCCAGGGTTATTCTTTTTCAGAACACTGAAATAAAGACAGCATACACCGCAAATATGTTACGGAGTATAGTATCTACATTTTTCTACTTTGAAACAATATCTTTATTTGTATTTAACCTGTATCTTGTAAATTTTTTATGTAAAATAATTAACCTCTAAGTATCTGGAAACGGGTTTTTGTTTCGTAAGCAAAAAACATGGATAGTGATTTTGTTTTTATGATAAATTGGAAAATAATTTCTTCAACATAGCTGGTTTCGTTTCACAAACCAGCATGTATTTAGCACGGAGGACAGACACAAGTTGTGACAGAAGGGTATGGAAAAATCTCACTTTGCACCTCAAAAAAGCTGGTGACGCTGGTTGGTTCACAGCTCATGCTGAAAAATCAGATAGGTTAACATGTCATTAACAATTTCATCTTCCCTTTAAAGAAAAACAGTCACATGCACAGCTGAGTATGTCTCCACTAAAACATTTGATTCATGGTTCCGTATCTCCTGGCTTGGAAATTCTTTGCAGGTTCCAAGATGCCCAGAACCTTGAGGTGGAACTGCCCTGCTCCTCATAGAGGTTTTCCAGGTAGGATGCCCGATTCCTAAATACAATTTGCTCTGTCTCCCTGCCAATTCTTTCCTGTACTCCATGAAAACTCTTTGAGCTGAATATGGTTGGCTGTTTTCAGGAAAGAACCAGTTTCTCTCCCGAACACACCTTCTTTAGCTCAAAACCCAGCAGCTAGGACAAGACTAATGAGACCTCCCCGTCTACTGCCCAGCCACACCTTTTAAAACATACACATATCCATATATAAATAACTGTAAGGAATTATCTCTACTGCCTTTTACATAGCCCATAAGCCCTCCAGATACTGGGTATCTCAAAATGAACATGTATTTATAGACATTTTTCACATGCAAATACCTTGCATATTTTGGATGGATGCTTGAGAGTCAATTTGTCCTTTAACATGTCCTACAGTAGCAAAATTCAATAAAGTAACAATCCAAGCACATTTTTCATTCCAGGAAATCTCTGCTGCGGATGCTCTTTCTTTCCTTTCCTGCTTTTTCTATTGATCGTCTCTTCCACGCTAACTAGAAGCCACATATTTTGGTACGATGCTGAAGCTTTGTTCTTGTGTTTTCTCATTTCTAATAGTCTAATTTCCTTTCTCAGAATGATTTTGCAAATTCCACAACATCTGAAAAGGGTAAGAACAAACTGTAAAGGTTAGACAGTTTGTAGGTTTTCTGCCTGCTTATTAGGCACAGGGAGTGTGATCTAAATGAGTTCTGCATGCTCCTTTTATTTTTCTCCTTATAATCTCTCTTACTTGCATGTACTTCATATATTAAAAGCAAAAGCCTAACAAAAGAAAAAATGTTAAATCATTGTTCTGCTTTAGATTCTCAATCCCTTGAGTGGTTCCCAACCCACAAGTGCTTCTTTATTCCTTTCATTCCAATTACCGTTTAACCATCAAATGAAATAACCAGCAAAGGAAATAAGTTATGCAATATATGGCATTCCCCTGGAAATATTAAGTAGCTTTTACAATAGGTTATTTGACAATGCTGAGAAACAGATAGAAGCAATTAACATCAAATTGTTACTTTCCTCCAAAGGAAAATATTTGTTTAATTCCACCATTCAAATGAAAAGAGAAATTTAATTACAACAGTGTTTTATAACTGCCTGTCCAGATTAACAAAAAGCACAGACATATCTCTCCGGAGTCCTATTCAGTATTAATGTGGAATGTAGGTAAGTTGGTTGAAGAACATGGCACACGACGCTGACTCCCCACATTCTATAAAAACACCACCACGTAAGATTTTAAGCTTCGTAAACTATGAACATTGTTATTTTTAAATAAACATGTAACCATCTGAAGATAAGGAAATCAAAATTCTCATTTTCCCATCTTTGTATGTAGGCCGACAATTTAGTATATACTTCATCTGCCACAGGCCACAATGCAGTTCTCCATACCCTGTTGCCAGCTGTGAATTAAGATCATATCAAATTGGATTTTCACCAAGACAAGCCCAGCAAATCAGAACTACTACCAAAAAATCCCTGAAACACACGGTAGCAGGAAGAGTAAAGGCTTGTCTTAGCCTGCAATGAACAAGACAGCTCCACCAAACTCTGCTTCTCTTGCAAACAGTCGTCCCTGATCACACAGGGAGCATTTGCATTTGACTAACATTGGACAAAAACTGTCATACTGAGAATGAATTATGAACATGCACATTAACTGGCACCTCGTTTCTTCACTGTTGAGCAGGCCAAATTACATTCAACACAATCTCAGAAGTGCTGAGGGGAATTTGTGGTCTACTGATAATTTTGGTCATCTGTGATGAGTCCGTTATATTCTGTTCGTCAAATTAGCTAAATAGCTGTTCACAGTCCTTCAAACACGATCTGACGCTTAAAGGAAACCATACTTCTGCTTTAGGTTCGGTGCGACTCTCCGGGACAGCTCTGTGGGGTGGGATCTTGCCACGTGAACAGCAACACCATTGACGATGGTCATTGCTCACCAGTACAGGAACTACAGTAGGTTTAAAAACATCTTTCTAAATTAGGAACACTAACACTACAGGTGTGACAACAGCTAGTCCTCCTCCTTTTGCTTTTCATTTTGATCTTACTGTCATTTATTTGTATTTACAGAAAACAGGTAATTAACTCAGAGCGCATGTTCACCGTGGGGCTGCATTTTCTTACACACTGAATAACAAAACAGAGACAGTTGGAAAACTACAAAGGGAGAAAAAACAAGCAGAAATAGGTTATGAATCTTAAAATTCTCGTGCACTGAGAAAACAAAGAATGAACGTAGATTTAATTTAAGTAATAGGATTTCTATAGACAATTCAGAGCCATCAAATACACATAGGTCTCCTTCGTTGAGAGTACTGAAGTATTCATCCCAGGCCTTGATAAATCCAACTCTTACTGTATTTGAAAATTTGATTGAAGCCGGCAGCTTATCGCCATCAGATAATGTAATAGAGGAAAAAACAGGAACACATTAAAAGAGCTGGTTCAGTTACAACTGCAGCTGCTTCCTGTAAATTCCATCTTTTGAATAATAAAATTATTGGGCAATTAAAAGCAATTGCCACTTCTGTTTTCCTACTGATAAACATTATAAAAACCCTCAGAACCACTGCTTTTTCCTGTTTATAGCAAAGCTCGTCATCATCATCATCACCCAACAAACTGTTTTGCGTAGGTCACGCTGGATTTGCAATGTAAGCTTAAAAAAAGAGCTGCAGTAGGATGATTTCTTATTACTTTTAAAGACCAAATAATCCACGCTGCTAAACCATGCTATTACAAATATGCTACCTTATTGAGCAAGTTTGCAATACACTGCATGGCATATGTTTTTAGTGAAATCTGTTGTCAAATTACGGTGCCAAATTCAGTACATATTTGAATATGCTTAATCGAAACTACAAAGCCGAATGGTACCCTTCCGGGCAAAATTTTGCACTTCCAACAAAACAGGCATTATTTTATAATCCTGGTATCTATTGCTCAGCTTACCTTGCCTATATATACCGTATGGTGCAGCTCAATAAGTATAGTATTAGTCACAGGCCACAGGTTTTGCGCTGACTTTGCAAGGCCTCAGGAACGAGGCTTGTCTGGCTTCGTTTGAACTTCTCCTCGCCAGGCTGGAGCTCTCTTTAGCTCTCTCTGAGCTGGAGCTCAGTTGTACAGGCATTCTTCCCTAATGACCAGTTGGCTCTGTACTAGCAACTGGAGCAGGGCTGGGGGCTCTGGGAGCTCATATGCCCAGGGACCAGCAGCTGGAGAGACCAAGGATCCAGGGGTCAGCCACAGGCTAACCTGACTAAGGCCAGCAACTGAAGAGATGCACACTGTATACTTATGGATGTTCGTATCATATTCATACTACCACTAGCACAATTTCAGCCTGGTCAGCCAGAGAAGGGAACAAGATGAGGCTTTTGATCCTGTTTGTGTCTGCACGAGTGCTAGGTGTTTCCGTGTTGAGGTGCTTGGAAAGCTCTGTGTGTGTGGGTGTGTGGGGTTGTGCACCTACTGCAAACATATGTTCAGTCTCCCTTCTGGCTGGACTTGGGAACAGAGAGCTGTAGTCACCTCATCTCCACTGGGCTACCATATCCAGTGACCGTGAACACTATTCAGTGAATAATTAATTTCAGCTTCTTCTTTATATTTACTTGTTCGCTAACACTTTCTGCACTTCATCAAATATATTTTACAGGGAAGTTCTGAAGTTCTGTCTTCTTCCACGTATAAATTATTTGCTGCTATGCTAGTTCAAAACGTTTGTGCGAAAACAGAATAGGGCAGTATTTTCACAGGCCAGCTAGTAATTGTATGACTTACCTGACAGAACACACACAAGCTAACAGTCATCAGCTATCATCAGTTCAGTAACAAGACCACTTCATCAGCCATAGGCTCCGTCAGAGTGTATGTGATAAATTTTATCACCTGCAGTGGGATGAAAGGTAATGTAAAATTTATTAGTACTAGGCAAAAACAGAAAATCTCTGGACAAAAGTTTCGGCACAGAAGAGACTTGCTTTCCCCTCCTTTTCCAGACTGTAACACATATGTAACATTTTCAACAAAAATTTTACACCCTTATTCTAAAGATTGTATCATTTTTGTAAAGATTAAAAATGATTCAAAATACAGAGTTGCTGTAGTGCAGATAGGGCTCTACTTCTGATCATGATAGGTTTTGCTGAAGTTTAATGACCAACTGAGATAAATGGAGAGCAAATGCGAACTAAAAAGTTTGATGTGATAGTTAACTGATGACAATAAATTAAAATAAATGGCACTTTTTTGGGAAAGTGCTAATGGATTAACATTGGCAGCTGTTTATGGGAGGCAATCCACGGTGAAAATTTTAAAGATCTTTACCCTCTACTCTGACTAATACACATGAAACTTTGATGTTCAGTATACACAAATATAAATTAAATGAAAATTCAGACCTTAAAACAAAAGATGCGGGACTTTCTCTGACAGTCTTAACAGTCAAAAATCTGTAGAACATCTTGAATACTAAAAGACACAGGATAGATAAGAAAAGCTCCCTCTTAGCAATGTTACAAGGCAGATCCTTGTTCTCTACTTCTTTACATCCTAGAAGGAACTAATGTCGTGAGTGGGAAGAGGATGGCACCCATCACACAGCAGCTGAAGTTGTTTCTTTATCATATCATCATAGGGAAAAGAGAGTCTGAAAACCTGTGCTCTCACCAATCTCCGACGTTACTTCTGCTTCATGCTTCTAACATACTTACGCAGTGAACTGTACGTTTCTGGGTCAATGCAGAATTAAGGTGTGTATATATATATATTTGAAACATAAAAGACTGCATCTCCAGTCCCAAAAGTTAAGTTTCAGATCAGACCCAGAGGCACTAAGACAGGTATCCGACTAATGGTAGAAAATAAGAAAAACAATAATGCTGGAGTGTGAAGTGTATATTGCAAGGATGACCAGAGACCACAGAAGCGACTGATTCCCGTACACTGCAGTGAAAATGTGCTTGCTATATTGCCCATTTCAAAGCGGCAGGTCTTATCTTCATTTACAGCTAATCTGCTAAAATAGACCACAAAGAAGTGTTGTAAAAGTGAAAACCACTGAATGTTACAGTCATTTTGCAAGCAACATTTAATTTTACTATGTTAACGTGTTAAGCTGAACAATGGAAGGAAACACCATCAAATACTCATTGTATTTAAAGAGCTTCAAAAAGATCAATTATCTTTATATGGATAAGAAACTAGTATTGATTTCAACAGTGTTATTCAAATTCCATTTAAGCAATGAAATGCACTGCTTTTTTTATCAGGAAGAGTAATGCATTATACCGATGCAACCCAATACTTAACACTGTTCAAGGGTATACAGCGAGTAGAGACTAGTGGCTTCTCTATGACAGCGAAATGCCTCTGACATCGATCTCTCTAACGGAATGGAGCTTAAAACAGATTTCTTTTTCAGTACTCCTACAAAGAGATGGGGTAGAAATAGGGCATCTCTAAAAGATGCACGGTAAAACCTACTTATAGCATGCCAGTGATTCAGTATATGGGCCAGAATGTATCTGGCTGTACAGATGTGTTTTCAAAGACAAAGGAAAGTCACTTTCATAGACTCACAGGCAACGCTGACTACCTTCCAAGGAAATTCACTGGCATCCAAAATACCTCAAAGACAAGAAGACCCTTGTCGGACTCCTAATCAAGCCAAGAAAGTCTTTACATATTAACATAATTACTTTCTTCCATATTGTAATCAATTGAAACAGGTGATTTTATGTAAAACTCAGCTTTTAAATAATTCCAAACCTCTCAACAGTTTCATAAGAACTTAAGGCAAGAGAAAAGAAGTTATTCATGGTTTAAAAGACCACAGCTAAGCCTAGAAAGAAAATGACACACATACAGAACTGTTTGCAGCATTTTTTTAGTGTCTGCTGACAGCCTGCTTGATTACAGTCCTTTTCTTCAGTCAGAACACAGCTACACTCTCAAATGGTTGTGTGACTCTAATCAATCCACTTTGTGTTCACCAACAGAAAAAAAATGCGTGCAAAATTGGGCTGTAGATTTTTATTAACCTCTGCTATACGGAAAAAAAAAAACAAACGCAAAACTGATAATACCTAACTCTGTGTAGAACACAGCATCAGAAATAAGACTGCAGAGAGAATCTAAGATTACCTTGGAAACCTGTGTTCAGCTCTGGGGCCCCCAACATAAGGAGGACATCGACCTGTTGGAGCGAGTCCAGAGGAGGGCCACAAAGGTGACTCAGGGGGCTGGGGCCCTCTCCTGTTAAGACAGGCTGAGAGAGCTGGGGTT
>VZSC01008474.1:17315-80864 GCA_013398225.1 Steatornis caripensis | reverse complement strand
AAAAAAGCCAAAAATAAAAAAAAAAAAAAAAAAGGACTAGAATACCTAAGGGATCATTCTGCAATTCCAGTATGTTAATTACTTGTAATATCATCCAGCTCTGCAAAACATTGCTCTGCAAAAGTAATAGTTACAAAAATTAGGTGAAGCAAGGGGAAAGTTAGTTCTTATCCATAAGCACTGTATCCAAATCAGGATTCAACTTTTATGCCCAGAAAAGTTGCTTGAAATCTCTGCCTCAACCCCTTGGCCTTGAAGTCCTTTGGCAAACCTGTTCAGACTATAAGATCACTGAGGAAGAAGTGTGGTACTGCCTAGCAGTATATAGCCTCAGATATAGGACTTTTATATACCACAATGACATAAAGATATACTAAAATGCCAACCAAAAAAATCAGAAATTATCAGACCTCATTTTTAAAATCTTTCAAAATATCATTTATTCTTGGTTTTGTATCATAATAGGAAATATAAGTATACTTGCAATTGCATTTATAGTTTTACCACTATAAAATGATTAACAATTTGTTTTGAAAAAGCACAACACGCATGTAAAATGTTAATTGGGAAAATGTGTGAAAGTAAAGGTCTTCGTTACTTTGAATTTCCTTAATGATCTCTGAAAGAAATTTGGAGATTAGGGGATCATCGAGTTTTTAAGAAAAGATACCACTGCATTTTCTGTAACTGTTTTGTGTTTTTTTCAAGTAGGCAAGTGAAATGACCATCTAGATCTCACTTAAAATATATCCTGACACCTTCTCTCAACCAACAGGTTAGATTTTTTGAAAAGGATAATGGATTTCTAATACTACGTGGAGCCTATTCACTGATGTAACTCAGCCATATATGTGGGAGCTGTAGAAGTTACTTTCAATATATTTTTAACAGATATTTTTGGCATCCTTTATTTCAGATTGTATTATCAGGGAGAAATGTCTTCAAATGGATTTTTCTCTGAATAGTAAGCTACCTGAAAAATTTCTCATCAAAAATTTTAAACTACATTTAATTGACACAGAAGAACTTGGAAAAACCCTTAGTGTGCCTGTCTGGATAAAAATCTGGAGGACAAAACAGTATAGTGCCTGTTTAATAGAGATTGCCCTGAGTTCCCTGAACATTTCAGAGTTTGAAATGTAATTGCATTCCTATGCACACTAGGATGAATGCAATGCCAAATTGGTTCTGTCAAACAAATCTGACATGACATATTCAGAAGTGAGGTCACAGAGCTTCCTGGCTACAATAGTTTAATTGAAATATCCACTGTATTTAAGACAGTGCTGAATCGTCATGGAAGATCCTACTGGAGCATCATCTATCCTGCAAAAAGCGCGAGGAGTCGTACCATGTGCAAAACTCATGTTACCAACCTTGATGTCTGAAAACATGGAATTAAAAGAAAACATTTTATTTGAGTGGGACATATCATGCAAATTTAAATAAGGGACATCAGGACCATAGAAAAAAAATATTTAGAATTTGATAGACATAAGTGATAACGCACAGGTTATATTTAGAAATAGTAACAACAACAACGGAAGAAGTGAACCAAAGAGCAACAGTTCACCAGGTTTTACAACCAAATTCATGACCACCTGAGGTCAGCAGCAAAATTTTCATTAATTTTAATAGGGTCATGATTTCACCCAATATTAATGAAAGGAAACACAGCAACTACCATTTATGAAGACTTCTAATCTCTTTCCCTTGATCCTGTCACTAAGTCCTCTATGATGTCTAAAATTTAGATGGGAAAATGAGTTAATTTTTCAAATTTTTATACAATAAATGAATGTCACTTCGGTATTCAATCATTTTCTGCCATCTATCACAAGTTACTCCTTGAGGTATTTTTAGTCTAACTTGCAAGTTGAAGCTTGAGGCTGGGAATTTAGGTGATCCTATGGGAGAAGTAAAAAAAAAAAAACAGAGAGAGAAAAATGGGGGAAGCAATACTTGTTTAGGTCAGTGAAATATGTGATGCAACCTGCCATCAGGATTTTCCTTCTTGAGGAGTTGGAGGAGTAATTTCCACTCTTTGATGTCCCAGAGATCAGCCGAGAAACACCTGACAGAGCAAATGTGGAGACTAGGGCAGAAAACAAGTGCTCTGGCTGCGTGCTCAGCCTGGTCTTCTTACAGTTTCCTGCATTTACAGGAATTACTGCCATTATTTCTTTTAATCCTTAGCATTTACCTAGAAGCATCTGGAGTTAATACTGAATGCTTAGGTTTAGCTCCTCTAATTTTAACTACTCCTCTAAGTTTAATCTTTCCCCATCACAATTTTAAACTCCAAAGATATGTCTTCATTGTTGAGTTAATTCACACGAGTTAACGTAGATCGAGGTGAAGGCAAACACACGTGACACAAATCTTGAGCAGCATAAGGCACATAGATGACCACACAAAAAGCTCAAATTTGCGTGCACAGTTTAAACATGTTAGAAACTGCTGAGCTTTAACCTAGGCTTGTGTTAAAAACTCCTCAGCACTCAAATGAAGGGATATTTGTGAGTAATTTTGATGCGGATAGGTCGCTAGTGAGTGACAGTGCTTGAGTTATAATTTGAGATAGCTCTGTAGTAAAATAAGCTTTAAGCCCACCGATCCCACACATTACTTGCAAAGAGGCTACGATGACAAAAGGAAGGCAGGTGCGGGCTCTTCCCTCTGCGAGATTGGGGACACGGAGGTACACCTTCTCCTTCTGTCCCACCTGGGTCCAGAAGACATGCCTGCCTGCTCTGTTACCTTCCATCTCATGGCACACAAATATTTTTCTTTCAATTGGATGTCATGAGCTATAGTGCTTGTTTACAACCAAAATTTACGTTCCCTCATTACTGTAATTGTTCAGCTCAGTACTGTAATTTGAAATCTGCAGCTTTTGATCATAAAAGCACTGAAGTATGGAACTCACTGTCACATTTCTTACACTGCGGGATAGACGTGCTCCACATCACATCAGGGATCTGGCTGTTGCCATGCCTTAGCTCTCTTCTGAGTCATCTGTCTTAGTCGTCTTGCATAGAAATGGGGGAGCAAGAGCACTGGGGAGAGAATATGGTTGTGTGCTGTGCTCAAGGTGCCATGCTAACACAAAATATCGATGCAGCTGGAGTACAAACATGAACCTGACAGCTGGATAATTCACCCAGCCGCTTTGGGAATCTCGTGGAATCACAAAACTAGCCACAATTTAATTTTTTTTTTGCAGGAAATGACAATTTGTGGACAGCTAAATGGAGCACATAACTGTGTTGATATTGAGAACATTTTGTTTTGATGCTTTCTGGGAACACATAGTTTTGATTATTCATTTTCAAACCCAATTTTCATCTCAACTTCTATTTTATTTGGTACATCATGTGAAAAAATAAAGAAAAAAAACAGGAAAAAACATTGTGCATAAGCTTTTTCCTACCCCAGTCTCCTTCAGAAATTTAATTTCTTTAGCTTCTCACAACTTTTTGCATTCATTCCCTCTGGGCATTTAAGGGGGAAAAGACAAAACCAAGCTCAAAAACATTGGATTCATATACATTTGGATTTAAAGACAACCAGTTCCCACCCATCTCTTCCTAAAACGAGATCGCAGAGATGCCATTGCATGAAGGAGACCTTTGCGTAATTTTTCAATTTTCTTTAACACAGTTTTCAGTCCAGTTCCTCGTTTGGAACACGTCACACGTCATCAAGCCCGGTGCCACGCACCTAAGATTTGGCAGGCTTTGCAACACTGTAGATTTCACTTCTTTCTGACATCCTAGCAATCCTTCCTGATAGCGACAGGAACGGCCAGAGGGGAATATGAAAACCAGCTGGGACCACACTGGAGTAAGGAATCCAGTAAGGAATCCCCAGGCTCACCGATTTTCATTTCATGTTGAGGCCAGCCTTTGATCAACTCATGGCTGTAATTTTCAATAGAAATATGCATTTTTACTCAGGCTTTTAGATTTTTTGTCAGATCTTTGGTATTTAAAATCCTCCTTGCTTTTGGTCTCTTGTAAGGAGGGAACGGGCCAAGAGAACAGAAAGCTGACGTGCTTCACCAGATACTTTGGTATGCTGCTGCAGATAGTGTGGCAGGACTGGTGCCACTGGTATAAGGAGCCAGCTTTATTTAGTATCCAGTCCACCATATCGTTGAGACAGTAATTTGACCTCCTTGGGTTTTGTTTCTTTGAGACACCTGCCCCTGGTCCTGCAGGACTCAAATGTCAGCAAGTGAGGACAGAGAATACACGCCTTCCCAGTCTTTTGGCGATCTACTCTTCAACTCCCTTCTTGCTTTCCAGGTCACACAGGTATATTCCTTGAAGCCAGGGAGGGTCTTGGACAAAGGAAAATATACAATAAAAGGCTGCAAGTTGGAAGGAGAAGTATCTTCAGGGGCCTGAATAAGGATTTGTGCAGCAAACACTGAAGAAAAGCTAGAATGATGCTGGAAGCAGTGTTGCCTCTCGCAGAGCACTGCAAACCAAAGGTGAGTCATGGAGAGTTAAGTGTGCAATTAATATAGTCTGAACTGCTCCAGGAAATAACACACAGAAAATCAAAACCTTTTCCTGCACCTCGGATTTAGAAAAGTGAACAGAGCGAAAGCACAAAGTAATGGAGCCAGTGGTGTTCAGTAAAAGGAAAGGCTGATTCGGAGGGGTGGGCAATCTAAAAGTCAGTGAAGAGGAAATGACGATCAAGTGCTCTACAAAAGTAGCGCAAGTCTAGAACAGTTAGTGTTAACCCCACCGAGACGAACAGCTCGGCAACACAGAACAAGGAAGGCATGATCTCTGACCCTGTGCAACAAGGAAAGCACTTTTTCAGCCTTTATTCAAATAAATTATAATCGTACTTAAAGCTGGTGAACAATTTCTGCTGATTCATATAGAGGTATTTGCTAATTCCCCCAGCAGGAAAGGAGAGCTACAGCCAGAAATAGGCTTACAGTTACTTCAGACTTTAAAGTGTCAGCAGTCCCACCAGCAACATGCATTCTTGCAACAGGTTCTTAAGAAGGGTGTGTAAAATGTGCAAGGGAGTGTTGCATAGATGCATGGAAATCAGCTCAGTCTTGGAGCAGTCTGTGTGGATCTCCTCGTGGGCTTACAGGGGAGAGGGGCAGGAACACCCGGTGAAACAGGGCAAATAATTCCACTCTGTCCAATGCGACAGCGACTCATCAGCAGGGTAGACTACAGCCACTATTCCCAAACTGCCTTTTCCAACAGGCTGAGGGCTGTTTCGCCTCTCTGGCATAAAATGAAATATGAAATAGGAAATATGTAATAAGCTCAGCTGGATATCGTACCAGAATCAAAGGAAAAAGTATACTCCAATCTGGATAGGAATTAGTGTTCCTGTGTAATATTACAGAAATTCTTTATAAAAAGGTTGTCTGAGGCATCAAACTTCTGCACAGCACAAAGCTGTGATGAAACTAGAATCTCCATGACTGCTCCACAAGAATAAAGTGAAGATATATTATCAGCAAATGAAACAGATCTCTTCCTTCGGAAAACATTTTCTCTAGGTGGACTTTCAATTGTGAAAATCCTATACTATGTAATTTGGCATGAACACTAGTACTGTCCCGCTTGGAACACCAAATTAGAATTTACGTATGTTTTTCTGCACCATTACATCCTGAGAATCACCTGAATGAAATCTATTGGTTTGGATCAATATACTACTTTGCGTCCATGAGCACCAACCATACTGCTCTTGAGAGCTGCAGTTCCTGGCTTCATGTGCTCCTGTTGATTTACTTTCTTGGTAAACTACATCTCCTGCAATCCATCAATATTTTAGATGTTTTGCTCCATACTCTGTGACTAGTTTTAACATACAGACACTTCCTACAGATTCAAGATGATCTCTGCCCTCCATCTCTACACACTACAGTGAAAGAGGTGGTGTGGAAATTATTCAATGAACTCCTGTATCCTTCCAAAATCCGACACATAGAATAAATTACGGCAGAGGAAAGGTACCACATACCCCAAAGACTGTCTAAAGTCTGAGACTATGAAAATTCTTTTGAATAGCTCACTCCGGCAAACAGCAAAACATACATTAATATGACATCTCTTCCCCGTCATTAAATGGGACTACCTTTTAGAGCGACAGACTTTCAGTTAGAGTATTTTTTCTCTTTCTTTCTGCCCAGCAGTTTGAAGTTTCTTTTTAGTTTCCTGTTTTCAGTGCTTTCTACACTAGAAATACATTTCTAAATTATGCTGGAGCTTTCCTCTGTGTGGTGGGCTTCATTGCAAAACCATTCTATTCTCCCCTTGCTAGTTCAGATGGTAGTTTCAATTCCTATTTCTTCCTACTCCAGATATTCATCCCTCACCCTTAAGAACATCTGTTGTGTTTCTTCCTAACTACCATTCTTGTCTGTGTTCCTTGCCTGGGCCGGAGGCCATCAAGGTCACCCATTAGATGATTTGTTTTTCCCATTAATTTTACCCTCTCTCGAATATGATCTATAGACAGACTAGTTTTCTGCAGTTAGACACAGACATATTTGGAGAGAAAGACATGGTTTCAGTTTATATTGTATTATTATATGGGTTGCCAGTAACGGCAAGCAAAAAATGAAGGACTTTGACTTCTTTCCAGCTTACGTAGCATTTGCTTACAGATGTATACTCCGACACAGTGAGAGAAGTTACCTAAGGCCCTTACCTATCCCTTAAATAATAGATTTTGTGTATCAGAAGTGGTAAGTGTGAGTAATAGTGGAAGCACTGTTAAACATAAGCAATCATGAGTGTAATAAAAAGTCCCTTTGGGGTCTTTTTTGGGGTAGCAATAAGTATAGCTTATGTTAGCAGCTTTTAGTAGACTCAGATTTTCTGTCATAGCTGTAGATCCCTGGTACAGAGTTTGAGTCTACAGACAGGCCTGCTTTTCTTAGTCCCCCCTTTGCCAACCATTTGAAAGGAACTGGCAGATGCCACCAGAGATCCACGCCCACACCTTCAAAACTCCTCACTGATGCCTTTCTTTCCTGACACACATTTGGCGCAGGTGAAAGATAAACTTCAAATTTCCTTTAGTTCCTTTAGGGAACTTGCCCATTTGTCTGACTGGCAAATTTCAGATGGCCTCCACCACACTTAAGTGAGTTCCTCTTCTGTTGCTATGATTAAGACAGCTGTTGTCGTATAGCTGTAGCCCTGCATCTGGATGTACCTGTTCAGGAAATACCATAAGTGGAAGAAAATATTCTGCACATAGCACGAAATAATCCCTGTATCATCCTTCCTAGGTGAGACACATTTCAGGCAGCGTCACCAACATCCTTCACATCCAGTGCCATGTAACAGAGCTCTCTGTAAACAGGATCCTGTTTCTACATTTCCGTGAAAACAACATCATCATAATTCCTTTCTGTTTGACCCTCAGAACTACCCATCCCCTCAGTTTATCCCATTATTCTTTCACACTAATCCTTGTGTTTAGGGCCTCACCTTGATTCGTCCCATCATTGCTTTATTTTCCTTTCTTCAGATCCTTTTTTATAACACATTAGCTATAAAGAATCTCTTTTCGGTGAAGATTTCTGATATTCCAGTTGTCTGTTGACTGCTTAGGCTGTAAGAATACCTGCTAAAACA
Source organism: Steatornis caripensis (assembly GCA_013398225.1). Classification (NCBI taxonomy): domain Eukaryota; kingdom Metazoa; phylum Chordata; class Aves; order Caprimulgiformes; family Steatornithidae; genus Steatornis; species Steatornis caripensis. Next base: position 73,227 of record VZSC01008474.1, on the reverse strand, counting down.
CATACCACACAAATATAACGCTGAGGAGTGTCTCTCTTTGCGAGGCATGCAAAAAGCTATCCGCTCAGGGCAGCCCAACCCACATGAATGCACTGTATCACCCAGATAGTTTCAGAAATCTAATAATCATTATGTCAGCAGCCACCTCCTTTCTTATCTTGTGATTTTAGCTGTGACTGGCTTGAAGTCACATGATACTCTAATTACTTAAGTCTTAAGCATACATCATGTATCTGCATACAGATACAAGATCTCATCACCAACATAAATGAAACCACAAACCAGTTCACCAAACACAACTGAAGAAATTCAGAGTAAAAAGTTGGAAACGACTTTACAAGGGATTCATAATATTACATAGCTTCTCTGTAGTATTGGAGAGCTTATATACTGGAAAATTTATCTGTCAGACTCCAGAGAGAGAGATATGTTTTTTCTTGCACTAAGCAGCAGCAGCAGGGAAGTGACTCATGGAAAAACAAACAAGTGAAACGGAGATCAGTAGTGAAAAAGCAGTTCTGAAAATCAGGTCAAAGAAAGGAAATTTTTAAAAGGTTACACTGTTTATTAATCAGGACCGTAATTTTACCTCAGTCTCTTGTGTCTTACCACTTAGTAAATGGTTGGCCATGAATGGGCCAGTAGGCAGTACCACTCTCATTTCCGCTCGTGCAACTGTCACTTCGAGGCAAGCAGAAGGGACAAACACCTAGGCACAGATATTTGTGCTACCGGTGCCGTCAAAGGATTTACAAAAGCTGGTTACCAAGCAACTGTTTATGACAAAAATCTAAATAACAACCGCCTGGTAGCCAGGCTTGAGAACAGAAGAGTCAGCCCTCAGTGCTGTTGTCAGGTCACGCAGGAGGCAGGGTGTCTCCCCCAGCAACCATGACGGGTGTCGTAAACAGGTTCTCATTAACCACCTTTTACTTTTTCTGAAGTTGCCTGCTCTTAAGCTGTAAATTGTGTACATCAAGAAGGTAACTCTTAAAAAGTATGGATCACGGACTGACTAGGTGAACGTTTAAGTGGCCTTCAACATCTCTTACTGTTACCTTGATACTTATTTAATGGACTAGACTCGCACACAATGGTGGTGAGTGCCAAATACGGAGCTGAGGGAGAAAGAGTGCTCCGACTGGGCTGGTAAAAAGCAGAAAGAGGCGATCCTATAATGCTTCATGAGCAGCAGTCCTCATTCTGGTGCTTTATCAAGCACAAATTTTTTTTCTGTCCAGATAATTTTATTATAAACAGAACATTTCTGATTGGAGATTGTATTTTTTTTTCTTTTGTTGATTTCCAACGATAGAACACAATAAATACATATGTACATATATATACACCTACAGATATACATACATACATTATGTTTTTCTATACAGGCTTCAGGTTTTGAGAGTGCCACGGAGGGCCACAATATGAAGGACAGCATATTGGCCTTTCCTGCTATCAACCACCAGCAGCAGCAAAATTGCATTAATCCCACACTCCATGGATCCTCAGAGCATCCCACTAGATGTGTTGTTTCCAGGCCTTATTCATCTTCCGACCCCGCCATACGCAGGGTATTTGGCATTGCGTACGTGGGGAACATGGAGAAGAAACAGAGATGAAGGCTTCCCAGGTCTGCCACCACCACCACTAGCGGCAACAGTCCAAAGAAACAGGTCCTGAACTACTTTTTTTGTTATGAGGAGGATGTAACCTCAGGGATGCAAAATTAATTTTAGAAGCTTTCTTACAAAACTGATTAGACAGATGCTTTGTGAGAGCTTTTTTTCACCCCCTCCTTCATTTCACCTTATTTAAAATTAACTTACATTCTCACCTATACTTAAGCAGAAACTGTTGCCATGGTAACCCTGGAGGTCTTCTAAATCCAGCACATGATGTAAGCAACACAAATGATTCCCTATAGAAAGGGATACTGGCACCAGACGCAGCTAGTTCTGCAAGGATCTCATCCAGGGCGAGCAGAGGTAGGAGCAGCCACTGCCACTGCCCCCGGGGCTCTCAGTCAGGAGGCACCTCTCATCCTTCCCCTTCCTCAGATGTGCAAGGAGCTGAAAATTGAGAGACCACTGTGCCGTAATGAGCTGGGAGAAAGGTGCCCTCAGAGGTGACCCTGGCACTGCAGCGCCTGAAAAATCTCGACAGAAGCACAAGCCTAGTTAGCTTAGTGGCAGCCTGTGGTGAAAGAAAGAGCACGGCACACAGTTATCTTCCTCTGTTTTTGCATTTGTTGCCCTTTTTGCCCAGTCGCCCTGTTTTCAGATGCCTGGCCCCATCATGTTAGTCCTGCACCAGAAAAGTCCCGCTGCCAGCTTGCTGGCCTGCCGTGGGCAGTGGTACATGACTCAGGGGGCAGGTGGCAAAGGTGGCACCATCCTGACCTGCACAGAGCTGGTCGCATCCAGGTCCAGAGACACCACAAGGCTGAAGCAGTCCTTGCCATCATCACGCATCATCCCATTATTTTGATGGTTATGAGATGTACCAGATTGCCAGCCCTCTTGGCTAAAATACTCAAGTTAGTTACCCAGAAAACAGCTGTGGCACTGGTCCACTCAATTTCCACACTCCCTCTGACCCTGCCTGTACGTCTTAGCCCTGAATTGCAGAGGAAATATAAGTTTGGTCTCCACAATTCCCTCTACCATTTTCTTCTTTGCTCAGCTCATTAGTGCTTTCATGTGATGAACAACTCATAAGGCTGGAGTGAGACCACCAAGTCATTTCCCATGGATCGCTTAGCTGCTATCAGAACAGCAACAATTACTGATTTGGGCTGGAGTTGAACCAAAGAGCCCATTCCTTCACACATTGCCCAATGCATCTGCAGAAAATTATTCCACGTGGCACACATATAGGCAGAAATCCTCTTTAAAACACTTATTTCCTTCCTATGTGACTTGCCTATGTATTCCCAGGCTTTCCAGGTTTTTAATTCTCCTCCCTGACTATCTGAATTCCAGGTTTTGTGGAATTCCTGAGTGTTGATAAATCCCTACAAAGTGTCGATTTAACAATGGAAACAAGATTAAATCTGAAAAAAAGGGAATTTAAGGAATAGATACTATTCTGCCATTATCATACAAAAGAAGGCGAGGCTTTATAGCTGCTAAGGCCAAAACAGAGGCTGTATTTTTCTGTCCTTTTTCTCTTCATATTGAGAAATCTTACAGACTGCTACATCAACAACCCCGGAGTTTGCAGCGAGGCTCTTTACAACAAGAGTGTCGGAATCTAGCATGGAATTCAGGGAAGGCAGGAGCTATTTTTGTAAAATTATCACTTGATCTCCTTGGACTATCTTTATCACAGAGTATTGTGAGGATACATATAGCAGCATATCGCCTTTTTTGCTAAGAGCTCCCCTGCTTCCTATGTTGAAAGGTTGCTGGCATTTTTGCATAAGCAAAGAATAGAGGAACAGGTTGTATAAAGCTCTTTTTTACAAGTATACTTCTAAATAAATGAATAAAATAAACAAGAGCAACAACAGTTACAAAAAACCCCATGGGGGAATCAGTGAATTTGCCCACAAGGTGCCAACTTTCCAGCTTCTGCAGCTCTCATTTCTACTGCAGTTGCATCCTCCAGATATTTTAAAATCCATACAGATGCACATATTGCACCAGATATTCTCCGACTTACGATCTCTGGAGATTTCAGCTCTGTGGAAGCTCAGAAAAACTTATTGCTTCTGATCATCCTCTGTTACCTTGGCACGCTAAGTCCCACCAGAATTGTTTTTATCACTTTTAAATTTCTGGTATTTTAACATTTTTATCTTCTTAAACAATTGGTGACAATGTGCAATAGTTAACCATCTTTTCCTTAATATCAAAGTTTATTCTTAATATTTCTACCTTTCTATCCATACACAAACCTCCAATTTGATAAGCGGTGTTCTGCCACTGGCTTTTGATTAGACACTGTGACTTTCACGGGCATAGTCACACACATAGTCTCCAGTTCTTCACTGTCCCAAGCCTTACCTAATTTCATTAAAACCCAGCAAAAATTAAATAAAAATTGTACCAAATCAGAATGCCACACCTTTCCAACTGCTTTATCTTGGTGCGAGTAACTGCATAATAGACCAGTCAATGGGAAACCAGCCTTACATTTTTACTGTTTAAGAGGAGATATAAACAGTCCCCTGGGCTCCTCTTGAAGTGGCCCACATAGGAGTAGGGAAGGAGAACGAAACCTTCCATCTGTGATTCGGGGCTCACCAATCATTTATTTTATTTTTTCTTCAGTCATCTTCACTGACACCTTCTAACCAGAAACTTCAGAAGCCATCAGAAAAATTAACGTATGGCTAGAGACAGTTCTGCTGTCACGGGAGAAGCTGGAGTAAGAGAGAAGGTCGTGGGATACTGCCAAGTATGTTCAAGCTGTACTCTATAATCCTGTGACACTAACGTCATCCTATGCCCTTGTCAAACAGCATTCCTACCTGCACAAACAGATGTGGGAGCTCTGCTCTTGGGATCTACGCAATCATGCATCCTAATCCCAAATGAGTGCACAACGTGCCGTCATTTCTCATCATTCTACAGGCTTTGAAAGTGTCTCTATCAATTTAGTCTCCAGTGTGTTTTGCTGGCAATAACAAACCAAGGAATTAACTGTTTTGGAAACTGCCTTTCTCTGTAAGGACTAGGTAGCTGCAAGAAGTTCAATGGCCGAGGGAGGAAAAAAGAACTTCTTATCTGTAATGCCAAGCTCGTATCTAACCCCTTACCGCTCCAATACCACACCTATTCAAAAAGCCTGGGAAGCATCCCTGCTTTGCTACTGTCTCTATATTACATCTTCTACAGATAATTCATTCTATGATAAAAGAGTCAAATTTCCATATATCCATCAAATTCAGGAGAAGTAAGCTTTTATTCACATAGAGACAAAAGTAGTATGAAAGACTAGTCAAGGGAGACTCAGAGAAGTGCATGCAACAAATACAGTGTTCCAGTCCCTGACCCAGCATGTGATTCTTTCGTATACCAAATTCACTTACCACTTCTTATATATACATATTTAAATTTCTATATTTACAGGTGAATGTATGCGTACATATATATATATGAACCTATTTCTTCCATTAGCCCAAAAGAGATAGCACGATATAAGAAGAAGTATTACCTGCAACTGCAAGAGATCACAGTTTTTCTGTGGAAGATAGAAGAGCCTGCATGTAAATGGAAGTAGTTGAGCCCTTGCTTACCAGCTGAGACACATAAACCAGAGTAATGAGTATGCTGTGAACCACACCAAGGGATAAGGCATTCTGCTTCACAGCTCAGATGAAAAGCATATATGCAATCAATTTAAGAGACCAGTTTTACGCTGCAACTGGTCAGTAACTGAACATACCCATTTACCACACGTCAGTTGAGAAGCAATAACTTGTGAAGCATGGGTCACTCAGTCACCTTCGCCCACCCATCCATACACTAAATGAAGGAACTGGCCATGCTTGTTACCAGCCTCCATTCCTAAAATGGCTGGCTACTAAACAAAATGAGTAATCAGATGCAACATTTAGCTTGCTTATTTATAGAACAAAGCATGTCTCATTTGACTCCTAGCCTTAGCAGGTATGTCAAGTAGGGCGAGACATGATGAATCACAGGTCTGGCAAAACCTGAAGCATGTTGCTAGACAACAAGGTGATTTCTTTACTGGAAAAGTGAACAACAACTGATTAAGCTAAAAGTGGTCAAGGCTGGTTTTGCATTTTATTGGTATGGTACCTGGGTGACCGTTTTTCCAGGTGCTTTATTGAAGAAGGCTGTATGGAAAGCAAGATGGGGAAATAAGATGGTGAGATATGAGGTGTGTTGCATGCTTTGTAACAAGACTGAAAGACTGAACTGTAAATAGCTGGGAGGTCCCTGCTTACTGCCTCCACGCAGGCGGAGTTGGAATGCCAAAGCAGTGGTCATAGTAGCGGATTACTTGAAATCACCTAAGAACCTGGTAGAAGAACGTGGGACTTACTTAATGAGCTATTAAATAAACTAAAGGCTTCTGTTGCATATTGATCTGACAAGGTGACTTCAGTTCAGGGAAGACGCACACACAGGCTGCTGAAGTGAGTTTATCTGAGCCTAGTTATAGACTTTCTTTGCCATTTAGGTGGTATTTGAAGTGAGACAGGAATAAAAGCAGTTTCTGAGCCATTGGAAAGAGTATTTCTGACACCTCAGGTCAACTGTCATTTTATTTCCAGGGCAGAATATAACTACTCTACCTGGAACTTACTTAGTAAAAAATGGACTGGAGCCCTGGATAGGGTGTCTGTGCTTGGTTTCTCATGCAGCCTCTGAGCTATATGAGAAAACCAGCATTGCCCTTTTCAAGCCACACAGATAATTTCTTACCTGTGGTCTGGCTTCAGCTGCCTGAACTCCATCGGGATGACAAAAAGCAGAGAACAAATTAACTGCCAATTATTTCTGAAGCTAGCTGTAGTCACTTTTATGATGAATATATTTTTTCTTGGCCTGGAACACTTCAAATCAGCAGTTTTTCCTTTTCAGTTTATGGCACAGAAAAGCGAGGCCATTCTTGAGGGAATGTTAAACCTCCTCACATATTCCAACACTGTCTCTGTGCTCCAAAGGTGCATGCAAAACCTGTGGCAAAACCCAGAGCTGAAATCCGATTCTCTGAAACCTAACCCAGCATCAGCAGCATGCAGCAATGAAAGTCTATCAAATATCTTTAGGAATTATCATATATGGCTCATATTCCTTTTTCTTTCTTGCTCATGGCTTTTTTCCCAGGCCTTCACCATGCAGTGACCATCAGCAAGCTTTGACAGGGAAGCGAACAGCAAGAACATATTGTTACTTATTTTTATATGGTTTGGTCCACTGCTTCAAAGAACATAAACTATTTGTCAGGAAGACCACCATTTCCGACACTATTTACATCTCCAGGAGCATACTTCCCTTTTTCTTTAGTATACTGAAAGGAAGAAATGACAGAAAATGTAGTATGAATATTAGAAACCCAGCTGTGTATTATGTTGTGAACAAAATTCCCTGGGAGAGTATTACAGTTCTCTCCCTGGAAACATCTAAGGTGTATCAGGGAATGCATTAAAAGAGGTACAGCCGAGAACTACCTTAACCTCACAGATAGGCCAGGTGACCTGAAAAGGTTTTATCCTCTAATACGTAGGATTCTATGTTATACGTATTTCTCTTAGTATTTGTCTTCTCTTTCTGATTGCAAATCCCATTCAAATGCACACTTCTTCTCCCGCATAATGTAACCTATAAAATGGCAATAACCAATTATCTTAGCCATTTAATACCTACAGAGTCCGTCCTTTTGGAATGCTATAAGCCCATTTTTTCCCTGGATATGTCATTACAATCTAAGCATCACTATGCTCCTGATGATTTGCACGAACGAAGACAGGACTGATTGTGAATGTGTTAATTATATTTTAACTTTGCAATGCATTTCAGAAAACGTTAATAAGACTGAGATTTCAATTATTAATTACATAATGAGTAACACAATGCAGTTTTGCAGTCTAATCCAGGCACATTCCTGAATAGTTTAATTCTGGAAATGGTGTAGCACAAAGGGCTCTGATCACAGTGAAATCAAGCAGTAGTAGGAATGTTACAGTCTCAGGGTTAAGAAATCAAAATTATTTTCCTCCAAAAAACCCTCCTGAAATTCAAATGCTCTTCAGTGATAAAAATTAGATTAGGAAATGTAATCTCAGCATAATATCTAATCAAAGAATAGAGCACCGACCAGTCATTTCTTACATTAATGTCAGCGGCAAAACCTGCACTCAACCCACACACAAAATATGCAGCTCCAAGTGTTTGACTGATGATGTTTTGTTTCCTGATTGTTCATCGTGGTTTTCAGCTGCTCACTGCTAGATCTTTCTTCACAATACCTGTTCTGTAAATAGTCATATTTACTATCAGAGTACAGGATAGCTGGCAGGGAAACGATGTGAAAAAAGTTGTGGCATACAGAAAGCGTTCAGAATTTTGTTACCGTGATGCAAAGAAAAACAGATACATTTAAAAAAATATTTGTGAAAAAAAAGTTGTTTCCTATGCCTTCCCCTCCTCTCCTTAGTCCAAATTTGCATATACACAGAGTTTACTGAAAATCAGACAGACAAGGGATTGGAAGGAAGCACTCCCATGCCTGAAAAGAAATCACACGCTGCCTACTGCAAGGTGAAGGAATGTGCTCTCCTGACACCAGCGCCTCTTGTCTCTCACCCTTTTCTCTCCCCCTCTGCCCCCTCACCAGTCTCCTTTCACTGCCCTCTGCAGCTAGAAACACCTTGCCAACAAAGGGCTGAACTGCACTTCTGCAAAATGTTTCATTTTTTGGCAAACTGGTATTTTCTGACAGCAGCGAGTACTCACACAGCTCTAGGTTCAACACCCCGGCAGAGGCTGGGAGGATGCTGGAGGTGTGAGGGAGCAGGAAGCCTGGCCAGGGAACGCTTTGATCGGGCTTCTTACTAATTTTCAGTGGACTGCCACATCCTCGCAAGCATGTCTCAGAGTGAAAGAGCTAGGATGGTGACCCTGGTGCCACCCACACGTCACAGAGTGAAACAGAAGGGAAAAGCGGTGACCACATTTTAAAAAAAAAAAAAAAAATCTATCCTGGATTCCCACTTCCATGAGAAGAAGCATAGATACAGGAGCCAGATGGAGCAAACGCTGGTGTCTTACAAATGCCACTACCACAGGGAAAGGCGCACAGGCACTCGCACACAGAAATAAAGTACAGGGAGGGAGCGCCAGCCTCAAGTGAGAAGAAATAAGGTTGCTCCGGGCAGGAGGGCTGGGGAAGGGAACAGATTGCTGCTCTGCTTCTTGCACCTGAGCGCCCTGCCAAATTGTCACTCAGGCCAGAAGTGCAGCCAGTTAATCCCTGCCAAGCCATCCACAGCCAGCCTGAAGGGAGCCAACGTGACCTCTCGCTCACCCTGTGTGCCGGCCAGCTTCCAGGTAGCCAATGTCACCAGGAAAGGGTTGCTTCTCTGCACGTGCTTTTGTCTTTCTGGCTGAAATATGCCCCTCCGTGTTTTTGTGAGCCAAGCCGTGGGGAAACAAACATTGGTAATGCGGGTTTTTCAGTTGTTGCTGCTGCTGACTGCAAAAAATAAAACTCAGTCCTTTTAAAGAATAAGCAAGTTCTGAAATGCTGGCAGGGAACCTGCAATGCACGCTGAATGAACGCTGGAAACATGGGCAGTATTGTTTCTTTAACCAGATAACTGTATTCTCAGCTATTTCCTACCTGCTTACTGCAGACTTCCACACCACATGAAGAAAAGCTCGTTCCCAAACGCTGGCAGAGAAGAGGTCACGAGTATTAGCGCGCATATTCGCCCCCATGAGTAGCTGCTGACAAAACCATCATTGTGAAAGTGCGTTCTGGGTGCAAGCTCCAGACGCAGCGATAATGCAGCGCGGAGTCATCTAGTCGTATGCACCAAGTTGTTCGTTATGGTTAATTTTATGGTTATGGGGTTTTTTAATGCTAATTACCCTTAATTTAGGCAAAGCTGAAGTGCTTCACTGAGTTAAACGTCAAGACTTGGAAGGCACTCGCTCGGTTTGAGATCGCATCGTATCAGATAAATGTATCTTCTTACTCCCTTGTGAAACACCACTAGATTAATGCACAAAAAACAGCAACAGAAATGACTATATAGAAAAATGGAAGTTTCCTAATAGCATTAATGAAAGCAGGATATGCCCATGCTTACGCTTGTGAAAAACAAAATCAAAACAATTGGCACCTCCCCTGGCTTTGTTGCTACATGGCCTACAAACCCTCCTTCTGCATCTCCTCCTCTTTCCCTTCATTTTGCTCTGTAACTTAATGAAAGCAGCACTTATTCAGTTGATACTTCTTTGACACCATATGTGCAATTTGCACCAAAAAAGGTTTTGGCTAAAACCAGAGACATTTACTTCATGCTTCTTTCACAGTCATCAGAAGCATAGACTTAGATTTCTAAAAAAAAAAAAAAAAAAAAAAAAATCCAAAAACTATATATCTCCCCTTCCCAGAATGAGTCCTAGAGATTTATTTTTTACAAATCTTCAACTTACACTGCGCTCTTTGTTAGCAATGCTGCACAAAATGGCATTCTAAAGCAAATGCTTTCTTGCTTCACAGTACCTTTTAAAAAATGATAATTTGATGCACAGAGACAAAACTGGGATGAGGCAGGGGGAGAGATTCCTGGCTCAAGTTTTATGCAGTTAGAAAAATTCCAACTTTGCCAAGCAAAAGAGCGAGAGGAGAGGATTCGTGCCAAATGTAGAGGACTATCTTCCAGAACCATGAGCACAGCTCTGGTGACTGCAGAGCAAGCCTGCATTGTTCTGGAGAAATGCATTAGACACAAAGGAATTTTTTTCCTGACAGAGCAGCAGGGTTTCTTTTTCTTCCTTTCCCTTCACTTTTCTTTTTTCTAAAGGATCTTACTTTTAAATGTCATGAAATATTGGGCAATAGCAGCTTTCTTTGGATGTCAGCCATGCAAATGAAAAGCTACTATGGCTGTATTAGTTTGCAGTCCCGTGTAGAGACATCGTAAGAGCTGCGTTATCAAGTGTTGTGCAACGAACACATTTCTTCAAATCCGCATAATTAATAATGGGCCTGGCTGAGTAGAAATATACTTTTTTATTTAAAAAAAATGCTTTCAGCATAGGTTTGGCCAAGTAAACGTCATTAAGTTTATGAATTATGACCTAACTAGCACTAAGATTTTTCATGTCCCTTAGGGGATCTCAGTACTGAGCCTTCCTGTGTTTATGTTGCAAGCAGTTTACCTATACACATCCCCAGACTCAGTGCAGTCCAGGCAGATAACAGCATTTCTTTATGACCTGGGGCACAAACGGCAGGCAAACTGCACAAAGCCAAGCAAAAAGATGGAGTAATGTTTCTGATGACAACAAAGTGCTGTTCACAGGGTGGGAGGAACATTCGGATTAAGAGAAGTTCCACAGAAAATGCTGCACTGGACTTAATTTATATACAGGTATCAACTAATAACCAAGCATTTCCCAACAATGACGTAATTATTTTCCATTCCAGGTGTGCCATACCTATGCATTACCTAATTCTATAATAGACTAATCCAGGCACATGTTCAGTTTTGAAGGACTGTGTCATATTTCTCTTTCCAACACAGCAAATTGTTAGCCGCTGCAAGTGAAAAGGTGGCTATCCATCTTCCTTTCCTGACATAAGAAACCAAACAGTTTGCTAGGAATGAGCTCAGAATAGCAATTATTATGGTTATTACTCTGACAACAGTTACATATTTGTGCTTAAATAAGTGACATTCAGGCAGGACAAGAAGCAACACTACGGTGCAAGGACATAACGTCNTCTTCCTTTCCTGACATAAGAAACCAAACAGTTTGCTAGGAATGAGCTCAGAATAGCAATTATTATGGTTATTACTCTGACAACAGTTACATATTTGTGCTTAAATAAGTGACATTCAGGCAGGACAAGAAGCAACACTATGGTGCAAGGACATAACGTCTTATCACCAAAGTCAACGAGAACTGTGAAAGGGAGCGAAATTGTTCTTAAGCGGTCCATGAACATATGAAAGATGGGAACCTGAACGCAATGTTTGAATGAGGAGCTGAACTGTTTTGCTTAACAGAGTGGGAGGAGTGTAGAGGAACATTTTGACCCTTCAGAGAAACGACTTAGTTAAGATCTCATTGAGTTTATAGGCATCTTCTATTATTGTGCAGAAATATCCTTATTGCTGAAGTCTTTGTCCACACCTCAGTTAGTCCAATATGGTCCTCCCTAGATAGCCCACTTCTCAGAAAGTTCTCTCCCAACTCCTAATTCTCACTTTCACCCACAGACATCCTGAATATTTAGAGCTGGGTAAGAACTGGAAATTGTAGCTTGAAGGAAACCACTTATTTTCAAAAATATTGCTGTAAGATTTGGAGCTGCAATTCAGAAATGTGAGAGCTAGCACACAAATTTAAAAAAAAATATTTTAGAAAAGAGGGAACTGAGTCCTCCAAAATCCTCTACCTCCCAGTTTTCCAAGAGACCTCAGGCCTAGTAACAAAACAGTGAGTTTTCCTCAGTAAAGTAAAAACTGGAAACCTGATTAACGTGTGTGCATTCCTTTATCAAAACCCTGACAGTTTTGAAATGGCAAATTATTAACAAGAATTAAACCTGCAGGAAAGGAAGACCTCGATTTCAATCCATAAAGGATTAATTCATCTGTCCATTTATAGCTGTCTCATACTCTTCTGCATCCTCCTCCTGCGTGGTTAGGAAAATGGGACACTGACAGTTGTGTCAGCACCAGCGGTTTGACTCTTATTAGGTTTACTGCTGAGTTAAACAGCAGTTGTGTTCCCTTCGTGATCACGTCCCTAGCTCACCTTGGCCTAGTTTAGCTTGCCAACATTAAGTCTGGCGGTAGCCCCAGCAGGGTAATTAATTTCACACTCGCAGTATGCTTTATACCGCAGCTCTTACAGGCTAACGCTGTTCCAAAGTTGTGTGTCATATTATGTCCTCAGATGTCTGTGGAAAGTGTGCAACGCAGAAGAGTGACCCGAGGGCACGCAGGTTGGTGTTTATTAACTCTGCCGCTGAGCAGCGTGCATACAAAACTAAGCACTTGCATGGTAGCATATGTACACAAGTGTCAAATGGCTGGCTAGAGAGAGAGACACTCAGTAATCACGCTGCCGTGTAATTAGCCAGCTCAACTCTGTTATGTATTGCATCTTTCTTTTATCTTTGACAGGCAATAAATCCATCTGCTTTGGGACTAATTCTCACTTCCCAACCCACACTTCCCAGGAGACCAAGACATGCTATGAAATAACTTCCCGAAGACACATTTTTCCTCCACCTCTGTGTAATTCCATATTGTGCTCCCACAAAGATACAAATCTAGTCATGCACCAGGCTGATATCTGACAAGCCCCAGGGCTGGACCCTCTGTTCAGGCGGAAAGGGGGTGGTCACCGCTTCCCAATGAGAATCAAACAGTAGCTGTTGCATCTGCAGTTATTCAGAAATAAACTGATACTTGGTTGCATTGGAAAATCCTCAATGAGGGAGATGCTTATTCATGAGCAGCAGAAAGGAATGCAGGAAGCAGTATCAATAAGATTACATCTGTTTGCATACACTACAGCTGCGGAAAATCCTTAGGCCTGGAGACTTTAAGGCTAGACGGGACTATTGAGAGCAATTTGTCTGACCTCCTGCGTCATATTGATTTTCACCCAGTAATTCCTGTAATCAAGCTTAATGCTTCACAGTTAAACTAGAATATAACATTAATAAAGGTCTGTAACTTTGATGAAACATTTCTAAAGCACAGAGAGTCTACTGCATTTCTTGGTAATCCATCCCACTGATTAATACCTTTGCTGTCACATTTTTGTGCTTTACTTGCAATTACATTTTTGGTGCTCTCTGCGTACACAGGAAGAGACTGCAACTGGAGTTGCATTTTTTTAATCTGGCATTGGATTGCAGAAGCAATCTCGCTGATGTTATATAACAAAGGGAATATCACCTCCATAGTCTGGCTCATTACTCCAATTCTCAGGAAAGGACTGTGCTCACATTTTATATGAAAACTATGAATATTCGGGGCTGCAGACTGCGTTGCTAGCATGTATGCAATCTGAGAGTGCTATCACAAAACAAACCATCATTAAAACCAATCTTTCCACCTATGGTGTTGTACTGTGCTTCATGTGCATCTCTTTGCCCATAATCAGAGGTACTCCCTTCACAGATTTGGTTCAGTACATACGGTCTGCATTTGTCCATTTCTAACTTTGTGGTATTTCGTCTGTCTGCATTAAAAAACAGTATTTGATTGCAACCACATAACTCAAGTACTCTCAGTTTTTCTGTAGGTCATATAGCTAAACACTTCAAACCCTCCAGAATCAGCTTGTTACAAGTCTAGAGGTCACAGCAGATTTGCAAGCTTTTGTAGGTGGTGGGTCTTTTAGGAAATTGGAGTAATCTTGAGAAAAACTTGAATCGGTTCCTACTCGTGCTGCTTGTGGAAATTCTGTGATATGGGTGGTTTTGCAAATTATTTGCTTTGAGACCAAGCAAAATATAGTACTTGGAGTCTCATTTTTCATGTAGAAGTATTCAAAGATAGAGCTGCCTGAATGCATCTGTTTGGGTGAAATTCTCTCCTGCACTGCGTTATGAAGTTTAACATGTTTAACGGTATAACTGAAAAGACACAAGCACTGCAGTATACGGCGTTGCCCAAGAGCTGTGCAGCCACGCATGGGACCACAGAGCTCTGACAGCCATTTCACGACATTTAGAAAGGCGTTTTGCCACACATGCAGTCGCTTTGGGAATGCCAGCACACTCAAAAAGATTAGAGGGTCCTTTGTATTTCACCTTTGTACTCATGCTCCTACAAATCTTACTGCCATTGAACCTCACAGGTAAAAGCTGATGGGCAAAGTAAGTGTTCTTTAGGAGGCTGTCCCTTCTGCCATAGTTGTGAATTTGGACTAAGTGTGCAAAAATACATCCTTGAAATATGTAAGGGGTATTATTGCCTGAAGGCCCATGGGAAAAGCTCCCTCACCTTTCACTGTTCAAGATGAGCTTCACATGCATCACACGACTATGAATAAAAAACCCAATTTCCTACAATCCTTGCCCTAAAGAATTAGAAAATATTTGATTTTCTCTTTGTGTTGTCTTTATACTCAAAAGAGTTCGTGGGCACCTGTGAGTCAAGTGGGTATTGTTCCCTGGCTATCCACTCTGTTGCTGATCTCATTAGTCAGTTTGATTGACAAGACAGTGTATTTTGGTTATGTTTATGATGGAGAATTGTAATTGCTATTAAAATTCCACAGATAAAAAAGTTTGTCTTTTTCCCTAGTGACACTGAGACATTTAAACAATAGCAGTGATTAATTTAAACTGAAAAATAAGTTGTGGTTCCTTGTAAATCCAAATGCCCTTTCCTCCCATTTAAAGTCATTAATTATCTTCGCAACTTGTAAATTCTTTGCTGATCCTGGGATATTATGATCAACTTGTTGCTATTCAGAGAAGCTGTCTGTTTCTCCAGCCCCTGCGTCAAATTCAGCTCACACTAACTGCAGCACACCCCATGGCCATGGAAGAACTCCTTTCATTCTTCAGCAGTTGGCATACCCCACAGGTAAACAGATTTTAAAATCATCCTGTATATAACTATTTACAAATCAGTCTTTACTACTATTCACTTCCCATGCATAAGGACCACTCATTTGCAAGTTTATGTCCCACTCCTATACTCACGTAGAGAGGCCTCTGGAGGGATGAAATTTTATCCTCTGGGAAGAAAGCATGAGTTGTTCCAGCATCTCCTTGTGATTTCTGGTACTACCTACCAAGTTGATGACATCTGCACATTGTCCAATGCATCCATCTCTCATGAGTAAAAACAATAATAAAAAAACCTCACCAGATTATAAATCCAAGTGAAATACAAGGAAGAAAACCCTTTAGTAATACAGTGTTCAAATGGTGATGGTGGTGGTGTTCTGTGATACAAATTTCAAAAGTGATGTACTTCATTCTAATATATTGAAAGGAAAGAAAAATAGTTTGTGTGAGGCATATTAAATTGATCAAAGATAAGAAATTACAAGACCAGTAAGAAAAGACACCTGAAACAAAAGTGATTTTCAAATGAAGATCAAGTCATGCGTATATAGAGGAAAGACATTTATACATACTGGAATTCTTATGGAGACTGGTACAAAAATCTTTTCCCCACACTGGGGGAACTACAGTAACTTGGTGTGAAAAATTATATCATGTGTTTATCCTAGTGATATTCTGCCATCTTTGTGGCCAGAGTTAAACCAAAGGACAGAAGAAGTTAAATCCTTTGGAAACAAACGACAAAGAAACATAAACAGGCAAAGATAAAACAGCTTAGGTGAACAGCTTCAAAAGGTTTATCTTCAAAGGACTTGGCTGGGACACCAGTTTGGAAAAAGCTGTCTACCTGGATATGAAAATGGTTTTCTATTCTTAAGCACAGGATGAGAAGTTATTTAACTATCATAGAGCCTCAAGCCAGAGAAGAGAGTAAATTACCAACAGGAATGTCAATGACAGCAGTGAGTCATGCTGTAAGAGAACAAAAAAGAGAGAAAAAGAAGGTCCAGCAAGCAACACTGCTTAATTCATCCCAGAGATGGAGGTGAGTAGGCTGTGTAATGTACCAAACCTTTCAAGAAAAGAAGAAATATACAGAAAGGCTTTTATTATTATAACTCCTTGATACATATGCTTTCTAACTCTAGATAAATGAAAATATACTATACTATTTCAAAGAAGCCTGTTTTGCAGCTACTCTCTCTACTTGCTAATCCCACCTTCTTGCCCAGAGAGCAAGGATTTTTAGACTCAAAATGCATCTATAACCGTTGCAGGCAGACAGCTGGTGGAGCGGAGAACACCACCATCTGTCTCACCCTCAAGAAATCCAGTGTAGTGTACTTGAACCTGGGGCTTCACCAAGAGTGAGGGAAAGAAACTCAGGGCACTCCTCAAAGTGTGTATTCAGGAGCAGTTAAAAGGGGTGGAACATTGGTGGTTTGCTTTGTAAATGCGACACCAAAATGGTATATGTTAAGGCAGAAAGTATGTTACGTATTCCCTCTCAATATCCAGAGAGAGCTCTTTCCTCCCCACATCACAAGATTAAATCAATGAAAAATGTGAGAAAAATGTGTGAGGTGTGAGGCCATATCCAAATGCCTGAAATATGCTTGCAAGTCCTATTTGTCATAATTCATGCATGCCTGCAAGGTCACTGTTTTGTAGGTGTCTACAACACATCTCTTGTAGGCGTTTTCTCGTTGAATCAGATGGTCAACATAAGCAAGGCAAGCTGTCAGGCATGCGCTTGCCTTTTTTTTTTTTTTTTTTGTGCAAGTCTAATAAAAGTCATCTCTCTGCCCACAAACCTTTTCTTACTTATTTATCCTTAGACGGCATTGTTGGCCTTACTGCCAGCTTGCTTCGTGATGATGTCCTAAAGAAGCTGCACAAAGCTACTGGGATCAGGGAAACTGCCTATCGGGAAATGGGTTCCTCTTTCAGAGATGAAGGCCACCACCGAAGCAGAACCATAAACTGTTACAGAAAGCCTATAAAAGGAGAAGGCTGTATAAAGTGCTGTGTGTATAAATCTTTTGGCCCCTTAAAGTGCAGCAATGGATTATATTCTGCTCGGTAATATTTGTAAGACAACCACATACAAACTTTTCTTACAGAGATGAATGATGAAAACAAGCAAATTCCTTGCAGCTTGAGTCATTCATTACCCACCACACTGTGTGAGTGCATACGCGTCGAAGGCATTAGAATGCTTTCACACCTGTTCTGTGATGGTGCTCAAGACGCTCTTCAGGGTGACTTTTACTGTCCCAGAAACATGTCACAAGACCATGCAGACCCAAACCTTTATATCGCCTTTCAAATTGTCACATTAGAGATTAAATGGGAGTAAAGAGAAAGAAGAGCTCTCAGTGCTTGCATTGTCCGGACCATGGATTCACCTGAGGGAAAGAACAAGCTCATCTTTCATCGGTTTCAACAACTAGATACTAGGACCAGTCACAACACCCAGATTACACGATAGTAACTATCAGGTTTCATTGCATTAGCCAGGCAGTCATGAAAACAGAGGATGCTGTTCATATCTTCCAGCATCCTCACAAAATTGTTTTGCTCACCCTGGTTATGTCAACTCTCCATTCTGAACAACCTACTGCTCTCTTAAACAAACAAATTCCGTACAGAACCTGTGACACGGCCAAAAAAAAAATATACCAAAAGGGAAGCGATGAAAAGAATGTATCAGAGGTGACTTCAGCATGGATGTAGGAGTATAGCTGGCAGACAAAAGTCACACGTGAGGTAAGCAAAATGCTGAGGGTTTGGGCCTGGAGCCAGAAAAAGCCTTGGTGGATGTATCCTTTTTCAATAATGAACTCCCACCAGAGCCTACACTTTACGAGCCTGACACATCTAAATTACATTCAGCAGCATTTAAATGTTGAAATAATAGGATAAATTCAAACCAATTAGAGAGCATATGGAATATTGCCTTCCTAATGGTATGCATAAGCATCTCCTGTCAGTTTTATCAGATTAAAGACCCCAAGTGCTGGCAGTGATCAGATCTACTGTGATAAACGGGCACAGGGGTACGAGCAGGGTTGCATGTAATCTTTGAGGTGGGTTTAAAGCAGGAGAAAGAATCTGCATTGCAGTTGGAGGCTTCTCCCTTTGTTTCAAGGAAGCAGGGAAATTAGACCAAATCCTCAGCCCAATCAAAGACCACTGTCTTGCCAGGTCGATGCCTTGGAAGGAGCACGTTTTTCTTTTGTCTTCTGGGCATCACTGTCCCAAGACAAACGCCCCAAAGAACACCCCAATTAACCTTAAAGTGACAATGAAAGGCTTTCCTTTCATTCTTCCTGCACAAAATAAATAAAAAAATTTTCAGCTTTAGGCGGAAACAGAAACGTTAACACAAGAGCAGTAAAAAAAGTATATAAAACTCTTTAAAACAACATAAAGCAGAAACAAAGCACCAGTAAAACGATCAAACCATCAGCCTGAAGCAGACACCCAGCATGAAAAATTTTTGCCTAAATTGCTCGAGTTTGGCAAAATTACAAGCAACTGCAAAAAGGGATGTGTTGCCACCTTTGTGTTTGATAATGATAGATTTTAAATAAACTGTCACAGGTGCAGAAGTCCGTTGTACACTTTGGTTGTTTCTCCGGGGATTTATTACTATTGTATTCTGCATGTTAGATCAATCCAAGGCATCTAAGACCCTTGAGTGTGAAGCGTGGGATTCTCAGTTCACAGTTTCAGCCCCAAGGACTGCAGTGAAGTTAAATTAGGGTAGTTCACCCCATAGACGCCCAGCTGAGGATCTGGTGTGTGCACCTGTTTTAACCAGTTGAAAATGCCCTCTCTACAGCTTTGATTTAAGATGCACCGTGCCAATTGAAACATTTCCAGTTGTTCTTTGAGCCTCCCCTGCTACTTGCCTGCAAAGACACTCAGCAGCATACTGAGGTGCTGCCCTAGGTATGGTGTCAGCATCGTCTCAGTCCCAAAGTCCATCTAGTGAGAAGATGCACTCCAGAGAAAAGGCCCTTGTTCTCTGGAAATCCTTAGCTGCTGGAATACTCAGTCAAGCACCAGTATAATATTGTGGTCCATATTGGTCCTGGCCTGGGGAAGCTGCATACATAGCCCCCAGCAGCATGGACTGGTAAAATGTGTTCCAAGTCAGGCATGTAGACCTATGAAGAAACCATGCATCCTTTCCTCAACAGTGGCATCAGCAGAACAGCTTGAGATATTTAGGATCCTGGCACAGATATGACACAAGACTATTGAACAGCCTACAAATCACTTAAAAGGCTGCCAGTAATAAGAATGTGATTCCACTGCTAATCCTTAGTTCCCTCTTTTACAATATACTTTCCCCTGTGTTCCTTCGTCTCCAGCTCACTCTTTACTTCTCATCACTTACTTAGTAAGTGCCTTCTCCAAAAGGCAATTCAGCTCTATGGATTTAAGTAAATACAGTTGGGAGACTCTTGGAATTTAGTTTTTTTCACTAGTTACACAATACTTGGCATTTTCTTTTTGGTCCTGGAGGCACCTGATTAAATGACCCATTCAGTTTTAATTCAAAACCATGAACCTAACCAATTTTTGAAAGCCTCATGGTTGGCAAGAGCCTGCCTTTTCGACATCTGTGACCGCTGTTGTTCTCCACTCTTAGCTGGAGTCAAAATGAAAATTTAAGGGTACTTAATGAAATTTATTTTTCCTGCAGCCTATATGCTTGGAAAGTGTTGTTAATTTTGTTTCATGTTCTGAGAAGTAACAATATGGTGTGATTAAATAAATACTGGCTCATTTCAATTCCTGACTGACAAAAAACCCATCTTCTATTTACGTATTTCATCTGGCTTCCTCACGTAGCCAAAGAATAACTGTACGTAACTTTCCCTCCTATTGTTTTGCCAATGCCTCACTCTTGCATGTGAAGCACGTTTGCTCCAGGAGCAATCTTCTGCTGCCTCCAAAGCCTTGCTCCCACTCAACAGCAATAGGGCCTAAGCACAAGGCTGAGACACAAAACATCTGCAGAAGGCAAAGCAGCTAGATTCCTAGCATACCACTGAACTAGTGCCACTACGCCCTGCCTTTAAATACACTCCTTTTTCCTAACGTTAGTATGCGGTGGTTAAAGTCGCTGATGCCTAGTCACAACGTAATGCAATGCAAACAATAAAGTAATTTTTGTTCATAGCTTTAATTTCAGTACCCAAACAAAAAGTTTAGTATTGGCTGAGGGATCGGGTGACTCAACAAATAACAAGCAAAGCTATTTCTCTTGACCAGATTGTAGTAGTGCTCTCATAAAAGGCTATGATGTTAGAGGTTTCAGAGTAACCCATCTCTTCCTTCCTCAGGTCTTTATGCAGATTCAAGATTCTGTCTCTGGCATTTATTTTATGCTTTGCTTGTAGGAATAGGACAGGGATTTCCAGCCTTAAAATATAGCTACTAGATGAACATGAGTTAAAAAGAAAACATCTTTTGCAGCAAAATAAGGAGTGGGGACAGATGAAAAATGTGCAGATTCACTTAAAAGAGCAAAATTAATAATTATCACACTATTTCCTTTAATCTCTCTATGTTGAAAAGCAAACAGAGCATGTTATTTTCACACATCAGAATTTGTTTTTACTGCAGCTACCAACAACAGTTGTTGATGGAAAAGGGGGCAAAATAAGGTGACTTTAAAAGCATTCCTCCTTAAAGAACTACATAAAAGTTACCAGGGCATAAAACTGGAATAATGGCCTGCCATAAACTCTACCTTCAGACTTTTGATAGTAAAATTTGATGAGTAATACATCTGCATCCCAAAGCAGCAGAGACCAGTCTCTTTGTTTTCACTCACTCCGGAAAAAAGAAAACAAAAACCATAACCTAGCTGTGCTCGTACCTTCTGCTATGTGAAAGTGAAATTTCAGAAAATCAGGATGACTCTATAGCCACACAGGCAAGAAAATCACTAACTTCTTTACAACTGTTGCCCAAATACAAAGACGGTAAATGAAACTTTTAACCCTTCTTCCATTCATTCAGGTTTCACGGCCACTAAGCCACACAGAATGGAGCCTCACCAACGTCTATTACTGTTTGCATCAGTAAAAGCTACTGCCACAGAAATGTGGGACAAATACACACCACCTCAGATACTCTGTTTTCCTCTGAGGCACGCCATTCTGGCAAAAGGCAAACCCAGAGGAAGTGTCGTGCTGGCCAGTGCTGAGCACAGCCGGCGTGAAGCACTGGACTGAGAGCCAACCCTGAAGTGACAGAGCAGCAGATCTGCAGTGTCAGCATGGCTGAGTTTTTGCCTCCCCTTAAACCATTCTTTGCACTGATGTGTGCAAACCCCCCTCTAGCCGTGCAGGAGGTAGGACGTGTGGACCTTCTGGATGCATGTATTTTTTCAATGCCTTATATCAGCACAAAAAGAAGCACGCTGCTAGAAGTGGAGCAGCTAAAGCAAGCATAAATATAGTAAGCTGTAGAATCGTTATCAGGAAACAAAGCAGAAACAGAGATTCCCTCCAGACTCAGATTTTGACCTCAGAAGACTGTAGCTGTGTATTTACTTTTGCATTACCCTACTTTTCAAGCACTCACTCAGGGAGACTCTCCGTTGCGAGAGGTTGGAGCAGGGTGGCCGGGGTGCCACACAGCCTGTTAGATGTCTGCTCCTCTGTACCCCTGAGACCATCAGGGACTGCGCAGTGCGAGCACATGCACAGAGGCACAGTTCTTTACTCAGAATCCGGGATGACCACGCTTGACTTTCGACACGTGGGTGGGAGAGCTGAGGCATACATCTCCGAGGAAAAACGCAGAAGATCCTTTGAGAAAGCTATCCAGCGAATAAAGGAGATTTCATCACCCTGCTGCTCTCGGTTTGACTCTTCTCACTTCTAGCTCAGTGCTACACAGCGCCCCAAGGCACTCCTCTCCTGCCCACCGTGCCAGCACCTGAGATCTGCACTTGCCAGTGAAAGAACGCCCTGGAGACCTGACCCTTCCTAACACAGAAAGGAGCTGTGCTGCTGTGCAGGTTGCCTGCTCCACCTCTGTGCGTGTGGAGGCAGGGACAGCGTTTGCACCGTTTTGCAAATCTCTGTCACACTATGCTGTTACATTACAATGTGCAATCATCAAACAGTTTGTTCAATTCCTTCTTGATTAAATTCAGCTTCATTAAACCTAAGTAACGACTCTGTTTTGTTTTAATAGCAACCATATTTCCATTCTAAGTGTCTTTCTGCGTATCTTCTTCCCCTTTTAGACCTTTCTGTGACCTCTGAGCATATTCATGTCCCATCCCATTTTTCATTTCCCTTCTCATTCTTTTTCTTTCCATGCAGGCAGCTTCCTCCCTATGAACTTTGTTGAAGCATTTCTCTGGTTCCTGCCTTTCAGTATCTCCAGGGGTCTGATTGTGTATGCAGCCCTTGAAGCTGAATCAAACAGGCACCTTTGTCCTGAGATGATGGAAAGTTAGCTGCTTTGATTCCTGTTGCTATTGCAGGCAGCGGATAAAAGTGGTAATGCTTAGACAAATCAGACGTTTTCCTGGTGATTGTATAACTCTGCTCAGGTTCCATTTTTACACAAACATGATCTTTCTGCACAGACTACCTACGTCCCCTAATTATAATTCCTTCAGTACATTAATTTGAATTTAATATACAGCATGCAAACTAACAGGCTACAGTGCAAAAGAGGGGCAAGGGACATGGAAATAAAAACTTATGGGTACCTAAAACAGGCAGAGGAAGCCAGGGTAAAAGAAGCTTCAGCTGTCCTCACTTGAGTCGACAGGCGCCAAGCACAAAGGAGTGCCGGCAATGGTACCCACCTAACTGTCTGTCAGAGATTCCCACACCCTCCCCATGCACCCTGATCCTGGAACCTGGGCAAGCCTTCATAGATACCCTGTGTGAGAAATGGCTGCTTTTAAATAGCTGGAGGCTTCACTAAGGAAAAGCATTTTCAATCAATATATCACTGCCAGAACAGGAGAGAATACCGGAGTAATTGAAAACCAAAGGCATGGCGGAGTCTGGCATGCCACGTACGCACATGTGGAAGCAGGGGAGGTATGCCCTCCTTTTCATTCATCAGCACATCTTTCCTTTCCATTTCTCTTAGAAAGTGTCCTTGAATTCTCCTTCCATGTATGTTTATACCATGGGAGAACAGGGAAGCTTGCTTTAAAGCTGTTTTAAAGGCTATTTTTTAGTGACACTTGAAGCCAACAGGGGCCTGCTTTCTGCTTTGGATTGCATAATCCCCGAAGGGGATTAATGTGGTGCTGATTCCTAGGCTAAACTGGATCAAAAAATGTTAGCGTATAATATACCCTATCTCATGTTTAATAATAGCTGTAGTTTCAGAATTACCATACTTACGTTGGTTTAGACTTTTAATTCATCTTAGTAGCAGCATAATCATTCGTGTTAAAATTGCTCCTATGTTACCTTGGATGACTTTTGGAAAAGCAGGAGCTTTTCTAACAGTACGTCAGGCTCCAAAGCAAGGAACTGGAAAGAGTTGAAGCAAATTTTGACCAGAGCTGAGAGGGCTGCTACTCTGTATAATTTCCTTATACTAGAGCAATTTTGTTGCTGGCATCATGGGTTTTATTTGTCAGTGAAATAAAGAAAATCGCATTGTTTGGTGAATAATTATTAAAGAACGAAATAATCTGCATAGAAACCAGAGGGAAGATTTCTTTTCACAAAGCTACATCATTTAATGAGTTGGCTTAAAGCACAGTTCTCCAAGCCTGTATTAGCAAAGAGAAAGGGAGAGCAATCTAGGGGGGAGACAGGTATGTCAACCCGTATATCAACAGGTGAGTGTGTGGGTGGGAACTTCTTAAACTCAAATTGTTCTTGATGGAAAAATGTCTTGCAGTTATCCCATAGGTGAGTATGACTGATAGAGCTGAGAAGCTATGAAGTACAAGTCAAAATGATGAGGATTCTAAAAATTTTTTTTAAATCGTGGCTGATCAGATAGTTTTAATCATTAGATTTCAGCTTGACATGATAGCAGTGAGAACAGACCTCAGATCTGAAGAGTAAGTATTTACCACTGAAAAGTCAATTCCTCTGTCACTAGCTCTGGCAATAGTATCACTATAATTATGAGTTTAATATCTGAAATTCGTTGATTTCATATTTGCATGCATGTATGCTAACTAAAATTAATTAATTTTAATTGCATACACCAATTACAACATCAGGCTCATTTTCCAACATATTATTCCTCACTGATTACATATCCTCTAAGATTGCTTTAATTTTTCATTTTGTGCTTTAAAGTCAAAGAATAATATGTATTTCTAATTAAGCTCACTTACATATCTCACTGCTGATTAAATCACTGTTTAATATTTTATAACACAAGCCACCTTTAATTTCCCCCACTGAGAGCAAAAGCCTTGCAAACTCTTTTCTTTCTCCCCTCCATTTCACCAACCTTGCCATTGATATGTCGCTACAGGCAGGTTTCTTCCGTCTTCACAGCAGAATGCAAACGAACCACCTTGATGACAGACATTCCTCCTCAGAGGGGAGGCAAGCACCTTACTGACCACAGGGCCCACTCTGAAGAGATCAGCAACCTGCCACCATCACTAGAAGAAAAAAGAAACAGACATTCAGGAGAGGCTTTTAGCAGTGTCTTAGGGGATTGCAGGTCTTGCTGAGAGTCTCTGGAGCGGACATGTTTCAAACCTTTTAGGGGATCCTGGAAGTCCCCTGTTGGCGCCTACCAAAGGCCAAATGCTGAGAAATGAAAAGGAAAACGGGATTCTCCTGTCTCTCCCAACCAACACAGCAGAGTGAAACTTGCCATTCAGTCCTGAGCCAGCAATGCATTAGTATGTCCAAAGTCTTAACAGAAATTGGTAGAAAATCTTGAGGAGAAGTCCCAAAACTGCTTCTACTTGCCCATGTGTATTGCACCGCTTGGGCTGTACAAGCTAAACAGTCTCATTTCTACCACATAATTTCTGGGNCATTAGTATGTCCAAAGTCTTAACAGAAATTGGTAGAAAATCTTGAGGAGAAGTCCCAAAACTGCTTCTACTTGCCCATGTGTATTGCACCGCTTGGGCTGTACAAGCTAAACAGTCTCATTTCTACCACATCATTTCTGGGGTAGCAGAAAAGAAGGTAAACCAGATTAAATCCTTAACAAATTGAACTTCTTAACAACCAAAAGAAGAAACAAAGTCCCAAACTTTACTGAAAGTAATGGGAAACTTCTGATCACATCCTTACAGGCATGATTAATCCCATACACAATGGATACACATATTTGTTGTCAGTGAGATAGATTTGGGCTCTGAATGCAACCAAAACATTTCCAGTATCTGTGTTTGCATGCATAGCAATTTTTTTTGTCTAGTTATTAAAAAATAGTAATCTTTACCTGAATTACTTGTTAAACTACTGAAGCTTTAGCTGATACTTACCATCTAAACTAGTTAAGTGTGCCATTATGATAGTATCAGGTCAAAGAAGAGAAACAATCAAATTGTAGAGGGACGCTACAACTTAAAAAGTTTCTCTCAAAACCACCGAGTCAACAGGGAGAAAAATCACAACAAGAATGCTTTGCACAATAAGTTTCTGAGTTAAACTAAAAAGTAGATATTGGCGGACATGTTTGGTGGCATGAAAAGAGGAAGACCCAGTCAAAGGAAAAATATACTGTTCAAACCCTTAAAAAATGATGTTTGAAAGAAAACAGAAGTAACAAAGAAGAAAAACTGAGACAGAAATAAAAAGAGAGGGAAAACTCCAGAAAAGAAAAACAGTAGAAAGGAACAATACATTTTTTAAAAAAGCTGTGTCTCATATCTCTCAAAAATATGGGAGTCATTTCTATTCACTTTTCTTCTCAAAACTGGATGATTACTCAGGTTGCATTACAGATGTAGGTAAATACTGTTGCTGTGTCCAACAGGTTAGTGCGATCCTTCCAAGGACAAAAACGCACTCCATCTAAACTAAGAATGATGAGCCAGCAGACTTTCTCAGAAAATACATTAAAAAAAAAAAGAGTGAGAGAAGGGGAGCATATCTGGTGTTTGAAGCACTATTGTAGAAACTAGCTCAAGTCCCAACTATAGGTCCCTCTGTAAATTTGTCACCATCTAAAGATACTGAAATTAGAGAGGAGCCTAAATTCAGGCATTACTTGGTTTGTCACGCTTTATCAGCTGTGAAGTGCGGCTCGTATTCCTTTACTTGCTTCAGAATAATATCGTAAGGGTATTTATTAAATATATGTGTCATCTCAAACACTATAGGTAGAGGAGAAGACATTGCATTTAAAATAGAGAAAAATAATAGAACAAATACTAGAACTAGAAAAATAATAGAACAAATTACTCAAATATTCCTTGGATTCATTTCCTTCTAGGTATTTCCTTGGATTCATTTCCTTCTAGATAGTAAGTCAGGACATAGATAGATAGATAGATAGGAATTATATTTATATGTTTGTCTTTACATGTCTGAGTGTAATCCCTATGCTTTGGCATACAGATTGAGAGTATTGTTAAATTGTGATCTTTTTTGTTTTGCTTTACCACTAATTCCAATTTGCATGTTGCCTAGGTCAGTATGCTGTCTCAGAAGACAGTATTAAATAGGGTTGGCTTAATCTTTCTTTAGTCTAAAAAGTAAGCACTTACACACTAGCTGATTAGACTGCTTCTGTTGTCAATGGAAACAGACACTCAAGAGGACAATTTATCTTCAGTATCTTAGACAACTATCTTCTACAAATGCCTGTTGAGAGGTCTTCTCCATTGACTACAGTAAGACTAGAAGCGATTTTTTGACAAAACACCTAAGGTTTAAATGCTAAGGTTGGATAAAATGAATTCCATGCCCCTGGGGAAAAAAAGACTGGATTACCCAGAGTGTAACCTTGAGGACACAAGAGAAGAATATTTCTAAGAGACAGTATCCATGCAGAATACAGAGACATCTGAAGGTGCTGACGACTGAGTTATTTCCAAAGAAATGACAATGCCTATGGCTGGAATTTTTTAATTGCAAGGATGAAATTCTTCCAAATGAACCAAAAAGAGACCCTTAAAAATGGTCCATGTTACTTTATAGCAGGAGATGGCAAACAGTTTGAGGGAGGCATAAGATGGCTTCTGCTATTTATATTTGTGTCTCATGCGTAGAATCAATACCAGCGCTGGGAACAGCACAGCTGATCTGTGATCGTATTCCCACATGCACGGGAAGCTCATAGCAATAAAAGGATTGTTAACGACCAGTATTGATTCACCTTTCCCTAATGCATGGACAAAAATGTCATCAATAAGCTGGTCAACAGCCCGAAGCAATGAGCCTTATAATAGCCTACTAAGCCAAGAATAACACAGCGTTCATTTATTCACTCATACATCAAATCAGTTGCATGTAATCCCCTGAGAGATGGATGGATTTAAAGCAATAGAGGTATGATTTACATGGCAAATTCTTTTGTGGGTGTCACACCCTTGTTACGCCACAACGTGATGTTGGCTTTAGACACTGCTGAGCTGGCTTCACCTGACTGTCCACCTCCACCCGTCTTTGCTGTTCTGTTATCCTTTTAGTCCCAAGAGCTAGCATTTCAATTTTATGTTGTCTTTCTTTTACCGATCTATTAAAAGCAGTATATCATGGCAATTATGAAAGGTTTTTCAGTTTTGCTGCATTGAGGGTGATATGAATGTGGAAAAGTATTTCGATACAGAAACATTTCGCTTAACAACCTTTCCCACTATGTTTATTTCTCTCATTAAAATAAGCGATCATTCAGAGGAATGGAATAGAGCTACCCACGAAAGCCTATAGACGTCTCCTAGGTGAAAACTTTACTAACAAGGACTAGATAACGCTTTGCAGTTAGATGGTATATAAAGGCAAGGCAAGCAGAAAACATGAAAATCATGTAATATCTCATTTCTCCAACTGCATTCAGATGAATAATAACAAGGCGTAAGTATAATCATATGAACCTTTCAATGTAATTGCTATTTGTTGAATTTATTTAAAAATCCAAATGTACTATGTGAGGTTGAAGGGCTTTGGGGAAGAGATGAAATGTCTCTTTTCTACATTTAATCCTATTATAGGTTTTGCTTTCTGTCTATATATTTATACAACAATCATTATAATCATTTCCAAGCACATGAGCGTCACAAGAATGTGTTTATGATTAGCGATCCTTTTTTTTTTCCTAGTGAGAAATTGATGCTAAATTGAAGTAATGAAATCTGGATAGAGATCAAGCCTCCAAATATTAACTCATTGTAAATTACAGAATTTTAGTTCCTCCCCATAAGACAATTTGAGGACTTGAATGCAACTTGGGTCTAGGGAAAGAAAAGCTGGTATTTTGAACTCCTCATGTCTCTGCTTAAAAACAAAGTATATTTTAGAGCTAGCTTTTTTCTCCATAGAACTTCAGACATCAATGAAGGTGACAGAGAAATGTCCATCTCATGGAATATGCATGGCTGTATAAATAATAAATAAAATTACTCAGCAGCATGGTATACATGAGTCATACACACAAAGTAACCTCACTAGCAAGCTAAAAATAACATTCTGACAAAATTCGGAACAGAAATCTGAACAACAGGATTGTTTTACCCTTGCTCAGATACACAGAGTCAAAAGAAAAACCATAAAATGATCTGAATTTTCTTTTATATTACCCTTAGGTACCTTTTAGGTACCCACTGCTCAAGGATCGAAACAATTATTCTAAGAAAAGCAGCTCGGTAAAAACGGCAACACAGAGCTCAGAAGTTGATGTGTCTCAGAAATTTCAAATCAAATCTATTAGTTTTAAAGATAGGCTATTTACTTCCAATTTCCTCTCCTAGTAGCCATTCTAAAAAAATCACCATGCATCTGAAACCAGCCTAGATCCTCCCTCTCTGCTACATGATCATCAGTAAATAACATTTGTGCAGAACTAATTAGGTCTGTTACCATATCTTAGTAGTTCCACTGTCATCGATGTATATATTGAACTAGTGCAATATCACTGATTTGTATACAGTCTCTTGAGGCTATCTGATGTATCCTTTTAATTAAAACTCAATAAACACTTCTAATGATAAAGATACACAGAAAGGAGGAGAATCAAGATCTCTTCATGGAGCTGTGCCACTTCTGGAGGATGAACAAGATTAAAACAGGCAGTAGAGACATATTTTTGCCACTGAAGTCATCAGATAAAACTTTGAACACACATATGGAGCAGATCTGGTAAGTTAAAAGGTGACACTGTAGAATTGTCACTTTTCAGAATGGAACTAAACTTTCAAAGAATATGTCCTAAGTGGTCTTCAAGAAATATTCTGGAACAGTTAACACATTAATTTCATACTAGAAATGTCTAGCAGGCACTGCAAGGTAGATAGGATTACTTATGTGGTCTTTAAAATGTTCTATGCCCATGGTTTACCACTTAGATAAGAATGAGAAGAAAAAGAAATAATTAGATTTTATGATCTTGCAAATGTATGGAGTCAATCTCTTCTTTATCAGTTTTGTACATTTTTGTCACAACTACCAGAAAGGTCAAATAAAAATGGCATCTATAAAGCTAAGTGCTTCAGTAGAAACCCTGAAAATTTGAGGAACCAAAGACATAAAGTTGTCCATTTTTTACTGTCTAGTCTTACAGTTTCTATCACTGGGATATTACAAAGCATATTCTTATCTTCCTTTCCATTACGACAGAGCTGTCTACGTTAAAATAAATAAATAAATAAATAAATAAAAAAAAACCCAAAAGTTCAGGAGCATGTTTTGATTTCAACCAAAACTGCAACATAAAAATAGCCATACTCAGATGAAAGATCTGTCTTGAATGCTCTCTGACATGGCCAGTAATGCATCAGTAGGTGAAAATACAGAAACCAAGACCATTATGAAATTGTATTTCCCCAGCATAACCCCAAAATAACAACTGCTCTTTGGTCTCTTAATGTCTGGAGACAGGATCTGAAGGCAGCATAGACTAATATGGCAACATGAGTGGACAAACTGAGTAAGTTACTTGATTTTGTGTCTTTTTTCTACAGTTAGAAAATTCAGATAACATAATAATCTCAATCATCCTCCAAAAATGCCAAAAGGTCCCTGCCCTTGGCAAGACACCAAAGCTCTTTCCTTTTCCACCCTGTTTTTTCTTCAGAAATACAGAGATTTTTGTTAGCTGACACCAGTAGGGCTACTTAATTAGAAGCAAGGTTTAGTTCCCTAAAAAAAAAAAAAAAAAAAAAAAAGATATACCACCACAGCAGTTATTAAACAGAAGCTTTGGTGAAAATGCCCAGAGGAGGCATTGCAAAGATCAGAGGCAGCTAAGCCTTATATTTAGTGGTAGACAGCTTGATTAACTGAGTTTTCACATTGTGTTGCTCCTTTTCATTATTCCAAGAGAGGACTATTTCAACATTGCTCTCAAACGGCACTGTCCTTTCTTTTCCAAGAATACCTTTGCCCAGCATCCTTCATCCTGTCTGATAACCCTCTGAATCCAAATGCATTACTGTTTGGCACATAACCTCTCATTTAAATTGCCATAAGCAAGTACATTTGGGTTTCTGGGTCACCACAAGCTTGATTATTTTCAGTGTTTGGGTTACACAGACATATAAAGAGGTTACTTTTATCCTTTTTTCTCTCTTTGGATTGAGAGCACCATATTTGACAGAGTTCACACAAGGGTACACTGATCTGTGCCTGAGACTCTAAAAGGCAACTGTAAAAATACATATGTAATTATCATTCACAAGAGAAAGAAAATTACTTAGATGGAACTTTCGAAAACATTCTTCGTTTGAACACACAAAATTCCAAAGATTCTGATTAAGAGGAGTTGTTGCTGGATTTTTGGGAAAGACCTATTCACTTTGTACACCTTTCTCCTAATCTGTTACTATAATAGTTTACCCATTGAACTACATACAAATGCCAATGTATAACACGTGTACCTTTAGAATCGATATTCTCAGTTGTGACATTCACTTCCTTAAGCATTTTCAAAGTCATTACCAATTCTTCCCACAAGAACCTTTTTAAAATACAAGGAGAAAGTCAGACAGATTTGACCTTGATGAAAACATTGCTTATTATTTTTTCAGGTATCTCCATATTGCAGCTTATTATTGTACACAGTAGGTTCTGTAGAAAGATATTTGTTCTATAAAATATAGTTCAGAGTTTCTGGTCTTCTTACCTCTTTCAAAGCACAAGTATATTTCCTGGTATATTTTTGAAAACACTCCTTAAGGGGGGCTCTGTGGGGCTCAGACAGGGGCATTTCAAACTTCAAGGAAAGAGGAAAGACTTTTTTCCATCATTTGTTTCCTTTTTAATAATTTAAGAAAAAGAATGAAAGAAGCGGAGGCTTCAGATTTACAATACATGGATTGAATAATCATGTTGCATCAGAACCTATACATTAGGGTTGGAAGAGGAGTCCTATCATAGCATTTGACAGGAGTAACACAAGTCATATCAGAACTCAGTAATTCTATCTTCTTTAAAATTACCGCTTCAGAAACAGCAAGGGACAATTGAAGCCTCTTAGACTTCTTTTGAATGAGTGAGAACATTCAGTGTCTGGCAAGAAAACGGACACCTGTCACTTGCTGGAAAAGTGATGTTGTGAACAGTAGCCTCAAAATTTAGCTTTTTTTTTTTTCCCTCACTGCAAAATATCACACAATTGATGCCACAAGCTTTATTTAATTGTAATACTGTAATATCTACCTGGTAGGCTCCCTTTCCCTGGAAATCGGTTCATCATGGTGGCTACCATGATAAGAATCCATAAGAATCAACATAAAGCAAATGCTGTTGTATGAAAATTAATGAACAGTGGTGAAACAAAAGGGGGTTGGTTGGTTGTTTTAAAAACTAAAAGTAAGATACTGAGATGCATTTACTCATGAGAGAAGAAAAAAAGATTATCCTTGTATTTGAACTCTGCTGCAGTTGCCTTCCTCCCTGTGGTCTTTGGATCAGGATACATACAATTAACCGGGACTAGAACAGGGATCAAATTTAAATTCAGATAGATACTTCCAAGCATGGACTTCCTATCCACTTCCAGCTCACTTCACAACTGAGAGTTTCTCCCTTCCCAGCCCTTCCTAACACCACTCCTGCACTACCTGCTTTTTCATCTGCCCGCTATGTCTCCCTCCAGTTTGTGCCTCTCAGTGTACCACAGACTCAGCGTCTCGTACCTTCTGTCCCACTGTGTTGTAGGAGAGCTTCGTCTGCAGAGACCATCAAAAAGATGTGGCCTGATGGAGATGTTTGGATACTTTGCTGCATTGCAGAGGAAGAAGTTGCCCAGCCAAAATGAAGAGAACTAGCCAAGCAGTCTTTTCGTACTTAGCCTTTGTGCACGTAAGCATTGCCTTTTTCTGGACTGCACTGCTCACTGCTAGGACGTTAAAATGGAATGCAACAGGATGAAATGTAATTTACTCTCAGAATCCATATCTAGTACTTCGCATGATACCCAGCTCTGAAAAAATTCAGCAGAGAGGAAGTTGCAAAAAAGAGCAAAAGACAGATCTCTAGAGCCACTTGTCAGGAATACAAATACAGATATGAAAACTATTTCTACTTCCTAGTTAGAAGTGATCCACGTACAACTGCCTGAGTAAATGTAGAAACCAAAATAATATAACAGACTAATGAGGAAACCTTATGAGACTTAGGGTTCGGATTTGGTTTCAACAATTTCAAATCATGCAATTTTGAGGTTTACTCTTTTTGCTTCAAAATGCAGAACTAGACCGGAAATCTTATGAGGGAAGCTTCCCAGTTTATGAGGCTTCTACTGCCACTCTCAACTGAAACAAGGAAAAGAAAGCTGAGGGAAAAATGCTTGAGCAAAACATGTAAAAAGAACATTTCACAATCTGAAAAATGTATGTTTCCAGCTTTTTTCGAAAAACAAAATTCAGGGATCATACAGGTAAACTTTATCTTCCCAGCTCTACTACTCCAGAGAGCCAATTTAACAACAGATCGTATTTTACTTAAAAAAACCCAAACAACTATGATGAATGTTGTATAATACAATTTAGAGAGACAACACGTTCCTTCAAAAGGGTACTATTGAGCCACATAAAATTCTGATGGGAAAACTCAGATCCTTTGTAAATTCATAATCTATTCATGAATAACAAAACAAATGAAGTTCTGATAAGTCAGCATCAGGCATTAGAAGGATCAATACATAGTTCCTTAACACAGAAAATACCACAGCTACGATACAGAAATTATCGAAGAAATACTAGAATCTGCTTCAGTGAGGGATGGGCACTGCAGCTGGGCTGCAAGGCTATAGAGAGAAAATATCACCAGCCTCCTTGCCGTATCAAAACCGTGCCTACTAAATGTTGCTCAAGAAATACATGCAGCTCTTGAGTCCAGTTCGTTTCTTACCAGCGAGCGACTGCCTCCTGGACCTTGTGTTACCAGATTCTTTGGAAATAACATGGGGCTGCTCAGGTGACTCTGAGTCCCTGAATTAGCACTGAAGTTGAAGCAGGCTCCTGGCAATGAGAAAAGCAACACCAGAAGTCTAGAAAGCAATCCTCAAAGTTACTGAAAAAGATTAGTACCCTGCCCTTGCCTTCACAGACAGCCTGTCTCAGAGCGATGGTGGCCTGTGTCTGAAGGAGTCAGTGCGTTTTGCTCAATTATGGCTGGAGCAGGAAAAAAATAAAGAGAGAGAACCTCAGCACTAATTCTCCACCTTCAACTGAAGGGCATGGATTACTAAAAGCTAAGATGAATGAAATATCCTTTTTTTTCTATTTTAGCATTTGAATGAGACCCCATTAGAGCAGGTGCTGAGTGAACGGCACAAATTACCATAACCTTGAAGAAAGAGCTTATCTTTGGTTCAGCATTTAGGAATGTAGGCCAGTCCTTAATGTACAGATGAAGATCCCTCATGCTTAATAACAATTTACATGATGAATTCATCGACTTTAATGTTCACAGCATCAATGCTTTGAAGTGGTAAACTTCTACAACATTCACTTAAGCGTGGTGGGAAATAAAGTAGCATCCTGAAACAGCTCTCAAGGTGAGAACTGAAGTGTTTAAATGAATTCTCTTGAGGCCATGCTGCCTCTCGAGGGACATTTTGGTGCCTGGGCAGCTTAATGTCCTAGGCAAGCTTAAGCAATCCAGGTGCTTGAGATGACTCGGGCATAGAAAATTCAGGCTCTCTCACAGCCAATTCATAACTTTCTGAGGAAGGTGGGCAGCAATCTTGTATGTATTTTACTGTGTGTCAGATTTAAATAGTGACACAGAAGACCCAGCCTGACTTTAAACCTTGCCCTGACACACACATGTCCTCTTAAGAGTTGAACAACGTGCAGTGCAGGGGTTAATTCTAATTCTTGATTCATTTCTGTGTAAAATGTTATTGTTATCAAGAATCAGATTGAGCTTCATGGTCTGGAAGGGCTGTAAACTAAAATGATTTTGTCTAAAGATTTTGTTTTTTAATGACCTCGTAAAATCAATTGAGTACCACACAGGTCAGCATTACATGATTTGGCAGAAATGTTAAAACTGAGTAAAAAAAAAATCCCATGGAAACAAGAATCAAAGTTGTTTTGCAAGCAATGCATTTTTCTTACTGCAGGCATAATAGCTACCCTTAGGGTTTAGAGATTTTAGTTGATTTAGAAAAGGGGAAGTAAAAAGAACAGAGAGAGAGAGTCAGTTATGCTTTTGCCTTAAAGAACCAGATTAATGATGTGCAGTGAACAATGAAATGAAAGGAAAACATTCAGTTTGGTCCAAAATGCTGCTTATTAGCTAGTAGAGTTAGGCAAAAGTGTGATAATTTTCAAGATTCCAAAGAGGACGGAGACAGAAAACACCTAATATTTTTAATGGTGGGGTTTTGTTTGGTTTGGATCAATTAAACCATTTCATTTTGCTACTTTCACATGTTTTCATTTTGACCCGTTGGTTTTTACTGTAACACAATTTTGAACATAAAAGGTTTTACAGACTCCTACTTCTTCCTTTCCATAGACCTGTCACCTCATTTTTAATTTTTAAAATATCAAGTGGGACACTTCAGCAACCTAGAAATAACTTTTATTTTAAGTAAGAAGGAAATTTTGTTAGAACTGAGTTACTCTTTCATAGAGTTGCAGCTACAAGAAAAAAAAACTTTAAAACACAAAATCTATAGCCAAATAATTTTTGAGAAAATCTGTAGTAGAACATGACAAAAATAAGACATATGCCACCACAATAGTTTATTTCATATTGGCTACATAAAAACCTTCTAAATAGGGCACTGAGAGTCTATTATGTTTTATCATTTAACATCTGCTTAAAAGACTATTACCACCCATTGTTTGGATACATCGAGGTCTTTTGCAAATTCAGTTGTATTACACTGATTTTTACCTGCTCTTCCTCTTCCATAACATTCTTGTGAAGAGGAGAAAGAAAGCTCTTCTGATTTGATTTATATTTTCTATGCTTTCCACTTAGAGAGGACAAATATTTGCATCCCATCAGCACAGCAAATATTCTCTTTGCTATTTGTGGATATACTGCCACCTACTAGTATACTGGGTATGTTGTGAGAGGGAGAAAAAAAAGAACAATAAACTTCATGAAGTTACTTCACTAAGTTGAAAATCATTCATAAGAGGATTCGTTCGCTCTGAAGAGGATCTTAAGAGTAAAAGAACATTGTAAATATGATCTATGTATACACTTTCAAATCAAGAAAAAAGGGCATTGGAATTAAGGCTAAGGATGGCTACAGGGAAGAGGTCAAGGATGCATCCTGATCCATGTTCTGTTTCCAGCAAAAAGCAGATGCCCAAGAAAAACTATAAAGGACAGGACACACGTAGGTGAAACACTCCTTGAATACTCTTAAAGCTTTGAGTCATTTAAAGATCATAATTTCTATTTTCTTCTGTTTATTTTTTTAACCTCAAAATCTCGCTCTGATTTCTAAGGATCATCTTAGAGCAAGCCATTTCATATGTAAGGCTAGGGTTGTGTTTTCTCTATACATTGCTTTACACTTACATTGAATTTCATCTACCATTTTAACCTAGTCACAGTCTCATAAGGCCCTCCTGCAATTCTTCCCAGTAAGCTTTCTTTTTTGCTGCCTTGCATGCTTTAGTATAATTAGCAAAATGAATCATAACATTGTTCAATACCTTTTCTGGGTCATTTACATATATGCTTAATAGCACAGTTCCCTGCAGAATCTCACAGGTAAGTTCTCTACCACAAACAGCAGTGATTTGCACCTAGTCTGTTTCCTATCTTCCGGCAATTTATATAAAGGGAAAAACATTCCCTGTTAGTTCACAACTTCTTCATTTCTGTTTTCTTATTGTGATGGACTTCGTTAACTGCCTTTTGGAAATCCACGTCATGTGCTCAAATGAAGTGCAGCCCTGTCCACATGGCTGCGGATGTGAAAGTTTGTGAGGCAGATCTGGTTTTTAATTATTCGTATTTTAAGGAAAAGCCAAGTTCACAGCTCCCAAGTGAACCATGTATCTCCTAATTGTATTCATTATGACATTTCCTTTCGCTTTGCCTGTTATAGACATCATGTTTACCATTCTGTAGTTCCCATGATCTCTTCTGGAACCTAGTAAAA
Source organism: Steatornis caripensis (assembly GCA_013398225.1). Classification (NCBI taxonomy): domain Eukaryota; kingdom Metazoa; phylum Chordata; class Aves; order Caprimulgiformes; family Steatornithidae; genus Steatornis; species Steatornis caripensis. The sequence continues at coordinate 36,231 of VZSC01008474.1, read as the reverse complement.
GCCCTTAAATACTCTTAAAGACCAGCATCACATTTGCCACCTTCGGGGCCTCCGGTTGCTTTAGACAAGAGCCTGCATACTGCAAGATCACAATTCTGCTATTTTATCCCTGACTTCCATTAGCACTTTTAGGTCACTGCCTAGTCCTAGCTCCTTGTCACTGCGTAATTTGACAATTCGTTCCACAACCTTTTGTTATAGACATTTCAATTTCAGACAACAGTCCCTGATGTGTCCCTGACCAAGACGGGTTAATCTCTGAGCTCTCTGCCTCCTTGCACACTGAAGGTGAATGCATTTCACAGCTTCCTCATGGCTTTAAAAGATAGTTTCCTTTGTAAACTGGAACAGATCCCACTGAAATCAGTGGATATTTATATAAAGCTGTATTCCTACATACCAAGACCCAGTTTGGCCTCCAGAATTGTAGGTTTTGCTGCTCACAAGATATATAAGATTGCTGTACTGCATGAGAATTTGCGTCCATGTAGACTACGCTCTGCATCCCACAGCATCGATCCCGTTTCTTCAGGTGCAAATAGGACCTAAGTTGAAGATAGCTGCATGCAGAGTAGAGGGGCATGGAAAGGGAAAGGACACAAAGAGGCACAATCACCCGTATTGTGTAACTGAAGGTATTTTTAGCTGCTATACAGATACCCAAATCCGTTTTGAAACTTTCTGAGTTCTTGACCTCCCCGACTCGCAGTGCCAATGAATTCCACAGATCACTTCTTGAATGAAAATGTGACTGATGGCCAGAAGTGTTACTAAGCAGAATACTCCCATCAGCTATAATTCAATAGGTACAATCCTGCTGTTTAACCATTAACATCTCTATTTCTACTGTACAGGTATGTGGCAGCAACATTTCTCTGAAGAAAGGCTAAAATACAAAGGACAGACTTTTGAACATGACTTCTTAGAATATTTAGCTGGAAATCCCTGATTCCTTATAGCGCCTGCAGATCTCAGCACTCCTTTTTGCCTTTGGTTTTTTTTTCCTAAATCTGACTTTGCCTTCCCACAGGTGATACATTTCTTCATAGTTTTATTAATTCTGCTTTTTTACAATCCGTTAGCTTGCTTTCAGTCAATTATCAACTGACTTTCTATACCTCTTAGCGTAGAAGTCAGTGCAGAGGAAATTTTACCAAAGTTTCTAAAAAATGCACGCATATGTAACTCTAAAGGAATGAACATGGTCTCTAAGGGGAAGGACCATTTGAGGCACACTTTTGTAAAGAGCAGAATTTGACCAAACTGAGACTGTAATATAGGTACAGCTGCTATCTCGTGACTTTTAATACAGAAATGAGCGCACAAATTAATTTACTTGATCATACCAGTTCAATTTAAGGATACCTGCAATAATTTACATAATTCATATCTCCTCTCTTTCTGTAGGCAATTTAGGACAATGTGTAATGCTTTTAATCAGTCTTTTATTAGTATCCTAAAAATGAAATCCTCCAAAAACAGGTTGTGAAGCAATATAAACTCATGTACAATTAGCTCAGTTTAAAAATGCTTTCTCCTAATGGGATTATGTTCTGTAAATGATCTTGTTGCTATGGCAACTACCACAAAAACCGCACCATGTTTTCAGTTCAATAGCAACTATTGCACCTGTGTACCAGCCTTTCTTTTTGCGGTTTATGTTTTTGCTTTTCAGACGTTAGTGTGGAAGCAAAAATAAAAAAAAAAAAACCCTGTGACCTAGAAAAAAAAGTTCAGGCATTGTTTCAGCTACACTTGCAGGTAGCGTTGTTAATAGTCCTCTTCCCAAATATTTTCTTGTAATTAAGTTCACGTAATCCTTATTCATCAAGAAGAAAAAAACCCACCTGGTGGGGAGAGCGTGCGCATTTATCTGCAGGGAAAGTAGAAAAGCACACTGCTTAATTTTCACGGCATCCTAGCAAAACAAGTAGATAAATTGCACAACGATAAAAATTATCTTGCTGTTTCAGAGTAGGCAGCAGGAGGCTGTGACTAGTATCAGCAATAGCCAACAATGAACAATTCTGTGTGGCCACGTACCAATCTAAAAAAAAAAAAAAACAAAAGAAAAAATCAAATGAAAAGCCTCTCTCAAGCTTCCCCTTTCCACTCAAGCCAAGGAGGCATCAAAGAACATGGTATCATTTCCTTATCCTATATTCTCTTGAGAACCGATGCTGGAAAGACACAAGGGAATGAGGAATTATTTTTATAGTATCCAAAGTAAGATGAGGTAAAAATGGCTCCTTTTTGCTTGTAAACGTGTTGCTGAGTTGCATTTGGAGTCAGATACACTGACTGAAGCGACAGAAGCGAATGCCAAGCTCAAGAAGGAAACGTGGGTGAACAGAAGACAGAAGTCACATGGTAAAAGTGGAATTTACCACTAGAGAAGATAATGTAGAAAACCACAGAAAAATGTATGTTCATTTCCCCAGCCAACCTTTTCATTATACCCTAACTAGAAAGTAAAAAGCAGCAAACAACTTCTATTCCCTCCTGAAGGAAGAGAGGATGCTGCATTTCTAATTTTGAGGGGCAGTCAGACACAACAATGCTGAGTTTGAACAGAGGTAAGATTGGGTTCTGTTCCTCCAGCACCCTTTAGCATTTCTGCTTTATCAAAAGCTTATCATTCACATACCCTCTTAACAGGAAAAACATGGCCTTTGTTTTTTCAGAAAAGCAGACGTAAATCAACATGCTATTTGCAAACCGAAGACACTAAACAAGGTGTATAACAATTTCTTCAAAAGGCATCCTATGCAAAACAGAGTCAAAACCAGAGTCCAATAGAAGTCCAAAGAGGAAGGCTTTGCTACGCAAAGAAAACTGACTAGCTTATTTGGAGAAGAATAAGGAAAAAGGCATTACCAGATGTTCCCCAGCGGAATACTGCGTGATCCATTGCATCAAAGAGAACTGATGCACTGATGCACTAACAACGCAGTTAGAAGAGACATTTTGTCTAAGGGTATAGAGAAACTGAAAGTAAAAGCCTGTTAACAATGTGAACTCTCAGCAGTAGTCACACCTGAACACAATTTCTTCATACACAGTATATTCCTTCCCTCATCTCCACAGTCACCACTGAAGCACCAGGAGCGTGGGGAAGGAGCCCTTTCAGACAGGCACTCAAGAAAGCAGTGCCAGAAATCTGTCTTTCACTATACCTGTTCCACACTTCTTTCCCCAAGCTGTATCACATTGTGAGGTGCTTTTGTTCTCAGTTTTTTCAGTCAATAGATCTGAAGGCTGGAAAGCCGCACTATGAAATAAATCTTTTGGAATATGGGCTATCAGGGATGCCTGAACCGCACAACTGCACAACGAACACTTTGGCATCAGTATTTCTTAGATCAGCTGTTATTATTTCAGTGTTACTACCTTTCTATACTTTTTAATCAGTGTTTAGAAAAGCTGAAACATCTTCAGTTTATGGCAATGGATTTGGATTGAACAACGATGTTCAGTTCTCAGCTCTACCCCAGACTTCCCTTGTCACTTGGAGGACTTCACCTATCTGTGTCACCGTGTCCTCTCCTGCCTGGGCTACGAGCTTTCCTGGGCACCTGTGTTTCTGTTTTGCATGGCATAATAAAATCCTAGGCACATGTGGGACCTCCACGTATTACTGATATTAACCAATAGGTTTGGATTTTTAGGAAGTATTCCCAGTCTCACAGGGCTAATTGTATGAACGGGTACAAACGCCAGCCATCCTTCTCTTCCTTTTAGATAACTCAGATTCTGCTGCTCTACTGCACAGAGTATATTCCCTTTGTCACGAACATAAATGAACTGGTTTTACCACTTTTCCTCAAGCAGCAAGCCACAGGGACAAAGTCCCTCAACTTGAATACAGACAATTAAGCTCTATCACCAAAAAGAAACAGGGATAAAAAGTAGACATACACGAATAACTGCTTTTGGTTCACCTCTGTGCTTGTAAAGCTAATAATGTAAAAGGTGCTTCTTGTTACCTGGAATATTATCTACTTTTTCTCACTATAGGTGAGAAGTAAAACAAAGAATGGTCCTAAACTAAAATCTCAGACTTGAATACCCTGAGCAGCTCTCCATAGTTTTTCATCTGCTGAGGACCAGTGTCATATTGTTTAAAAATGCATAATTATTATGAACTGACAGATATCATTTATGCAAATAGAGACGCACTTTAGCATACTAGTCAGATGCAGGCAAAATTATCAAATGACACTGTAAGGAGGTGAACAGTTTTTCTCATAAAACATGAATCCTATTGATTACTCTGCACTTTGGTACACTAATATAGATAATTGCATGAGACAGCAAAGTGTTCAGGCACACCATCCACTGATACATGAGCAATGGTCATTATCTCTATGGTGATATTCATTAAGACAGACAGAAAATGATTTGTTGCCAGGGATTATTGCTCAGTCATTCCCAAGGTTTTTAGACAATGGCAAATGGGGGACATTTTCTGACTGTCAACTTTTGCCCAACAAATGAAAGAGGAAAAAAAAAGACAAAGAGTTGTTCAGGACAAAGTGAAACACTACACGCTGGGGTCATTAAGTTTTAATTCTGTGCAGTAAACACTAACAAATAGACTAGAATGTAAACTGAAGAACAGAAGAAAAATTGTTTTGTTTTAGCAGATTTTATTTAATTCTCAGACAGGACATTTTGTTTCTGAAATCTTTAATTTAGAGGTTCTTGATAGTGTCTGAAGTTATCAAATACCAAATGCTAATTAGAACATAAGACTTAATTAGCTGGACTAAAGTGCCAAAAAAAAAAAAAAGGTGATTTAATCATCAAAGCAATAACAGTTTCACTCTAAAGAGGGCTATTGTATACTTTGCTCAAGCTAAATCAAACTGCAGTGATTCTTGAATATAAAACACTGCAGGACCACTGTTCAGAGTCATGCAAGTATCAGAAACCCTAGAATATACTCTAAGCATTTCCCAGGACATATGAGAAACTCTCAGTTCATTGCTCAGTCCTGACCTACTCCCAGTTTTCGTACATATTAAAGAACATAAGCCAGAGTTTTAATCTCTCCATGGAAGAGATGGTTGTCCGGTATCCCACAGCCAGCACTGGCAACACTAGCTCCCACCAACCTGTCCACAGCCCACATGTGACCAGGAGCTGAAGACAGAAAGGCTGTCCTTGGAAATAAATTACTTATGGCACAAGGCAATTGAATCTATTTCTGAGGTTAATCCGTAATGACACAAATGGCTGTTCTCGCCTGTGAACTCACTGTGTTAAGCAAGTGCTGATCTTCTCAGGAGAGGTAAGTGAATCCTGCCGACTCATCAATGCAAGCAAGTCTTTGGAAGGAAGATTGGGAATGATCCTGAAAAATGAAAGCCTGGGCAGAACGGCCCTCAAGGATGCAAACTCAGGGACACATCTAGAGGCAGAATTTGGTTCATAATATTAATAAATTCTTTTGGAAGTGAAGACTCACTCCGTAATAGAAGATTCATTCTGACAATCTGTAAAACACATTGGCTATATTAAGAGCAGTCTGAGAAAACTCCCAGGTAGTTATCTATAGGCCAGTAGCATCTATCTAGAAGACACTAATAATTTGAAATGAGCACAGAAAGTAACAATATCATTTGGACGCTGCAGGGAACAAGAGAAGATAGTGTAGAAGAGTGAGAAATAGGTCTCAGAAGAAAAGTTCAGTATTAGCCTTACAAGTTCTGCACTGACTCTTTTTTGATAAGGTCTTCATCCAGTCTGCTCTAAATTCAAATTATTTGGTCATTATTTTTAAATGAAGCTCTTTCAGAGAAAAGGCATTTTCATTCCTCAGTGACGTGAAAAAAAAACTAGTAACGTATGCTAAGAAGGCAGGGTGGACCTCTGTGAAACATTCCTTCACGGGAACTATATCATGTGGAACCTGATCTGAAAACTAAGATCCTGATGTCATTGTGGACTGTTGTAATAGAACCCAACTGGATGCTCTCTTAATCTCATAAAACACACAGAAAATGAACATAGTGTTTCCACATGTATTTTCATTTCAGAAGCATTGGAATGTGCTTCTGAAGTGTTCTCTGGAGACAGACCAACACATCGCCACTTTTCCTATGCTGTGACCTTCTTTTCTTGTATCAGGACCTATCAGGACTCTAAAATCCTCTTTCAAGACAAAGTGGCCATGACCTTGAGTAAAAGAAAAGGAAAACATCATTCATGAAACACTGAGATTTTAAAAATTTTAAAAAATATTCTCATAGTGCCTCAGAAAAAATCCTAAAAAACTTATGAGATTTATCATGAAAACCAGAGGCAAACGTAGGCATATGCCTGAGCTCTGCTTTTCCAGTGTCCAGCTAGAAGTCTGAACTTCAGAATCCATCATCAAAACCAAACACCAGGTTGTTGACCGTTCTGTGACTGATGTCTATTAGTCTCTCTTGATGGAGCTCCTTTGACTCTGTAGAAAACATCAATTATTTATACTCAGTGGAACAGATTATTCCACAGACCAGTGCCGGTGGCTCTGGCCTGGCATGAAGGAAAGTGTTTCTAATCTCCCATCCCAATGATATCACAGCTCCTTACACAAAGTAGAAAAGCTTGCAGCCTATTCTGTATACACCTATGACCTCTCTTTTCTTTCCCATCTCCCCCTTTCAGCCACTCATTTCCCATTTCCTTACTTTGATCTGAAAGAAATCCCTTACAAGCAGCAATAAGGACATTTCCTACACAAAAAAAGAAATATCAATTTAATAGTCTTGTTTTCCAGTGGGAGCTCATGTTGTCACAAAAATCTTTACCACATGTAAAAATGGTTCCCTGACACCTGGTTATAATCCTCCAGGGAGAGGATCACCAGTATGAGCAAAAATCTTAGTTCTGTCTAACCCAGATGTTCTTCTGAGAAACTGGAATCTGGGCCTTCACGAGTGATGCATAGTAAGCAGATACAAACAACTGAGAGGCAAACGTTCCCTCAAAAAAAAAAATTAAAAAAGTTTATTTGTATTGCTGCATCTCTGAATCCTAACAGTAGTAACTTCATGTGCTACACAATGCCACTTCACCATCTCTGCAATGTGTCATGGAGGACTTGAATCATCTCCGATGGACATCGGTACGCATCCCGTCGAGCACCTGACAGAATGATCTGCATCATGTAACTGATGCTGACTGCTTAGGAATCATTTGGCTCCATCAAACTGTTCTTAAGTTTGTTTGATGTATTTGCTAGGAACTGGGAAGTGAAAAATAATAATTTAATAAAACAGCATGTCAGAGCTAACGTTTTTGTTAGGAAAATTGTGCTTTTATCATATTCATCACTGGATTAAAATAAACAACTAATGCTCAATCTAGAGTGATGTTTCAGTACTGAATGAAGGGGTTCCAGTTCTATGGAGAGGCATAGCAGGAGCCAGCACAAAACCTATTACTGCCTTAGTCTGTTAACAGTGACCCATCCCTGCTAGCAGGTTGGTGCACTGACAAGCAGAGCAGTACCCCATGTGAGACAACTGCTCCCAACTCTGACTGAAGTCTCACCAGGGCAGCGAAGAAAGCCCGAAGAAATTTCCTGTGGGGATTTTCCCACAGCTAACACACCACAGGAGCCAGGATTTCCCTTGGGCAGAGGTTTTTTATGTGGCCGATGGAGATACAATGGTCAGTGCCACGCTCCTGTATGTCACGGCATTTCCTCAATCACTCTGACCTTCTCCGCGAAGAGAAGATGCCACCCTGCTTGCCTTGGCATCTTGCTTGGCATGCAAAGGAGTGCGGAGTTGGTGGAGGAGGCCAGAGCCCACCACCCTTTCAGCTGCTGCTGAGCTGGCCCATCGCTGCTCATCCTCCTACTACCAAATGGTGATGGTAACACCAACTTTGGAGGGTTTTTGCTACAGAAGCCCAGTCAGTGAGGTGTATTGTCTACTTACTCACATTCATCCTGCACAAAGAAAATACACAGTAAAATGTTATTTTGATAACTAATGTGCCATCACACATATGGGGATGAACTGGATGTAACAAAACACAAAGTTCACCTGCTTTCTACCCCCTTTCCATCCAGCGCCTCCCCATGTAAGTTAAAACAAAACTAAACAACCCAAAAAAACATTCCAGCTTTCCCATAGTGTATGCTTTTCTTTGCACAAAACACATACGCTGCTCTGAATTAAAGATAATGAGTAATATACATTGCATGTTGGGGTTTTTTTTAAATCCCAAACCCTACAATTTTCCAGAAGTTATGCTATGTGGCAAAGAATGAAGATCTCTGATCTGAAGAGGTATTTCCTTCAGTCCCTTCCTGACAGTTGCTGCTGGATTCTATTGAAGAAGCAGCAACACTTCTAGCTTGTTGGAAGATATTGGGTTGCCGTTCACTTAACGCTTTCTGCCAGGGCTGTAACTAATGAAACCATCCTGTTTAGCGACCAGAGAGTATGGGGATCCCTGACTTTTTCCAGGGCAACAGATTACAATTGTTACATAGATGCAAGAATAACTCATGGTTCAGAAACCCCATAACTGTATGTTTTTCTCTTCCTTACCAAAATCTACATGGGTATCAACTTATCTTTGTCGATCAAACAATGAAAAAATAGTTATATCTGTGATAAAAAAGTGTCAAAGTATCTGCAGTACTGTTTCAGGGAAACAAAATGTATTCCTTACAATAGCAAGGTACTAAAGCTGTTTTGGTCCAAGTCTGAGAGGTTCACTGTGACTCACACACACTTGTCATTTTCTTTTTTTTTTAACTGTAATGTATTATTTCCCATTAATCTCTCTGACCATCTAGCAAAAGAAAATTGAAAACCAAACAAGATCCAAAACAGAAGGCACAATTTGTAGGCCTCCATAATGAAAAGGTATGAAATATTAACCATATTATTAGCAGCTTCAAAAGTTTTATAAAAAACCTAAGAATAACAATGTTGCAGAGAGGTACATATGGCATTAAAGTACTTTTGCCACTTGAAAGATGTGGAGAGTGCTGAGATGATGGACATCCACGTTTGGTGGCACCTATTCGACCCTGGTAGCACAAATTCCCCTAAAATGTAAAATATAAATTGATCGACTTATGAAGGCTCCAGCTGAGTATCTCTGTCGTTACATCTTGGGGAGGGGAAGGAGCCAAAACCCAAATACTCAAGAACCCCTTCCCAGTTACCACTCTATCTTACCCAAGAATACTAACAGATCTTAAACTGCCATTAAATAACGAGATCTAAGAAACCTCGGCCACGGCCACAATTTCTCAGATAAATTGTATTGTGGTTAAGATGACGCTTTTCCTTGAGTTGACACAGCAAAGTTAGGTTTGCCCATGTTGCAAAATCACTGAGCCCACAATGGGCTATAGAAACCCAGCAAAAGCTGGGCAAATATATAAATGGTTATGTCTATGCCTTGCTCTGCACGGCTGCAGCTACACTGCCAACAATGCTATTGGTAGCATATTTAAAGCTAGTTGCATCACGAATCGTAGTCCCATCTTCATCTGCAGTATACATAGACTCTCCACCTTAAAACTAACCTCAAGCTCTCCATCTTACTGTCTTTGCATATCTGCCTCAATTTCAGCATTTACTCTTTCCAAACTCGTTATCTTGTTTTGGGGGGGGTGTTTTTGTCCAGAGGCATTTTTATTTTATTAGATACTCATTATTTCATGCATTTTAAATGTAATTTTACTTCCCTGGGTTGGTAACTGTAGTGCAAGTGACAATCGGTAAAAGAGAGGTGTTCTGTTCAAGATCCCTGGGCTGAGTGTCTTGACTTCACCAGCCAAAGAAAGCTTCTTTTATAAATGAAGCATTTAATGGACCATTTCCTGCAATGATAAAGCATCAAGAGCAACAGCACCTTGTGTCCCCCTGGAATGAGTTTTAAACTTGTAATCTAACATTTCAAGAACCGGAAACTGGATGACTTTGCTGACAATTTATAGAGCAAAAGAAACAACGTGTGGCAGGCAATTGTGAATTCTAACTCTGTAATTGCACTTACGAGGTCTCAGTGATATCACATGAGAATGAATCTCAAGTAGCTATTATTTACAGCATCTTTTATTTTCTAAATGCTACTGGAGCGGGGCTTTTCATAAGAGCGATAGTTCCAGGGTGAATTTTTCTATGGCATAGAACAGTCTGACCTACATTAAACTCCAGTAAAAACAAGGAAACATGTAGTTGTTTTGAGAGACACCACATTTAGGAATTCAGTGGCAAGACATAAGATCAGTAAATGCCAAGACGTCTGGGATCTGGCTGTATCTGCTAGGATGCCTAGCTCAGCTATACGTGTTTGGTCAGTCAGTAAATCTAGAACAGTTTTCCCAGCAAATTTTGAGGAAATTTCTTCCTAAATAAAAACCCTACCTGTGGAAGATCATATGCTAAGCTAGAACAGCTAATCTTTTGTAGACATTTTCAAAGTGACCATTTGTAGCTGCAGGTGATGTTTGTCCTTTTGTTTCATGGAAGTGTCTGTCTCTTGCACCTGTGTAGGCTTTTACCTCATGACCAGATAACCGAGTTCTGCAGGCTCAAGAGGAACCGGCTTTTAAACACTTTTATGCTGAAATAGCCTTTAACTTACTTTACTGCACCTTTCTTTCTGTAGCATCAAGAAAAAAAAAAAGGGGTGGGGGGCACATTCCAGTGATATTCACAGGCTACAATTCATCTCCCACAATCATCTCAAAGTTAGGGAGCTACTTAGTCCACCCTACCGTCTAAGGAGAAACAGGTACACTTATAAGACCATTTCTTCCTCCTTAAGGTAACGTAAAACGTAACTGGGCTGAAGATACCTTTTCTATCTGTATTTTCTGTCCAGAAAAAGCAAGTAAAGCTGAGTCTTTGGTATGCAAGAGAACTAATTTCAAGGTTCTCCTCACTTTGTAGAATAAGTTGTTCTGACTCATCTAGCTGCCGAAAGTTCCTGCTGTTGTAATGCAAACTGCCCTCTAGCTTTTTAGTACATCACAGACCACACAGTGCTAACAGCTAAGAAAAGCGCTGCTTTCAACTACTCCCTACTAAATGATACATTTATTGTAAATGCTGATAACTTTGGCAAACTTGCAAAAATACTGTGTGCTATTCTAGATCACTGAGGCAAGGTTATATCTACCGATTATTATATTGAGAAAATTAAGTTTTCATGTTCCTCTGTATCTATCAGACTCAAAACAGATGCTAACTCTTGACTAATACAACTGCTGGTATTTTATCCATACAGCCACACTCAGCGAAGCACCTGAAAGAAATCCATTCAGTGGCAATCTTCTTTGTGAGTGTGAAGATCCATCCCTTGAGAAAGTACTCCTGTACTCCCAGACTACTTATTTCACAGGACATAAAAACCAAGAAACCCTAATCCCTTCCACTCAATGGCACATTTGTATTACAAGCACCACTCTCATGGCAAACAGCTTCTAACAAGAACAGTTACAACTTATCCCTGGAGAAGGAGGATGAAATAGGACAAGACACTGAAGATCAATGTGGGGCTCAAGAACTGGCACTAGGAGAAAGATTTCAGATGTCCAATCCCTAGAAAGTATTCATAGGCACAGGACCCTTCTTGGCAGATGGATAATGCCCTGAGCATATGGCTTATCTGACCTTTAGGACTCAAGCCTGGCATGACTGATAAGATGAGCGTTAGGCTTAGAGGAAAGGTGACAAGAACAGAAGAGACTTGCCTTGTAATCTTCATGGCTAGTTTAAGCATAAAGGAATGAGATAAACAAGGCTACAGCAATACAACACTATCAGAAGGCAGGAACAGGAATATTATGGGCAATGAAATCTCTACGAGACTGGGAATTGCCACAAACAACGTTCTACAAAAAGCAGTTAAAAATGGACAGATCAGATAACTGCCATCCTAGAAACTACGAACTTAAATTATAGATCCAGCAGCAAATATTTTATACCTCTCTAAGTTTGTGATAGTAGATGGAAAGCTGCAAATTTAGGCTTTTTTAGTTAATGATGGAAAAGTTGTTCGGGTCCTATAGTTTGACTGCAAAGATAGAAGAGACTTTAAAACAAATTCTGAAGGTAAAAGCAATTAAAAGATATGCTAAATAAAAAAAAGGAAATGTAACAGTATATGGGTGTATACGGCATCGAACTATTAATTTTTTGCTAACGAACCTGAATTTCTACACAAAGGGAATGCTATAGGTCTCCCTTATTTGGACTTCATTAAAGCATCTCACAGGTACACATAGGAAATTATTAAACAAGAGAAAATCAGTAATAGTAAAAATATTATAAGGCCTATAAAAGATTGTTTATAGAGAATACAAGAATACCAGTAGGTAAAGATGAATCTTTGGCCAACCCTATTTGACATTTTCATTAACTTAGCCATAATAAATAAGAGCACTCTGATGAAATCCAGTAATGATGTAATGCTGAGAAGTATCTCAAAATGGTGAGGACTCTAGCATTATCTTGGAAGAGCTGGATGACTGAGAAATAGATGTAAGTACGGGTCGAAAATACTTACAAGTACAACGTCACAGCTTTAAGACCTAAAATCAGTAATTTCAGCTAAGGCTTGGGAGTTCATCTTATGAAGATCTAAAGAAGAAGAAAGAAACGCAGCAGTTTATTTCAGGATGAACTATGTGCCACCAATGTACTGCCGTTGTAAGAAATGCAATCTTAAGACACCTGATACAAGGCACTTCTGGGGAGTTAAAGAAATAACAACTGTTCTGCTGAAAAATCATTGGAAGTATAGCTCTGGCCAAGCATGCTTAAGAGAAGTCAATTCAAACTGGAATGTGCGTGAGGAAGGATGACTAGGAAGGTCATCATAAGAATGAAAAACTTCTCTTATCAAAAGCAAGTGAAACAATTTGACTCATTCAGTGTAATGTATCTTAATATTGTGGTGGGTGGGGCAAGTGCAGGAAACAGGGGGAAGAGAACAAGAATGCAAATTACATAAAGATGTCACAAGCACAAATGGGTAGTCCACAAGGTTGGCACGATTAATACAAGCTGTCTTATCAGACAGCACAGGGTCTGTCATACATCTGACTACCTTTTGGTTCCCAGCACAGATTACCAGGGTTTGTAAGGAAGGAGCAGCCTCTCTCAAAGTGAGGAAAAAGATCATGCTATTGGAGCAATAGACAATTTTCCACTCTCCTACTAGGGTCCTACTACCTAAATGCAAAACTGCCTCAGCAGCAGTTTCATGATGAGGTTTCCATTTTAAAATCTACCCTCTCTCCCACTGTTTCCCTTCTCATCCTTTGTGTACATCTGCTACTTGTAAATCCAGTCAGGATTTTTAAGAAGGTATCAAGATCAGAAAGATGTTTTTCAAATCCTTAAAAGAGATTTAAACACAAACAGGTAAAATGAAAAACTTCTGGGTTTTCCTACATTGATAAAGTTTGTTGGATTTTGTTTGAAAATGGGTGACTATGCTCGATATTCAGGTTGAGGGAGGTGATTCTGCCCCTCTACTCCACTCTCATGAGACCCCACCTGGAGTGCTGTGTTCAGCTCTGGGGGCCCCAAAAAAAGAAGGACATGGACCTGTTGGAGCAGGTCCAGAGGAGGGCCACAAAGATTATCAGGGGGCTGGAACACCTATCCTGTGACGACAGGCTGAAAGGGTTGGGGTTGTTCATCCTGGAGAAGAGAAAGCTCTAGGGAGACCACACAGCAGCCTTCCAGTACCTGAAGGGGGCCAGCAAGAGAGCTAGAGAGGGACTTCTACAAGGGCATGGAGCAATAGGACAAGGGGTAAGGTTTTTAAACTGAAAAAGTGTAGATTTAGATGAGATATCAGGAAGAAATTCTTCATGACAAGAGTGGTGAGACAGTGGAAGAGGTTGCCCAGAGAAGTTGTGGATGTCCCCTCCCTGGAAGTGTTCAAGGCCAGACTAGATGGGGCTTTGAGCAACCTGGTCTAGCGGAAGGTGTCCCTGCCAATGGCAAGGGGGGGTTGGATCTTTAAGTTCCATTCTATGATTCCATGAATATATTGTGAGAAAGCGGCATATTAATAGGTTAAACCAAAGAATGGCCTGAGAGGAATCAGCCCTATCGTTACACCTCATTCATGTTGCACCTTTGCTTTACTATTTATAATCTTGCATTTCCTTAAATGACAGCTATCAAAAAGAAACCAAAACAATCACATGCCTGTTCACAACAGGCAACTAAAAGCAAGTACTCTTCTCTGTGTGGGATTACTGCTGGTTAGACTCTACTAGAACATGTCACACAACTGCAAAACCTTACAATTACTAATTACACAATCAAGAAGATGACTGAGTGCGCCATTCACCAACCCAGATTATCAGGAGAAACAGAAATAAAAAGACACCTAAAATAAACAGAAATAAAAAGACACAGAAACTGTGCTTGTAGCCAAAGAACATAAATAAAGGAAAACACAGACTCTCAGGGAGCATCCCAGCATACCCCTAAGGCTCCTTGGGGCTACTTCCACAGACCCAAAACTGCCCTTCAAGAATACTGGTGGCAGCAATCAGAGGGACTGCAGCATATTTGCCCCCATTTGGTGCCCCTCTCACTCAATCCTTTGCTGCTGGCTTCTGCTTTTGCAGTGCAATGCCATTCAGTGCATTGGGGGAGGGGGAATAAAATAAAATCGGCCCACATTCTAGCAGACTACAGGGAAATTAAGGAACTAATTTTGAATCATCATGTTTACAAACAGCGGCCCAGTTTACAGAAATCTTCAGGGAGCTGAACTTTTAACGACAGTTTTAAATACAGTGAAATAGGTTTCCGAAGGAAAAGCAATAGTTGTCGAGAGACTGTACAGTGTGGGTGGGAGCAAATGGCAGTCCTATAAAGAATAGAGCAGCTGCTGCCAGTTTGGCATAGTTATGCAGTATTTAGCATATATCACCCCTGAGGATGATTATCTTTCTGTCATGAGCATAAAAGACAGATAACTCATGAGCCAGTTGAATCTCTTTCTCATAAGCAGTAGGGAGGTAATGCACCGATAACTCTTTGGAGGTTAAATATATTTATTCTATGGCAACGAGCTTTTATTATTATGATATTAGAAAGGGACAGATATCGTCTGAAATTCCGATTTTTCATTTCTCTGTCTGTTTGGGTTAAGCTTTTCATTATATCTGCATTATGCTTACCACAGTAGAATACAAGAGTAAGTGGAAAGAAACATTGGGTAAGCATATACATTTCTTATTAGGCTTTAGAGCACAAGTACACGTACCTGTTTTCTTTGGGTAGCTATGTGGATGAAAACCTGCCTAAAAAGGAGATCGGTATTACAGACATTTTTTAAGAGCTCTGTGTTTTGTTCTTGTGGTAAAATAATAACAAGCAAGAGATTTTGAGGTGGAAGCCGTGAAGTGGTAGTTTCCCATAATCCCTCAAAATTCCTTATTGTTTTTTTCACATTTCATAGCAATGCAAATTTCTGAAAGGGATGACAGAGGCAGTTTACACTGTCATAAGACCCTGACCATCCCATGTTAAGTGACTCTAACAGTTCAGCAAGGGCACTTGTA
The DNA here is from genome assembly GCA_013398225.1 of Steatornis caripensis. NCBI lineage: Eukaryota > Metazoa > Chordata > Aves > Caprimulgiformes > Steatornithidae > Steatornis > Steatornis caripensis. The sequence continues at coordinate 20,666 of VZSC01008474.1, read as the reverse complement.
GGGGAAATAGTTACTTCAGGACTTGATAATCCTAAAGACAGTTCATACATAACATTAGGAGACATTCGATTATTTTATGGGTTTCTCTGAAGCCCAGGCCCTAAGCAATTTGTTTTGTGAAATATGAGCAACTCTAAGTCAATCACTTATTTAGCTAAGGCAATCTCTTTCAACAGAGGATGGGCAAGGTGCATCTTCAGGGAATTAGCCTGTATCAGGGATGCTGGAGCTTGCGTTTCAGATTCTTGGGCATAATCATGCTGTTAACTTTAAGACAAATTCCAAGAGCAGCACCTGTATTCAGTAACGCCGCAGCTGAGAGCGCCAGCTACAAGCACCAACAGGACACTTTTCTGTTTATGGGTGATTTATTTCAAGTTTGGCTCCTAGTCGTAAGGGACCCTTCTCTTTTTCTCTAAGGAGAGTGCAGAGATTTCAGCCTTCTAAATTGGGCACCTGAATTGGATGGTTACAGTTAAAAAGGGATGAGTGGAATTTAGCTGTAAGCTTCCTGATCTGAAAGGTATGATCTTTGTGTCGTCATAAAATGATCTGTTACCTATTCACTGTTCTTTGTCATCATCCTATTCATCTAAAACTGCATTTTAAAATAATAAAATAGCAATACACAAATTCTTCACTCGCCGTACCTTACACAGCCTTTATAAGCAACATGTTGGGGGAACACAACAACAAAAAAACCCAGCAGCAACTATTTTGCATAGAAATTCCCTGACAGCTGCTTTTGAGTAAAGGGCAGAGAGAGAACCTCCCCTTCACTTGCTTCCTTGTGTATTATATACAGCACTATCTACTGCAACGCACTAAAAAATAAAAAAGTAAACTGCTTGTATGTTGAGCTGAAAAAAACCCAAGCAGCTTAAAATTATGATAGAGACTGATTATTCTAACTGCTGAACGGCTTTTTCAGCTGCAAGGCTCAGAAAGATTCGTCTATACAATGCACCGCTGTCAGTCACTCAAAGAAGTTTTATAATCCACCTTTGAAAGCAATAATTTCCAAAAATCTGTGAAAGGATAAATCTTTTTTTTCCTCTCAGAGTTTATCAATTATCCCTAGTACAGCATTTTGTAAAAATATTACAAGACAGTTAATCATATTACTGGGAAAGCAGATCGAAGGGTACCATCAAAGGAAAGTGAAACAAAAGCAGTCTGAGAGACGTTCTGAACGCCTCACTGCAGCAGGGGAGTGGGGAAAAAGCACCTTCTCACTGGCTACAGGCAGGTACAGCCTGGGAAGATATTCTCCAGAAAACCAGGATAAATGTTGTTATTTGGGACTCAGGTGGCTTTCACCAGCTAGTGCATCTCCCTCAAGAGCTCACATTTCTATTCAATTTTTCACAATTTGCATTAATAAGCACATAGATAACAGCAACTCAGGAGTTTTGTTTTTAAAGGAAAAGAGACAAATCATTTATTTCATCAGTGCCTTCCTGAATTGTTCCATCCTTTGAAGCTCCTGTGACAGTTTTTTTAAGTAGTCCACTCCAACTTCTTGCTGTTTTGTGACGCCCAGTCTAATACAGTTATGGCTGACAATAGATCAGTTCTGGGTCTGTGAAATGGGGATAGAAATCTTTCCCTTTTCTGCTTTTAGCCTTGTTCTTTGATTGTAAAGCGCTCAAAGAGAAGGGTGTTTCTTGCTATTTACATACACAGTAGCCGGGCATTTGTCTCGCTTATCTTGATATTCTGTGGGTTCTTGTCTCTCGTTTCACAGAGAGCTCTGACACCCAAAGCTGTGTGCTTATTTTTTTCCTTTCAGAGAATTTGTCAAGGCTCTTGGTGAGATGACATTAATATTTATTTTTTCATAAAGCTGCCCAAAATTAGAAAGAGCAGAACCAACCCCTCAACCCCCTCACCAAACTCTGCATTCAAAATCAGTTTGAAAAAAAAATCTACAGGAATTTACTTCCAATTATTTTAGGCAGCATAACCTCCTCTTGTCAGTCATGGGCCCCCACCGTGTAACATCAGGAGCTGACTAGGGGCACTTTGTAACACTGATCCAGAACAGGAAGGTGGTATTTTCAAGACTCATCAAGGCACCAGTCAAAGAAAAAGCGGGTGGATAAGAGGAATGATAGCTAGCACTGCAATAGGGCAAGAAGCAGCACTGAAGAGGGGGAATGTACAACAGCTTAAAGTTTCTACCTATTTCAGGTGACAAGAAAATTGTGTAACTTCTAATGCAGCAGAGACATTTAAAGATATCTGTCATGTTCGTGGTGCCACTCTTGGGAATCGGGAGGTTTTTGCACACAGCTCACAACCTGATGCAGAAAGGCAGACACCGTTCCAGCAGATACTTAAGCATAAGTTTAACTAGCCAGAAATTGCCTATGAAAAAAAAAAACCGACACCAATTTCTGTAATTTTTTTTCCCATTTTCTCAAGAAAGTATTTTTTTTGGCTGAAATATCTTTATTTTAAGAACCAAATATTCAAATCTTAAAGCAAATTGACATGAGCTGTCGTGGAGACTCAAGTCTCTTTCCGTATCTACAGTTCAGACTCACTAGGTAGACCACTTTGCTCTAGCCAGGATAATGAAGCGTTTCACAAAAGGCGTGTAACAGCAAGGGTAGATAAGGGAGATGTAGTCTCGCAATGGAGCTTCATCCTCGAGATGAGAAATGGCATTCCCAGGAGGCAGGATGGTAGCTCACCACACAAGGTTCAACACTGAATTAATTGTGTTAAATGTTAACATGTTAAAAGAAATATTTCTAAACATTTTGTGCCACATTTATTTTAGTATTTTCATCTTTTAGAAAAACTATTAAGAATATAAACAAAATGTAAAAAGGTAAATCTTGCCACAGAATAAAATTTCTGACAAACACTGACCTTTCCATTTAATAAAATTTCATTCCTCTGACTACTGAAGACTCAAATGCGTACCCTGATGCTACCATAAGTCAGAAAGCTGCCCTCTTAGTTGTCTACAAATTGTGTATTAGTTCAGCCTCTGAGATATGGAGAGCATTATCAAATCCTATTCTATTTCTTTACTTATAGCAGTACAGCTTTCCCACGTTTTACTGCACTGACTGAATCAGGATAACTGACATCAAAAAAAATGATGTACTTAACCTCTGAATTTTTGCACTTTTGGATATTTATTTTGCTCTTACTCAAACTATTTTGAAGTTTCTTGTCACATAAAACCGATCAAGAATTTAGGATAGGCTTTCACAATGCCTAAATTTTCTTTGTACATTTACCATTTACTTTGCTACAAAAATAAGAAGTGAACCACTATTTCTGCTTGACCCAATTCCTCCTGTCACTATTGCAAATGTAAACGTGGACAAATAA
>VZSC01008474.1:0-17030 GCA_013398225.1 Steatornis caripensis | reverse complement strand
AAATAAATTAAGCGATTTGGAAGATGTGAAAGATCTTACTGAATCTGAAAAAAATCATTTTAATAAAATAATGCTGATGAATCATAGAAAAATAGGTTTGCATCAACGCAGGGTCAACAGTACTTACGCCATTCCCCCCAAAAAAATTTTTAGTATCTTCAGAAGTTCCAATGAAGATTTCACAAACTCTTAAGCATCAAATCACCATCCTAAATGTATATTTACAAACAGAGTGCTCTTGACACTCAGGGATATTTACCTATCAAACTGGATTTCCAGCAAACTGCCCATTTCATTCCTGCTTGTATTATCTGCTGCCGCCTTCTGTGTTCAGCCCTAGTTGGGAGGGCTGAGTTTTTCTTCATGATAGTATGCACTGGAAAACATTGTGAGAACATGAGAACTCTACCATGTTTGACTGGTCCAGACTAAAGGAACAAACTCAGCAATTGCCAGGCATACAAAGTTAAATACAGGTTAAATTCCTGAACTATAGTCTTCCTCGCTTTCAACCTCCAAAGTTGGTACCAACAAGAAAATTCAGCCATAAGGGTATAAAGTGGTAGTTAAATGATGTAGAAGTTGAACTGCAAAAATGCAGTAGACTAGTCTCCATCCAGTTCCAGACGAGCTAATGTTCCTCAGCAGCTGGACATCCGCGCGCGCACACATACACAAAGTGAAATAAAGACCATGGCTGTCTCCATGGGGAGTATACTGAATTACTAGTGCAAAACAGCTCCTCACATGAATATAAAGTGATTTTAGATCAGAATAGTTTCTTTGATTTGGAAGTGAATCAAAACTGAATTAAGGCAGCTTTTATTCAGAATGAGAAGGGCCTTGCATGACTTTAATCTGGTTTGATTAATCTGATTTACATCAATTAGCCTGGATTAATTTCCCAGAGAAGACAAGCTCAAAACTCAGGTTTCACTGAATCAACAATTGTAACCAGCACAATAAAAGTAGTTGATTTTAAATACGTAGATCACGATGGTAATCCCACTGATGTCCATTAATATTGCTCACATACCTGAAGTTAGACACAAGTTTAAGTGCTTACATAAAGCAAAAGCGTGAGGAAGGAAAAAAAAGTGTATAAAATGGGGACACTAAGGGAGTACAAAATAGAACTGCCATCAGACAAATGAAATATCAACATTGCTTTGTAAAGCAAGTGTTTCTTTAGAGCAAGATGAAGCAGTTCCATTAACACATGAATAGGTCTTCATAACATTACACCACTTAAATGGAAACAGTCACACTAGTGAAACTGAATGTATGCACTCTCCTCTTGTAAAATTAATCCACACGTTGCTTCAGTTTGCATCATCAATTAGTTCCTGTGCAGATGTCCCTTTTCAAACCCAAGCTGGCTGGTCAGAGCAGTACTGGCTCCAGCTGGAGGTTACCGTCTCCCAGAGAGCATGCAAGTCCCTGACATCTGACAGAATTTGGTGTGTGTTTGCTTTAAATATGCTTAGCCTGCTGCAGGCAATTTCAGCCTAAAGTGGGTTACTCGAAGCATTTAAATCACCCAATTTAGTTAGTGGAAGTTAGAGGAAGTGGATGACAAACAGCAAAAAGCGTTGAGACAAGAATGACACTGACATTATTTTTGCCGGGTCTCGTCCTAGCTGTGCTCAGATGAAGGAAGCACAGCTCCCTTCTACTACTGAATTACCTTGAGTTGTCACTGACCTGTGTTAGAGAAGTGAAAATTTTGTCAGAGCTACCAGCCCGTGGCGTAACAGCCTTTTCCAGTCCAGGTCATCCTGACTGAATAAAATTACACCAGAAGAACTTGGCAGTAACTGGAGGTTAATCAGTAGAGTCTGGAGAGAATTACGTCTTCCCGTGGTCAGCGACAGCTGACAGGACACCAGAACACCGCCTAGCCAAGCAAGAAATGGACACAAAATCACACAAAGGCTTGCACAAGTCTTCTGGTTTGTCCAGGAAACATCCACAGAAACTACGTTATTACGCAGAGACAAAAGTGTGCCACATAAACCTATTTACAAAGGTACATTGCAGACCTAAGTATGCTTCAGTAAACCTAGCCAAAACTCCTCCTTCCAACTGCTTCTATCCTCTCCTCTCTCACAGTGAGGACAAGAGCTTCTGCCAGCTGTGACTCCTTACTATTTCTCTGGTGGCCAAAAACATCTGCCTTTTTGTCCCCATACCATTTCATTCAGCCTGACTCGGAGGCAGGTAACACTACACGTAGGCAGACACTCTGAAGCCAGAAATACTTCTTTATGGAGTTTTGCTCCTGGTCTTCCTCTCTGATATGATATTCAACTACACTCTACTTTTACATTTTGCAACCTCATCCTCATTGCAGGACTCTGCATTTGCCATTGTTGAACATCATGAGGTTGCCCCAATCCATTTTTGCAACCTGTGAGGTCCCCTTGAATGCCAGCCTTGCCCACCACCACATTGACAGCTTCCCCAGTTGGATGCCGCAAGCACAGAGCGGTGCCCTTTGTGCCACTGCTGGGTTGTGACTCTAACCTGTATTAAGCACAGACATCTCACTGTACTCCTTATTGCTGCATGCCCCAAAACATAAAAATAACTAACTCCAGAAGAGGAGGAGCAGCAGGAAAGGCAGCACTTAAAATAAAAAAAAACCACTCTCTAGCTCACACTTTGTGGTAAGTCATTTCTGCTAGTACAGAGAACTTGTCTTTTCCATATCGGTCCCCTTTAACCTCAGGGCAAATATCAACCAGTAACAAAATCAGAGAAAGAGCAACGTGGTGATGCTAAAGAGCCAGTGGAGGGAGGAAAGCCAAACTTCCTGAGACCTGAGGACAGCAGCTCCAGCATGATTAACACACACGTGATCTTGAACGTAAGTGCTAATGGCATGCAATGAAACTGAACTGTCTAGGGAAATCAAGCAGGACACACTTTGCACCACCACAACCTTCTTCTAGAGTTTAATTTTCCTATTTACCACTAAGAAAATCCTTTCCCTGGATCTCAGCACTTTCCCTTGGTTTTCTCACATAGTTATTCCTGAAGCTCAGGTGAGATAGATAATTATGAAATTCATCCCAGAGACCTCCTCAGTGCATGTGGGTGTAGCTCTGTAGAAACCCCATAGCCACTTCTACTTTCACGAACAGCACATGACAGAGGATGACTTAGAAGTATCTTTTACTGGATTGCTAAGCCACCCAAATACTGGCTATGCTTATTTCCTGCCTGACCTCTGCAGTTCAGCTCTTGGAAAGAAAAGGCACTTCAGAAAAGCATTGTGGTTTATGTAGCATTCCTTTACTACTCAAACTTCAGTATACCAACAAAATGACACTTTTGAAATGTGCTGATTAAAAATTGGTAGCAGCCTGTTCTCTTAGAGATCAGCTTTTTGCATGTAGAATCTTTAAGACTTTCCACATTTATTTATGAGAGGAAGGCTGTCGTTCCAAAGACAAAAGGCCCCAAAGAAATTATAAAAATAAATGATATTGTTTCATAATCTCTTTTTGTAACAAGTGACAAAACCATCACGCGGAATGCTCACTTAAACCTCTTAAGGTATCATCATTTGCACAGAGTTCTAAATTATTTCCTCTGTGAGCTAGTTTATGCTTAATAGAATTTGACATTCCTAAATGCTCTGCTGAAACAGTATCAAGGTACAGCACTAATAAAGATAATTACCCATGCAAAGTGGAAAGTACTTCTGAATGGACTCATTGAACCATCAGAGTATATCAGTTGCAGAACACTTTTTCAAAACACAAGATAAAATTGTTACAGAATACAGGCTATTAGAAAAAAATACGACACGATCTCTTGTAATTTTTAGCTTCCAAATCATAGTTTAGTCCCGGAGTTGAAATGCACTATTGGGTACCACTCAAATGTTTACAGAAGTTTAAATATAACAGCCCATGTATTTATTCAGAGGGGAAAAAAAAGAGGGGGAAAGAAAGAACATACCAACTTGCGTTCTAAACACCTCCAAAGGAGAGAAAAGCACTTATAGGTATCTTGCACGTTGTCCTGGTGTATCAGAGGAAACTCCCATGGGCTGATTTGCAAGCTGTTAATAATGAACTCTATTGGCCACATAACGCAAAAAGATGCCATCACCTGCCCACCAGCTCCTGCCAGGGTTAAACTCATTTCCCTCCTCCTTCCTGCCTGGCAGGTTGTGTTTTTCTTACTTCTGATAACAAACACTAAATGTATCGGATGTCCTCACCCTTCTTGCTTTGTCACTCATTCTCTGCTTGAACTGAGGTTGCCACATGGGAAGAGCAAGCGCAGCCTGATGAATGGCACATTTAACATACGTGGTTGTCAAAAGATCTTCAGCTGCCTTAACCTCACAAAGTTAATGGAACTAAAACAATTTTAACGCCAGCTGACGATTGACCCATCTTCTCCATAATTATTCAACGAAGCCAGGTTTGCAAAGAGAGGTGAACTATTTTACCAGACCAGCTGCCTGAGATGGATAATTGAAAAAGGTTTTAAGCTTCCTGAAGTTTTCTTCTGGCTTTAGACTGTTGCCCCCGCCTTGCTACTGTGGTGATTGCAATCTTGGCTGTTTTGTTTGTCCTCAGTGAATTCCAGCCCACCCAGCTGTAAATATAACTTGCACTTCAATTAGGGATAGCTTCTAGGTAAACAGACCAGATGATATTCTGAACCTGAAAGCACATCTTTTTTTCAGCTATATAGACTAATCTAATAAAAAGTCTGTTCTTACAAAGGTTGTCTCTCTTTCATCCTTTAGCAGTCATGACTATTGCATGATTGCCAGGAGAAAAGATTTCTCTTTATACTCTTATAATGTTAACTAATTCACATCGCAGGCTACAAATCCAACTTTGGGAAGGAAAGGAGGAGAATGACCCTGCAATTAAAAATGCGGTGTTTCTCTGAAATCTGAAAGACATCGTGAAAGTAAAATTAATCTCTTCAAAAAACCCGTGAAACTTCCACAAAAAGTTGTTTATATTTAACAACTTGTGATTTTGAACTGGACTGGTCTATGTTAATATCAGAATTGGCTTAGCTAGTACTCATGGATGGGATTTAGACCACTTGCCTTAAGGTACCTGACTTGAACCTGCACTGAACAGAATCACTTCCCCCAGACCTGCTGGCTGCACTCATACAACTGCAGTCCTGTATACGTCTGGCTTTCTTGGCTGCAAGAGTGCACTGCTGACTCTTGTTCAACTTAGCCGCCAAAACCCCCTCTCTTCTTCAAAGCTATGCAGCTGGTTCTTGGCGTCTGCTGTGGCATGGGATTATTTTGTCCCAGATGCAGGACTTTCCTCTCTTGAACTGCATGGGGTTCCAGTCACATCATTTCTCCAACCTGTCCAGTTCCCTCTGAATAGCAGCTCTCGCTGCCAAAATATCGACCACTCCCACCAATCCAGTGTTGCCCACAAATCTGATGAGAATCCACTCTAAATAATATTGGCTCCGATACTGATCCTTGAGGGCACTGGCAACCAGCTGCTAGCTTGAACCTTCTGCTGGTGACCACAGCACTTTCAGCCTGATAGTCCAGCTAATTTTCCACCCACATTATTACCTGCTTGTCTACTTTATATGTCAAAGCAGTTTGGCTATTTAGAGATTAGCAGACCATGTTTAAAGATCTCCTAAAATTAGTGTATGCAGCATCCATGGCTCTTACCTTATCTACAGAGCCATCCTAGAAGGCTGTCAGGTTTGTTGGGCATAATTTGGACTTGTAAATCCATTCTGGCCCTCCCCAGTCACCTCCTTCTCTTTCATGTGGCTGGAAATGGCTTACCACAAGGATTTGCTCCATTACTATCCCAGGACTAAGATGAGGCTGACTGGCCTTTACTTTCCTGCATTTCTTTCATCCTCTTCTTGAAGATGAGGGTGACACCTGCCTTTTCTTTCTTTCTTTTTTTAAACCCTCCCTGGTTGTCGTCACCTTTTAAAGCTATTAGAGAATCGCCTTAACAATGACATGGGCCAGCTCCTCGAGATGAATCTTATCTGGTGCCATGGACTTGTTTATGCACAATTAGTTTAAGCACTCCTTCCTTAATGAAGATAATGCGTCACTCCCTCAGACCCTTCTAGTACATGCACAAAACCTATAGGCTGGAGGGCAGTCCTTAATGGTGAATATCAAGTCAAGGACTGAGTGCATTGACCCTAATGTCTTCCCTGTGGTTTGTCACTATGTGCTCTGACCTACTGAGTAGCAGGCTCACATTTTCCTTAGCCTTTCTTTCCATACTGACGTACTGGAGAATTTCTTCTCACTCTTTGCAACCCTTACTAGTTTCATCTTCAGCTAATCCTATTCCATCGGAGTGCTTTGGTTTTTTCAGATTTTGAGACTAAAGGATACATGTGTTGGTTCTGTTAGTTCAAGAAAGGAAAGTTTTTCTTTGTTTGGTGTATGTAGCTGAAGGAAAGCTCTCCCCCCAACACCCACTCAGATAAGAGCTTCTTGGTTCTTTCCACCGTTCTTCAAATTCCTCTTTGGCCAGCCTAGCAGTAAGGTGAAAGTGGAAAGCCATACAATCCCTCAAGAGATGTAAAAAGGGTAACTGCCTCCAAACTATACATATCAATACAGTTTACAACAGGGAATCAAATTACTACCATTTATGTCTCATTTAAATGGTCTGTTCACTCATCTTAATATTGATTTTTTTAGTTTTGCAGTAAGAAAAAACTGAAGAAAGAACATAATAATGCAATCTGCCCCTGCTAAACACACACACACTGCACATTGGGGTCCTGCATTATCCAGAGCTATTAAGTAGAAGCCTGAAACTGTAGTCAGTCTTGCATAAAGAGTTAGAAATGCTATACTCTCTTTAAAAACAATTTACCATTGTGCTCACCATTGTCTCTGGAGAGAGACATTAGGCCAGACTCAGAAAAGGTTACTGAATCATTGTTTCTCCAACAATGGTTTTCAATTATAAACAAAGTGAGGGCTCCATTCTGCAAATCCTTACTTGTGGCCTGTACACATACGCACTACTGCACACAGAGAGTGAATGGAAAGGATTACCAAATAACGTGTGAGTTCCTGTCAATTTTGCAGGGTCAGGGGCTTGACTTCACTTTCAGTTTTCCAGGCTATGACCTTCAGCAAGCAAAGCTCCAAGACCCTTTCTTCACAGAACGAAAAGAGCTGAAACTGGAACAATGTGATTAAAATAAAGCAACAAATGAATCAAAGTTGATTGTAGTCTTACGTATGTTTGGGAAAGAACATTTCACACTGTACACTGGATTTGCTTAGAAGAGCACTTCGCTACCTTTTTCAAAATTAAAAATAAGCACATGGTTTGTATAGCTGGGGGTTAAAAGGCCTGTTTGACAGCTAAAGCATAGTCTCATGTTCATTATTATGGTATCATATTCTTCTAATGCCTTTGAGGTGCATGGCCCTTTACAGAGAAGTGAAAACAATGCTGAGTGATGCAGAGGGTCTAAATTAAACTCTCCATGACGATGATGAGAGGCAAGCGAGCGTGGTTTTGGCATCTAGAATAAGAAGGATAACACAAAATCTTTCTGCAAATGCTGTTATTTGGGCTAGTTTGTGTGTCTCAGAAAGCAGTAAAGGGGAATAAGCACTCTTCTCATCTGTTTGGAAGGGATACCTGTACAAGAAATAGGCACAGAACTGACTGTGGAAACGGATTTAGAGGACAAGGGACAATTCATGACACAATATTTAGAAGCAGGGGCAAAGCCAAAGAAGCTCCTTCACGAAGCATTCATACGTAAGGAGAAAAGTCAAAGCAGAAACTACCAGCAAGGGAGTAGGACTACTGAAGTGTCAGGGCTGGAGAGCAGGGAAACACTAAGGGCCAGGTAACAGCAGTGAAGGATCATGGGCACAAAATGCAAAACATTCATGGCCTTATCTCTACCAGAGTTTATGATATTGGTAAAGATTTGATAGGACAAGACTCTTCCTTTTAGACAGCAAAAGGGCTACGCAGGTCAGGGACACTGATGCCATGACAGCAGCAGAGGCAACGACCAGGGAGGCAGGTCTGGGAGACTCCTGCAGTCTTTAACCCAAATGATGGAATATAACCGCCAAAAGGTGACAAGTATGTAGCACTGTTCATTTTCTGAGTGCTCGGCAGGCATTGAAAACAAGCCTAAGAGGGGACTGTAACACTGAAGGTGATGATATAGAAGTGACTTCTTGTTACTTCAAAAAGCAGAGGCGACTATAGCACAGCAGTGAGTCTGTCACAAAGCAAATTCCTCTCCAACAAAATATCCCACACAAATGGTGTTTTCAGTCTCATGTACTGCAAAGGCAGATGTGTAAAAAGGAGAAAGAGAAAGGACAATGACCAGGGAACATGGTGGCTCTTTGTGTTATTTGACCTAAGCAGGGAAGTGCAAAAGAGTACCAAACCCCATGACCACGTGGCATGGGGGACACTTTCATTAGAGGAAATAAAATCAACAGCTTTCTTCAGAGACTGGTTAGATGGAAGGGGGAAAAAAAAATCAAACGTGTAGATGTGACACTCAGGGACATGGTTTAGTGGCAGACTTGGCAGCATTAGGTTAACAGTTGGACTTGAGTATCTTAAAGGTTTTTTCCAACCTAAATAAATCTATGGTTTAATAAACAAACTCACAGTGAAATAATATTGTTCCATCACTCCACGGACACTATTAATGTCAAGCTCATTCCAGAGACAACTCCAAGGTTCACTGCTACGTCTCACCAGTCTTACAGAATAACAAAACCCATCCAAAAATCTCCCCTGGTAATTAAAAGAGAGGAGAAAAAAACGTAGTTGGAGGGCAGACATTCTTGAAACTCTAAGATGTTAAATAAATAGGTGCATCCTACACACTGTTAGGATTTCACTGAATGTTGTCTGTATGGTTTAATTAACAATAACTATCCACCCCCTGTTTTGCTGCTAATGTAATCTCAAAAGCACTACACTAATTCCACTTGCAGATTTTATGGTAACATTTTAAATTAAAATACTCTCAGTGCACTTAACTACACATTCTATGTGGATTTAATAAGGTGATTATAGGTTCATTAAATAGCAATTGATTATTAACTCTTTGCTGGCCTACAGATGTGAATATTTTGTAAAGAATGGTATATTCTAAAAAAGACAATCTGTCTAATAAGATAACTTCTTAGCTGACTCCTCAACACATCAAACTAAACCATTTTGTCCATTCAGCAGGGAACATAGGATCGATTCTGCAGCAAAACATCCACTGTCTTCACTACGAGCAAAACATTTTGGAATGTGATGGGTTTGTAGTGAATAATGGCAAGTGGATTTAGTCTTCACTGGGAAAAGCTTGCTATATTAAAGTATATTAATAGTAATAACACCAACATTTTCTTCCCTTTTATCAGTCTTGTGAACATAGCTGGAAAGGCCCTCTCTAACCTACACGCTTCAAAAAACGATTCAGGAAGCAGAAGTCTGCTGGAAAGCCAACAAGACATGTCTAATAGTACAGCTCAGTGTCCAGCAGACAGGAGCAGTGCTCTGCCTGTGCTCACCCACTCAGCCCATGGTAGGTTCCCCATTCAGTGACAAGTGACAGGTGAAGCACCTGTTTAAAGTAGAGATTTAACTGTGGTGCACTCGGAAGTGGGACTCATTACCCAAAGTGCATCACTGGCAATCACCTTCTCATGTTTTCTGTAATTCAAAACAAAAAAAAATCGTTCACCTTCTGCTCCTTTCTTAATACTCCTACTTTGCTGTCTTTGGACTCCTCTATCACTGCCACTGAATGGACAAGCACTATTTAAAATGTCTGTTCTTAAAATTTTTCATGAAGAGGGTTTGGAGACTTCCAATTCCATCATTTAGATCCAACACTTCAGGCAACTTCTTCACTGTTGTGTGTCATTAATGCTTACCAGGCTCCAAGATTGATTCATCTCCGTCACCAATTAAATCAATTTAAACCCAAACTGGCAACATTTTAAGAGCATTCCTCAGATCAAAAAGACATGCACTGGTAACCTGACTATTTAGCAAATCTTATCAAACAAGAAATTTACATAGAAAGTAGCTGGTACTCTTTAACATCTCATCTCAAAGGCAAGACTACATGCTTGAAAGCAGCTTACTACCAGTGTCCACTGTATTCTGCAGCTATATAGATAAAATTGATTTTCGCATCTTCAAGAACTGAGTAACTAAGAACAAAAACAACAGCCAGTTGCACTGAGAAGAGCACATAGTAACTCCCCAAACCCTGCTATGTATTCCCAAGGCCTCATGTGTTCAGAGAGAATTGAGGACCATGTAGTGTTTCTACCAATTAATTGAACAGCTCTCCTGTAAGTTTCCTAAGACCAAACACTATTGATTCATGGTTTAGCCTGTGCAGCACTGATATATTTTGTCCTGTCTCCAAAAAAAAAAAGAAAAAGAAAAAAAGAAAAAACCCACACAAACTCAAAAAACCACCCAAACCCAAAAGCTGCCTTCTTCACAGCTCGGTCCTCATAACCTGCTCGTTCTAATCCACAGATCTGAACTTGGGCTGTATCGAGCTACTAATGGAATAATCAGGCCCCTCATACCTAATAAAGTACAACTTTATTAACTTAATTCAAGACATTCCCCTGGTGCATGTGCAATTCCTGAGCTTGGTTATAATGACCTTAATGAGGAAAGCAAATCTTTTGCTAGTTAAGTGCCAAACGTGCTTTTTCTTTAAAGTTTCTCTTCTACTTCCATTAACAAGCTCCCTTTCCAAAATAGCTGTGTGCATGTAAACAGTAAACTCAGATCAGCATATCCAATTAAACAACCTCGTACAACCACAGCATGCAGTGCAGACATGTATTTTGAGATTACTGGTATAACCTCTGGTTTCTTCCTCTGAAATAGAATAAAAGATCATTTTACATTCCAGGTAAGTGAACTCATTGCCAGAATATCCTTCTTAATTGTCCCAGTGATAACAAGCAGGACAGTCATCCTAACGTGCTAAAAGACTGTGCAAAAATATAGCTCATTCTTTGCAGTTTACTGGCTGGGCTTGATAAACTATAGAACACTTGGGGTTTTTTTACAAACATTAATTAGAGAAAAAGCATGGGATGTGAATGTGAAATTTGGGATCCAAATCCAGATCTAAATTTCATGGCTAGCTCCAGTTAAAGCTGTGGATCAAACTAGAAGTCTAGTCCCCTGCTTCCTGACTCAGTAGGTTTTCTGCATCCCGATGAAAGCAAACATTAAAAAAAGTATGCTTTGTTTTCTAAAAGAAAAACAAAAACCAAAAAAACAACAAAACAAACCACAACAATGAAGAAAATGAATTAACCAGCCACCATTTTAAATACATTTCATCCAAATGGATGTTCTGAATTTAAATATGCTTGATAAAAGAAGTCATTAGTGCTTTCAGTATCCTTTCTTCTTGGAAAAGAATCTGTTTTCCAGCTGATCTGACAAAGGAGACTGAAAACAGCCTTACTTTTTTTCCTGCATTGTGGATATACCTTAACACCCCCAAAAAACTTCTTTGTGTCACACTTCAATAAACTTGACATCTGTAATAAAGCTCAGGTTATACTTTACTTCTATTAAAACATTTTTCTGCTCTCAGGATCACATCAGCCAAACTCATAGACCAGTACTGCCAATATGCCTGCTCTGCTATATACAGTAAGCAAAATCGATAAACATTCACCTGTCATCTTTTCACATTTCACTCTGTTAAGTCAAGACACACTGCTTACTGATTCTCTCAAGGAAAAGGACTTAGTCACATAAAGAAACCTTTTCTTAATTAGCTGGAGTCTTGCTTTAGGCATTAGCTTAACTGAAAATCCTGCAGAAAACACTTTTGGGCCCAATATTCTGCACCAACTCCTCTGAACTCCAGAAGCTGTGTCCTCATCTCGTATAAATCACCACTGTTTCACTGACATCAGCTGAGCTAAAACAACATGCAGAAGTTGAGGAGCTTACCCCAAGGGATTGCTGTGCTGTCAATTAGGGTGCACAATAGCAATGTGAAATGAGAACGGGAGGGCTTGACTTAAATTTTCTCCATGCTTGTCTCAAAGTTTAAGAGGTGTTTGAAAGGCCTCTTCCAGATTTTGTTAACGAGCAGATTGGACTCCTTTTATCGCTTGGTATCTTCGAGCAGTACAAACCAGCTTCCATTTAAAATGAGTGAATACATAAGCAAAGATAAATCCGCAAAAAATTCAACCTTCCTTTTTGACCAGAATGAACCTTTTTTCCCCCTCCACACAAGATGTCTTCCCTTATCTACCATCATCAGGTTTAGAGTCTAGTCTTCCACAATCCTGCCACTGTAAAACAGGTCTTAGTACCAAAGTGTTTCAATGGAACAGACAAAATGAGTGACATACATCAGAGAAGGGTATTTAAGCGGTATGATGGTGAGTGTTAAAGACCTCATTGACATTCATTTGGGTGAGCTGCTTAATTTTGTAAATAGGTTCATCAGTAACAAGTAAAGCAAATGTTCCAACTACATACCAACATTTAGACAGCACTACTTCAGCATACAGTACCTTACCTGATGCTTAAAGGAATATATCGTGTCTGCAAAACACAGCAAGCAAAAATGCTGGATTTAATTTAGTTCCCTGCTAAATTGCATATGCTGTGACACAGCTTTTATTTACAGGATCTCCCCCCACCTGGAAAGCTTCACTCAAGAACGCACGGTAGGGAAATCATCAAGGGAAAAAAACATGGCAGCAATAAGGTCCCTAACTTACTTTATTCAGAAGCTGGACGTGCCTACAGCAACCATTCTGCACCACAAGCTCATATGCAGTAGGAACAGTAAGAAAATTGCAGTGATAATTTCAAATATAGACATAATACAAATGCTACTTACATTGTTTTAAGGAAATAGATTAAATGTGATTGTGACAGAGCTTTCCAACAGAAATGGTGAACATTGTTGCTCAGGGAACTAATGAAACTTTGCCTGAATGAAATACTGCATAGTGCCTCGATCACCCATGCTCAAAGACGAATCTATTACCAGAACAGGTGCACTGAAAGGCTTCTAGCATGATGAGAGGAATGCACCACCATTTTTACAAGAGGAAACTAAAAAACTTGGCTAACCTAGCCTAGCCTAGCTGGAGGAAGGCTGAGGGGAATATGATTGCTGTCTATAAAAATATCAAGGAGTGCGAGAAAGGACAGTAGGGAATGAAAACAATTAATCAAAAGAACCACGTTGGTACAAGAACTAATGGGTAAAAACTTGCCAAAACAGGTTTACACTGGAGATTAAAAGAACATGTCCAACACCCAGAGCTATAAGATTTTTAAATAGTAAAGACAAAATAACTAACCACTATTTAAAATGGAGTCTTAGAGGTTTCTGTACAGCATTAAATCACAAAGCAGCCTGTGAGGCTCTAAAAACCACAGCTTAGGCACCAAAATGATATGGAAGGTATTGTTCCAAGCAATATATTTCTGCTCACAAGAGGTGTATGTAGGGTAGCTGAAAAGTTAACTTCTTTCCCCCATTCACCTTTGACATCTCTTCCTGTTTTACTTTCAGATTGCTTTATGTTCTTCACTTGCAAGAAATAGAAGTTACATATTAGTGGCACATCTGTATGTGTGTGCCCTTGAATTAAGAACAATGCAAGAACAGGAGAAGACACAAGGGCAGAAGACATTCAGAAATCACGGACAAAGAAAGCTCACTGATGCTGCAACATTCAGAATTCAAAAAAGGATCAAGGCTATCAGCCCCTGCAAGGAAATCATACAGCTAGCATTCCCATTCAATCAGAAAACGGAATTGTTGCCAGCTCAATTTGTAAAGTTTGTGTGCTAAGAAAAATAATAAGGACTCACATTTCTGAACAAGGGAAATTATACGTAAGGAAATAATAACCTCTGCAGAGGCACGCTGTGGGCAAAAAACACATGCCTTGCTCTGAACTGCGCATTCCAGCCATCCTTACAAAGACTTTAGGTTTCTCCTGACCTTAAAAGCAATGTTTTCTGCAGGTGAGATGAGCAGATGGGGTCAGGCTTTCCGTAGTGTCCTTGTTTCAGCTGGGATACAGTCAATTTTCTTCCTGGTAGCTAGAATGGCCCTACGTTTTGGCTTTAGTGTGAGAAGAATGACAATAACACACTAGTGTTTTTAGTTGTTACCAAGAGATCAAGGACCCCGTGTTTTGCTGGTTTGCAGGCACACAAGAAGCTGGGAGAGAGTATAACCAGAACAATGGATCCAAATTTGCCAGTGGGGTATTCCATACCATACAACGTCATGCTCAACACGTAGATGAGAGTTGGCTGGGAAGTCCTCTCTCTTCTGGGATTGTGATTTTCGGGATCGATCGATCTCTCTTCTCTGGAATCGCTAGTCAGGAATGAACTAGGCCTTGGTTGGTGGGTGGGTGAGCAATCCCCTTGTGCGTCACTCATTGATATATTCTATTATTACTATTATTATCATTATTATTGCTACTATTATTATGACTTATTTCATTTATTATGCTTATTATTTTATTTCAATTATTAAATTGTTTTCATCTCAACCTACGAATCTCCTCACCCATACTCCTCCAATTCTCTTCCCTATTACCCAGGGTAGGGGGAAAGCGAGCAAGCAGCTGCATGGTATTTAGTGGCCTGTTGGGTTAAACCATGACACATAGCAATGGGCTCTATCAAGAAACCAGTGGGCAGCACATTACAGTGAAGCCCTCTGCAAGCAGGAAGCTCCCCCTCTCCTGTTTGGCTAAGGCACTCTAGGACTCTTCTTCAGCAAGACTTACTTAGTGCATTGCTCCGTAAGTACAACAGCCACTTGATTTAAGCTGGAGCTTCTCTTAAGATATCTGAATCGATAGTATGTTGCAGAAGAACGAGGGCACCACAAGCAGCATTGATAAAAGGGCAGAGGGGAGCCCTGTGCCACGGGGTTAATTTGGAGGCAGTCATTCACTTTTGACAGATTTAGAGGAAGACAGACATAGAAAGATCAAAATAGAGCAGTGGAAGACACTCCTTGATGGCTCGTTCTCTTCCTTTGCAAAAGCTCATCTCATACTTGCACGTGTGATTCTGCAGATGTTGTTATGGTACACACCTCCCGCTCTTCCCTTACATCGCCTATTACCAACTAAGACTGAGGATTCAAGTGAACCCAAAACGTGAAATTTAATTGCTCCCAGACTTGAGAAATATTAGAGCCAAAAAGTAATCTTACATGCCTCCCAAACCTACAGCCTGCTGAGCAGGCGCTGCTGATGTTAAAATGTTTATTAACGTGTGCTGCCAGGATATCCAGGAGGAATCTTCTCTATTCCCAAGGTCACATTCTTTGTGACTGTGCTGCCAGACAGCAAGATTAGCTGAAAGCCTGTCAGTGTCATGTCTGAATTCATAGGCTCAAATATCTTGCAGATGAGGATTTCAGGAGCAGGTGGTCAGCTCATTAAATCCTGATTCACGTCAGCAGGCCTCCCTCCTCGAGATGTTTCTGCCTCTTCCCTCCTCCCCAGCCCTCAGTGCTGGGGATGAGTGTGCCTTAGCCCTTTGAAAGCATACCAAATGCACTCTTCCATCCTTTCGGGTCCAGCCTCTCGGGAACAAAATTCTGCAGCTGTTCCAGAGATGATAAGGTAGGCTTAGGGCAGGGACTAGCCAGATCTGAAACTGTTGTCTTAATTTACAAGACCGTCACCATCTACATGTAAAGCAGAAAGACTGCAGGCGGAAGATGAAAAATAAAGAGGTAGGGGAGAAGGGGCATGAAAAAACTAGTATTTTCTCCCTCCTTTTTTAATTTGTTTGGGGTTTTTAAGTGTTCATGATTTGCCAAGGGGATTGATGGTGACCTATGAATGATACAATACTGAAATTACAAGGATTGGCAATTTTAGATAGCAATTAACAGCAAATCATCATTACGCAGCCTTCTGTGACAGAATTTTCTGTCAGTGGCCAAAACACACGGGATGGCACACACAGAAAACAACTAGATACACAAGGAAACTGGAGGTTACTGAACACCCAGTTTATCTGTACTCACATGACTCCTAGGATGCCTGTACATGCACACGGATATAAAGACTTCTATTTCTTTACAAAGTTTTTTAGCTTTCAACTGTTTCAAGCAGAGCTAACTGAAGGAGAGCATTCACTGGGGGACAGAAACAAACCACAAAAGCTTCCTTGCTTCTTTTCACTCTCCACAAGAAGCTTAACAGCCAACAGTTATAATTCCCTCATTGAGGGCAAATGCTTTGACATCGTTTCCTTCCCTTCTATATTCACTATGAATTTCTCTGGGATTAAACGCTACCTAGTCTGTTGTTTTCAGACAGCTGGTCACAAACCAGCCAAGAAACTTTTCATAAAGCTCCACAGACGTTAGATGAAAGTGTTACTGGCCTTAAAAACATGAACAAATAGGAAAAAAAAGTCCCAGGGTCTTAAAATTTGTGTAGGGTTTTTTCTTTTTTTTTTCCCCATTGGGGATGGCTTTGTATTTATGGGGCTGGATTTCCAAGGGTTTTTAACACGGGCTGCTTTACATTCAAGTCTGAAAGTAACACACAACTGTTTCTTTTCTAAGTCTGCAAACTCTTCTATTTCTCACCTCTTCTCCCATTCCCGAGGGAGACAAAAGTAGCTTAGAGCAGGTTTGGTTCCTTCCTGATCACCCTGTAAGAGCACACAGTTCTCGCCAACAGGTTTACTGTTAACAAGCCCTTGCTCCCTCTGCTGGCTGTGCTGTCCCGTTGTAGCATCACAGCTAAGAGCATTTGTGACTCTCATGACAAAGTTTCGGAGAGCCTACCATAGCTAAATACAAAATCCACAGTTATTCTCTATACAGACTTCAAGTAAATTCAATTTGCACTTAAAATAACTGGCAGAATCACTTTAACTTTATCCTTGTTAACTTTGCTGGATATGCCTTTATATCTGAAAAGATGTGACAATATATTTAAAATTCACTCCATTCAT
>VZSC01008472.1:1808522-1861821 GCA_013398225.1 Steatornis caripensis | reverse complement strand
GGTTCTGCCTCCCCCGCAGCCGGGCGCCGCCGCCGTTGAGGGCCGGGCCGCACGCGGCTTGGCGCCCTCAGCCCCGCCGCTGCGCCGCCTCCGCACAGCCGGGCCCCGCAGCCCTCGCCAGGGAGCCGCGGCGGCCTGGCACAGCCGGGGAGGCGGCCGATGTCGTCGGGCCTGCGGGAGAGGCGGCGGCTTTTCCAGACGGACCCTTCCGGGATTGGAGGGAGGGGGCGCGGCTTTCCTCGCCGGAGCCGTGCCGCCTGGGCCGAGCTTGCCTCAGCGGCGGCCCGGGGCCCTGCCGTGGGGGCCGGGAGGAGCGGCGAGGCCTCGTCTCGGCAGAGGGGAGTTCGCGGCGGGGGCAGGGCCAGACCGGCCGAGGGGGATTCACCAGGTTCCTCCGGCCGCCGTGCAGCACCCCGGGGCCCGCAGCCGACTTGCATAAATTAAAATTAAATCTGTGCGTACGTTAAAAATTAAATCTGTGTATAAACGCGATGCGCCCCTCGCAGCCTTCGTTATCTGNGGGAGAGGCGGCGGCTTTTCCAGACGGACCCTTCCGGGATTGGAGGGAGGGGGCGCGGCTTTCCTCGCCGGAGCCGTGCCGCCTGGGCCGAGCTTGCCTCAGCGGCGGCCCGGGGCCCTGCCGTGGGGGCCGGGAGGAGCGGCGAGGCCTCGTCTCGGCAGAGGGGAGTTCGCGGCGGGGGCAGGGCCAGACCGGCCGAGGGGGATTCACCAGGTTCCTCCGGCCGCCGTGCAGCACCCCGGGGCCCGCAGCCGACTTGCATAAATTAAAATTAAATCTGTGCGTACGTTAAAAATTAAATCTGTGTATAAACGCGATGCGCCCCTCGCAGCCTTCGTTATCTGGATCATTCACATTCCTGCATTAGTGTCAGCGTTTTCTGGAGTCGAGTCCCTGGAGTTCAGTGACGTGTCCCGTTCATGTCTTGTTTGCAGCGTTTCTGATGGCTGTTTCCTTGTAAATCAGTCCTCAAAGTTCTCAGCGTCTTTGTGGCATTGAGCATCCCAGGATCCCTTCCAGGTGCTGGGAACTGTTGCATCACAGTGGTATTTCACGCAACTGTTTCCTCCTGCGCTTAGGTTGGTGGTTGTTGCTTTTCTAGATTTTTTCCATTAGTGTAGTAGCTTATCTCGTTACACTGGGATTATTTGGGGGTTGCTGGAGAGTTTATTGCTTGGGTAGATTTTACTCCTAACCTTGCTGGAGTCTTCGTATGGACCGGAGTGTTGTGTATGGAAAACCAGATGTCTCTCTGCTCCTTTTCTCTGAAGATTTTTATTTTCATAATGAAAATGCCTTCTAACATCATACTGTCACCCTAACAGGTAAACATAGTCAGCGTTTCCTAGTATCCCTCTTATCAACCTGTCCAAGTTATCCTTAATATGAACCTGAACACACAGAGCTGTTTGCAACAAGCCAGGAAGATGGTTAAAGCCAAA
This sequence comes from Steatornis caripensis, assembly GCA_013398225.1. Classification (NCBI taxonomy): domain Eukaryota; kingdom Metazoa; phylum Chordata; class Aves; order Caprimulgiformes; family Steatornithidae; genus Steatornis; species Steatornis caripensis. Next base: position 1,860,360 of record VZSC01008472.1, on the reverse strand, counting down.
CCATCAGTGAGTCTAAAGTGTTTAAATTGCAAACCTGTTAACCAAGCTCCTGACGGATTGCTAATGACAGTAGCTGAGTGTTTTCCTGCACACATTATGCAGAGGTGTGATTTGGAAGAGAACATTACAAACTAACTCAGCAAGAGGACTATTTGCAAGTGGAAATGCTGGCAAGCTTGGATCTGAGAGAGGCTAGCAAGCCAGACGACCAAAGATAGGGACCAGATGAGCGTGATCAAGACCTGTGTAGTGTGTGCCTCAGCGCAATCTTCTTAAGAGACTTTACTGAATCAAACACCTTTTACTGTTCACAAACAAAGTCTCAGTAAGGGATCTGCACAAGTATCTGGAGAAAGTATATTTGGATTCAGAGAACAGCAGCCTCTTGCTATTCTGCTGCTGGAGCCATATGCTTGCAGGAGTGGGCAATTCCAGGCTGTGCCTCAGTACCCATGTGAACTGAAATTTGACCTTCTTGGCTGGATGCACATGTTTGGCATTGAGCTTGTGAACCGTGTGTGGGGTTTGCGTGGGTGAAGGGGAGCTGAGCTGAAAGGGACGTTAACAGAATGAGCCTCTGCAGAGATTGGAACAGAATCCCAGAGAACTCGCTTGTATGAATGAGCGTTTCAAATTCTTTAGTAGTGACCGTCGCTGGATACTCTTCCACAGAAGGTGTCAAAGACAATATGGTGAGGAAGGCTGGAATGCCTAATCTTCGTTCAATTTGTTGCTTTGATTTTTTTTTTAAGAGTGTAAAAAGTTGGAGTTTTGCCTCCCACAGAGAACTCAAATTAAGAACTGGTGAGTCACTAATGTAGCTGTTCAGTTGGAGTATTTGTCTACATTTGGTTCTTGACTTTGGTCCCGTATCCCTAGGACAATTTATTGCTTGGGTAAAGCTCCAAAGTATCTCTTTTTTACTTATTAGTCTGCCACATGGCACCAAGCCCCCCAGCTACAGGAATAATCACTTGTTTAGAGACTACCGCCCAAGCGTGGCACAAAGCTGCAGCAGGCTTAGTCTGCCTGAACGAGACAGACAGTCCTTCATACTGAAACACAGCTATCATCAGTAACACAAGTTTTAGCACAACAGGGGAATGGCGTGGCAGTTGTTTGAAAAGCCAGAAAAATTGTCAAGCACTGACACAAATGACGCCTATAAGTGCAGGGATTCCTGTAAATTTGCAGGAGACTTGTTTGTGTAAACTGCAGTCTCTGTCTCCAGCAGAGAAAGAGCCCATAACTTATTCCAAAGTCTATTCAAGTTCTGCTTGCATAGCACTCTTTTATTCTTCAAATATAAAAATCAGAAGGTACCACGAGTTCCTTAACCACATCCAGCCGCAGCATTCTTTCATCCTACAACTAGGCTGCCTGCAGGAGCTGTCGAGCCGCCTTCTCTCCAAGTAAGCTCTCTCTCAGACCTTAATAGGAATTTTCAGGAACACACGGGGCCTTGCCCCTAATGGGGGAAGGCAAATTTATTCATCTTTGCTCTGACAAAAAACAAGCAAACAAACAAGCAAAACATATAATGCCAAATTAAAGAGCAGAGGTAGCAATTAAAATTAACGGTGAATGACAGACCATTTGCAGAGTTACCTACCCAGCAGGGTATTTTTGTAACTCGCAGTGTGGGTGTGGGGGTGTGTGTGTGAATTGCCCTGGTGAAAGAGGAAGAGTCAGGTAGGAGAGAAAGGCTCCATACTCTGCAGAAGCAGAGGGTGGCACTCTCCGCACAGCACAAAGCCCATGTGTGGTGCTTTCCAGTTACAGCTATTATAGCTGCAAACATGTTTTTCTAAATATTCCCTTACCAAAGATCTTGTTCTCTAACCGCTGACAACACCATGTTCCAATTCCCTGCGCTTATTGCGTGTTTTCTACTTACGTATTTCTATTATTTGGTGTCATTCAGTCTGCAAAAACTTCATTAAAAAAGAAACTTGTGCTAACCACATATAAATAGCTCTATTACTGGGAGACTGCAATCAGTCTCAGGCATCCAGCTCTCCTCTCACAGCCACTAAGGAAAAAAATAATTTTCTAGTAAGTACAGACTATGAAACTAGAATTCAGGTCTTCAGAAATGTGCTTTATTAAAAATGGCCTTAATATTTTATGTATATATTTTGTTTACTTATACATTTTATTTATATATGTGAAACATTTATACAGCATTCTACATAAGCAATTCTTAGCGTGTCTGCTGTAGCATGGATAAGTATTTAAAGTGTTACTTTCCTGACTCATTTCTATAAACAGAGGAGGCACTCACATGTAACTGTGGCATGTCTGATATAACAGCATAGCTCAGAATGGATTTAATCAACCTCTACTCTGCATAAGAGAAGGCTGGGAAAGCATCAAAAGCTACGTTGCGTAACCAGAAGGTTTGCAGATGAAAACTCTTGCGTCCAGAGAATAAACTAAGATTTAAGCCCTTGTTACTGCAAGTGTCTTGCCAACGCCCTCCCTCTGTTTCGAGCTGGATTCAGTTTGATCACACCAGCTGTTTTGAAAAACAGAAACTGCTAAGAGCTGCATTCATTTCTGTGGGGCATTCTATTATAGTCTCCTTGGGCGTGGAGGGTTAGTTTTGATATCAGGATGCCTTACGTATTTAGGGAAATTGATTCGGAGAGTTCTCTTTCCATGTATCTGTGTGTGTGTGAGAGAGAGAGAAAGAGCAGATGGGAATTACTGGGGTTTAGTGGTTTTAAGCTTAGCTTTCCCGCAATAAACGATTTTTTGCTGCCAGCCTGGAAGCAGTAAGTTTCTGGGGTTTTTTTCCTGGAAATGACTTTCCCAGCCTGGGGCTACTGGTTAAGAAAGTGCTGCCATTACACACACAAGTCCTACGCACTAACTTCATAAATGTCACTGTTCCACTGAAACGTAGTGCTTGCTTCAGCATTTCAAGAGCCCTCAGAATGGCACAGTACGGTAGGTAACATGGGCCAGTCCTAGGAAGGACTTGCTAAAAGAGCGTGGAAACCTTGAATTTTTCAATGGGAAGCCCAACACAGAGAACAGGAGATCTACTTTCTTGAAGATATCTCAACAACTGCAGGCATGCTTGGCCTGTCTGTTCAGGGATGTCCACAGCTGCACCTGCATCTCCCCTTCCTGATGCAAGGTGGGAGTGGGGTGCAGCTCTGACCTGGGCTGTGCGGCAGCTATGTGAGGGGTGGAGCTGTAGAGGGTGTAAGATAGGGAAAAAAGAGTAGGCAGGAAGCAAAGTCCCTTTTACCCTTCTGTCCTTTCTTGATCCTTCCAGTAAATCTTTCCCTGCCCTGCCTCCAGCTGCCTTGCACGGCTGTCTAGTGGGCAGCTAGGTCAGACACCATGGAAAGCCAGCTCACCAGCTCGATGTTCCTTGGAAGGGGCATTAGAAACCCTCCTTACTGGCTCAGTGCACCACTTGTGAGCCTGGCTTCATGACTTTTACCTTCAGCTAGCAGTTAGACACCTTTTGGACCTAGTCTTCCATCCTGCCTGGTGTGGGAAGTTGTCCATGCCGGTACAAAGTCCCACTGCATGCCCACAGAGTCATTGCTAAGCCATAGCAATGAAGTGTTGTGTGGACAGGTCCTGCTGGCAGTGGGATGCTCAGAGAAGGGAACAAAGACATATTGACAGAATTTGCTGGGCCAGGAATGGAATAAACACAAACATGAGAAATCAGCATACGTTTGTGTCTGTGCTACATGCTCAAGGTCTACAGCTTGTAACGGCAGCATAGCCCACACAGCAGCCTCTTTGCCTTGAAAGGATTACGGGTGCCTGCACTCAGATGACCCTGGGAAAGGAATCCAAATAACAGAGATGTAAGATCCTTAAAAAGAGGGCGGCATTGCTAGACTTGGGCATGTTCTCTCTTTCTTTTAGATATTTTTATATTATTATTCCAGCTCTTTCCAAGTGAAGAAAAAATCACTTTTTGAATACCCTTTTCTGCCAGCTAGTCCTTGACTTACGTTCTCAACAACTGTGCACTAACGTAAGGAAACAGCAGATGGAATCTTCATATTTACTTCCGTCACACTAAGCCTCATGTGGAAAAAAAGTAGATTTCTTGTTTCAGGGATTTTTCAAAGCTTAACATGCATTTATGGTGACATTGCCCTGAGATTTAACTGTGAGTGTTAAGACAAGCAGTGCACCACAGCACTATGCTACAGAGAGCAGACTGCCCTATAGGCAGAAGTGTTCTGCTTGGAAAAATCCCTTCCCTCTCAAAAAACCCTCCTGCCAGAGATGCCAAGTGTCCTGGGTTAGTTATATATACTTTTTCAGTTGACAGGTAGCTCAAAGAAATATTACCCAGGAGGAGCAAAATGTAAATTTGAACACGAGCAATCACAGTGAATAACTGACAAGGTCATAGCCTAGGAACACCATTTACACAGAATTTCCCCTGAAAAGAAAAGGGTGAAATAAGAATTGGCCACACAAAGACTTATTTGCATCTTCTGCCTTCAGTGCAAGGATAAACAACCCAATTAAACTACCAAGATGTTCCTTATGTGCCCTTCCATCAGAGGACTATTTCTACATTAGGAAATGCAAGTTTTCCAGGAAGGCAACGAGCAGTCGGAGTCCTGTCCCTGATTCCTTCTCAACCTCGGGCTAATCATGTTGTTACTTTTTCTAGGTTTCCCTGGTCTGTGCAGTAAGGGATAACAGTCAGCTCCGTCTCACAAGCACTGCAAGGATTACGTGGATATCTGTTTCACCTCCTTGGGAGTCAAGCATTATTTTTTATCGATGGGACATCAAACCCACAGAGTAGGTGAATAGCCCTGGATTATACGAGCTCAGTGTCAGCATGCATTTAACGTGAGACTGCTGCCTCGGTGCTGGTGCCCAGCCTCTCCCTCTTTCACTATAAAGTATAAATTCTAGGCATTACTTCTGATTCACACAATGAAATGACAATATGGAAAGTCAAATACAAAGTACATTCATGCGTTTATGACAAAAAAATTGTTTTCTTGTCCTCCAACTTCTTGCTTATTATGTGTACACACTAGGACACTGGCTGAAGGTATTAGCCTTTTTTTTTTTTCCTTGATTACATCGCCCTCTGAAACCGGGTTAATCTCTGCTCTTTGGGAAAGAGGAATTCGGGAACTGGGATGCCAATGCAGCCCAACAACGGACAGCCTGGCTAGTCCGTTGTCCCTTTTCCAGTAGTGGCCAGCATAAGAATTTTCTGAGAAAGGTGTAAGAAACCCCGTAACAACCTGCTGCTTGGCAGATTCCCCTCCCATGCCAGACTGTTAGAACCCGATCTCTGAGGGCTCCCTGTGCTGCTTACTGTGAGGTGGGTAACAGAGCGACAAAAAAAGGCAGGTTTAAGTGTAAAACCTCAGTATTTTGTCAAAAACTTATACGTTTACAAAAGATTGTTGCAACTCTTCCTACAGAATAGAAGAATTAACTGCAGCTAGCAGTGTATGTTCGCTGCCAGATACAAAGACAGAGTAATTTTTGGTTTCTGGGGCCTGTGGGTCTGCGCGATGCTCATTGCGGCATGTGCTGTGACTGGATGGGGTACAGGAGAGGGTCTCGTCTGGAAAACCAGAAGGCTGCCTCAGAAACGAGGAGTGTCCACCGCCCTCCCATGGTCTCCAGAAAGGTTAAGTGGCTGCTGTGCCCTGTCCACTAGTTTTCGTTCAGCTCCTTTTCTTTGGGCTCCCCAGGATGCCCAGCGGTGCTCTTTCCCTGTCCTTTGCTCCGTGCTCAGACGCACCTGGGCTGATTTTTCCTCCTCGGGAAGACCTGATCCTTTTTCCTGTTTCCCGTTCCTCTGATAATTCACCTCGACTGGGCTCCAGGGTCTGGCAGGAGACCGCAGCACCGGCCAGGTGCGCTGCCCAGGGCAGCTGGCCTCGCTAGTGCCGGGCCCCCAGCCCCTCCATCTCCCCACCGCACAGCAGCAGAAACTTTTTCCGCCGGAGCCCGCTCCAGCAGGCTGCTCGGAGGGGTAGGGCTGCCTCCATCCCCGGCGGTCCCCAAGCCCGGAGAGGATACAGCCCGCGGCCCCCCGCCATGACCCTGCCTGCAGCCGGGGGCTCGCACCAGGCACCTCCGCTCCGCTCCGCTCCGCTCCCCTCCAGCCCGGGTAGCCCCGCGGCCGCCCGACCTCCCCCGCTCCCGCGGCGCCTCGCCCGCTCCCCGCCTAGTTCCGTGCCGCAGGTGACCCCCCGGGGGAGGGCAGGGGCCGGGAGCGGCCGGGGGAGGGGGCGAGGGGCGGGGAGGCCGGGCTCGGGGGGTCGCTGTCAGCGGCGCCCGCTCGGGACACGGCTCGGCTCGGCAGCGCACAGCTCCGCTGGCTCGGCGCGGCTCGGCACGGCGCACAGCTCCGCGCCATGGTCCGGAGCTTCCCCGGCGCGGGGCTCGTCCTGGCGGCGGNAGAGATGCCAACCATGCTCGGCTCGGCAGCGCACAGCTCCGCTGGCTCGGCGCGGCTCGGCACGGCGCACAGCTCCGCGCCATGGTCCGGAGCTTCCCCGGCGCGGGGCTCGTCCTGGCGGCGGCCGCGGCGCTCTGCCTCGGCGGGGCGGGAGGCAAGGTAACCCGGGCGGCGGCGGGCTTCCCGCGCGGCGCGGAGAGCGGCAAACCCCACGGGCAGGGGGGCGCCGGGGCTCGGCGTGCGCCGGGGAGGGAGATCCGCCGGGACCGGGGAGGCACCGGAGCCTCGGGACGAGGGGTGCAGCAGAGCTGCCGAGAGTCCCGAGAGGGGGATGCGGCGCGGCTCCCGGCAGGAGGGATGCGGCGAGGCTGCCGGGGCAGGGGCGGCTGCGCTGCGCCTTTGCCCGGGACCGCCGGCTCCCCCGGCCCCTGCTCACTCGGCGGCGGGGCTGGGGTGCGCCGCTACAGAGGGCTGGCTGGTGACTCGCCTCGGAGCCCGAAAGGCACCGGGAGACACGATGCTGCGGGAGCCTGTCTCTGGATCACCCGCTATCCGGTGCGAGCCCCGTGGAAGCCGATAGGACAGCATTTCCCGCAGAAATCAGAGCACTTGCCCAAAGGCATCCTCATAAGGGGCAGCCTGGCATAAGGAGCCCAAACCAACCACCTCATGCTGTATTACTGTCCCCGTGCTCTCCGGCCTTGTGCACCCCGCCTGTAGCACGGACAGCAGGTAAGCAGCGCGAATGACAGCTACAGGTCGCAGGGCAGGGATCTTGGCATAGGCTGGGAGCCACTGGGTGAGCACTGGGGGAATCAGAGCGGTGGTGGAAAGGCAGATCACGAAGCACAGAACATCCCGCAACTAGGAGCAGCTGCAGAGCAAACAGTTGCTCTGTGCTTCGGTAAGGGTAAGCAGTCCTAGTCCCAGTGAAGTGAGTGGGACTTTTCCTGTGGACCCTGATAAGAGCAAGATTTGACACTTCTCATAAACATTCTCAGATCTGTAAAATGTGAGCCACTACACTATAAGAAAATAATGTTCCATACATTTATGTCTTTTGTTATGTGTTTCTATACATAAAAAAAGGCAGGGTGTTGCTTTCCGTGGTGGAAAACAGCATTGCAATTCTGCCTAATACACCAACTCCATGCCACTGCATGTATGAACACAGCAATGACTTTGTGGTTGAAACAAAGATGTTTTATCTCACTCTGGTATCCTAGTGAAGATAGCTACAGTGAGAACTTCTTAATTAAGCCACGTTTCTGGCACCGAAGTACTAAGTATTAACTTTACAAAGACGCGCGCCTAAGTCTGTTGAATTGTATGGTTGTGGAGTTTTGTCTTCTGTTTCTCTTTTAACTCAGCATTGCATCATGTAACCTGCAAGCTTACCCTCTCCTGTTGGGTTTGTTACTAGAGATGAAAAACTCTCTTATCCAGCTGCATACCTCTCGTATTAAACTATGTAACTTGCTTGCTGCCCTAAGTTATTACATCCTTCCTGGGCTAGTTTTGCTCTAACTTTGCCTGTACAGTCATGAGGTGGACCAAGTATTATCTGTGTGGTGTGCCTTTGGGTGTGAGACGTGATGGTGAAACACTGAATGCATCAGCAAGGTGTATAATTTTTGCTTGATTTTGCTTTTTTCTGTTTCTGAGCCAACTTCTGTTGTTCTCTGACTCTGAAATCAGGACTGTTTGATTTCCCATCAGTCAGTATCTGAACTAAAGTATTGATCAACAGCACTATAGGAAAGAAACTGCCTCCTTAATGAAGAAGCAACAGCCTCCCGCATACCTTCCCAGCCTTGACTTCTTGCCGTGTCAATTATTCTTTTGATCACATGTTGTCTATAGTCTCTTAACATATTGGACACTTTCTTTTGCAGAATGAAACTTAGGCATTTTCTATTGCTTGTCTTCCTAAATCTGACAATGAAATCAGTGTGTACAAACAGATGTGTGTGTACATCTCTTGCTCCCTGTTTTTGTTATTTTTCTGAGCAAGTTGCTCTTGCTCTCCACTCATCAAGGACTGCACTACACTGCGTAGGCTTCATGAATTTTATCTTCGGCTGCATTCTGATAGTGTTGCTATGCTAGTAAAAAAATACACATCCCACTCTAAGTTGGAGGTTCTAATGCAGTTCAAATTAGCAGTTGAAAAAAAGGTATTAAAAGATTTATGAGAAATGAATTGTCTTCTGGCTTAGATTTAACAATATGAAAACATAACAGAAACTGCCTTGGAAAGGGCACATCTGCATGGGGTACACGGGACTGAATTGTTCTTTTCATCCAGGAAGGTAGTCTCTGCTAGTCAGAGTTGAGGAACTTTGGGATGCTGTGGGGTAGTGTGGATGTTTGAAACATGCTTTGTGGCAAAGTAAAGCTCTCTCTGGAATCCTTCACTGAGTACTACAGCAATATAAAAATAGAAGTGAGATCAAATGAAAGAAAATTTGAAGATAGGGTGTATGATGTTTCCTCCTGCGTGACTGTATCAGATGGAACAAGATGTGCAGATAAGTGGCTTGTTTATCCTGAAGGAAGAATGTAAGCCTGATGAAAGAGTAACATAGGCAAAATTATGGCTCTGTATGTCCATAAAATATTATCTGCTTAATCAAATCCCTACGGAGAAGGTCTCTATGCCAGTGTCATCCTTCATGTGGTATTCTTCTGTTGACTTGCCTGCTTAAAGAAAAAATCAAACCATTCTTGTCCCTTTTAAGAGAAGAAATCTCAGTGATTCTAGACCCTTTAGTGAAAACCTTAATCCTGCTCCCAGCGAGGACTATGGCAAAATTCCTGCTGGTTTCAGAGGAAGCAGGATCCTTCCTAAGATCAGTGAAGGATTAAAAAAAAAAAAATTCAACTACTAAAATATGCACCTCAATTAGCAAAGAATGTGGCCTGATTAGTAAAGTGTATGAAATTTCTGCTATTAAATTCTACAGCCCTGATCAACAAAGCATGCTGCACAATTGGCAATGTATCCAGAATCTCAACTGCTGTACTAGTCTCCTGCCAGATCAACCAAGCATGCAGCTGAATCAGTAAATTATGCAACTGGAGCAGCAAAATATGCACTTCTGATTGGGGGGGCAAGGATATGGAAATTCTCAAATGTTTTAAATTGACACACAATAGGTCTGTTACTGGTCAGCCTCTGCCTTAAGAAAAGTGAAGGCAAAATATGTAACTTTTGTCAAGTCTCTCCAGACAAATGTGGGACTGGAAAAGTATGTCCCTCGCGGCTCAGTGCCTGCTAGCAACAGCCCCACTCTTTACCAGATGTACTGCACATCTGGTTCTAATCCCAGCTGCTGCCAGGTGTGGGGGTTGTTCTAGTAAAACTTCAATGGGATTTTTAGGTCCAGGTAGCTTTCGCTTTATAGGTTACTGTAAAGCACCATATATGCACACCAGACTGTCTGTCTGTCTCAAGAAATGAAGCCAATCAAGACAAATAAGGCACCTTCAGAGAATCTGAAAGTTTTGTTGGCAATGAATGAGCTTAATATCTATGACTCTCTTCACTGTTTGTGAAAGTACTCTGTGCTTTAGGAGTAGAAAAATGATAGGTCTTTCCTATTTTCATTATATCTTGATGAATTGCCATAGCTGCTTCCTATTGTGTTTACAATGTACCTTGGTGGATATTTACTGTGTGGAGAGTTGGGATGTTTGGCCATATATCCTGAAGCAGTAGAGCTGTTTCTCCCTTGGTTGTGCATATGTGCTTAAAAATAAAAATCCAGCCAGGGCAGCTGATTCTGATCTTCAGAAGTGGTTTTTGCTTTAAATTATTTTTGTTTTATACAGAAGACCTGCAGGTTGTCCTATTTTAATAAAGATACAGTTTCAGGATTTCTGTGAACTGCCTTTTCTGATGTCTGGAGGTAAACTGTATTACACTGCCTGTGCTCAAGGAAGGCGTGAGAATTGCTTTGTTTTATTGCACTGTTCACTTCAGTACCCAGAAGTCTGAAACATTATTTGAGTCTAAGAAATATCTAGGCTTGTTTTTTGGTTTGTTTTTTTTTTCTTTTAATCCACTACAGTTGGTGCATAAAGCTGGCTTGCATTGAACTTCTTATTTACCAAATTTCTGTCTCATTTCCAGGTCAGTTCAATGAATGATCCTATTTAGCACTTTTTCCTGTTTAAAATATTTCCTACTGAGTCCAGAGCAGTGCCCTTAAAACATAATTGATTTGGGTCATTGAACCTTTATTTTTCATGCATGTTAGTTTGCATCCCACCACTGGTCTGACTGGTATTTCAATTAGAAAAATGCAGACGGATCTCTCCTAGAGGCGAAAGTTCACGTGGAGTCTCTGGTGAAATAAGATCCTGGAGTACGTATCCCTAGAAGCGGGCAATGATTTGTAACTTTTTTTTAATTCTCTGTCTGGCCAGAATGTTGTAAATCTGGCGCTCTCTTGTTAGCTTCACGCTAAGCAGCGATAATGTCCACAGTGTTTTAGTCCTGATAATTCTAATTACTGAAGCACTGAAGAAGCTGAAAGCTGAGAAGATGGATGAGGCTGGCCTCAAGTTCTGCACAGCACATGGGACTCTTTCTTTGTAGAGCTGAACCATAATTCTCTCGTTTGCCGAGGCCAGTGATGGAAGCAGCAGCCAAGGTAAGAGAAGTAAGCCTGTGGCAGAAGATTTCTGGAACGATGTGGGTAATTTTATGCAGACGGAGCTAAAAGAATGCAGTAGCACTAGAGATGCCAACCATCCTTGGGATGAAAACGCTGAAGTAATTTTTGTTTCTTTACTATCTAAGTAGGTTGAAGCAAACAATCCTGTTGCACTGGTTTAAAAAGACCCAGCAAACAAACTTTCCTGTGGTAACCAACAAACAATTGCTATTCTCCCCATCTGCTTCTTTGCATGACAGACCAGGAATTGTGGTAAAATCTTCAAGTCTTTTTCTTCCTGCCTCCCTTTCTTCTTAAAAAAAGAACTCGTGGCATGTTAGGACCAGAGAGTGGCTACCCAGCGGTAGTGTAGCTAGACCAGGTCTGGTATAGTAACTCTTCCCTTTACACGCTATTATCATTACAAGGTCAGCCTATGCACTGGTATCTCAGGCCTACGAATAATAGATAATAAATATTCACCTTGGTGGTTAGATAATTTGTTGAGTAGTTTGGGAAGTAATAAATAGAAAAATAATCCCCTTTTGCTTGTACAAATCCATGGCAGGGAGGAGGGTGGAGTAGGGACAGGGCACTATAGGGTCTTGCATCAATATGTGGAACAGTTACACAGTAGCAGGGAAAAGCCTTACTGGCAGCCTTAGTTCTCAAACTCACTGTAAGAGCATTATGATTCCTCTTGCAAGGTCTCAGCAGCAAATGGCCTTATGGTTCATTTTGAATATCCTTACTCACGTCACTGCCAACAAAAAGGAGGTTCCAATTTTGAGAGGAGAAAAGGCTAATTTGCCTGTATTTCCTTTCTAGAATTCTTGGGACCCTATCTGGAGCTCGCAGAAGTCATCTGGGACTTCAAGAGGATTTAAATCAGGCCATAAATACTGCTGGCTTGGATTAGTGATGATGTACATTGAGGACAACATCTGTATTCGGGTTTGGGTGGAGTGCTTTCATGGCAGAAGAGTTGGTAATACTTTTACTGCACCTTTCATCAGAGGATTTCAGAGTTTCACGAATATCTAATTACAGAAACTATTAAATTATGTGAAATCCTTAGTCCTGGGGGAGTACAGGCAGCACCATTACACACATTACAGCAGGGGTGGGTGGTGTTCAAAGTGGTAAAACAAAAGCAAATTTGCCACATGCAAGCCACAACCTGCTGTGCTATCTCATTTTCATCCAGTATTTTGCTCTTTTTATTTCTTTATATTAGCAGACAGAGTGCAACATCAAACCACCTAAGCAAAATGGGCTGGTATGAGCCTTCATTCAGAACTACCGTCAGCTCTGAAGAAGGGACTTTTGGAAGTATACTAATCTCTCACTGATCTGTTTCTGGAATATTTGTGTTTCATTATTCTGTTAAGGAGTAGCAGGACTGTAGCAAGGGTCAGGTGCCAAGGATGCCAATAAGGACAGCTCCCTGAATACAGGAGATGTGGGATGAAATGCCTCTGAAAGTCCAACCTGATCCAAATCCCAGAAAGATGATTGCTGAGCCTTTCCAAGGAGAGTGTGCCTGCTCTGTACCATACTTAAATTGGGGTTAGCAACGGGAGATCTAATCCACTTGCACCTAAATCCAGCCCTCTCCCGGTCTGTTTTGAATGACTGTTTTTTTATTAAAGTTTTTTTATTAAAGGGATTTTTTTTTTCCTAGATTTGACTTTAAATGTGAAGTCTTTACTGCTAGAATGGAGGGTTGAAGCCCAGGCTGCCCATCGCTTTGTCTTCCTGCCTGTACTATAGATCTGCATGGGTGGGCAGTTCAGGTGAAGACGAGACCTTACTATTTGAATACAAGGGCCCCAAGGAGTTGCTCATCAAGACTAACTTTAAACGCAAGCTTAGCAGGCTGAACACTTTGATTTGCCTCTAAAATCAACAGTAACTTATTCCAGGTTTCCTGGTTGAAACTTGAATGGGGAAGAAGAAAGCATGTCTGCAAAGCAGATTTATTTGGAAAAATAAACGGCTCACTGGTTGGGGCTCTGTAACAACAAACCCAGTGCTTAGTTTTTCCTCTGGCTGCAGTATCTCTGATACTTTTTTCTGCTTTCTCCCACACCCTCCCTGCTGCGCCCTCATGGTCTCTCCTTATGTGTAGGCAGTAAAGTAAAATTTACAAGCATCCTGCTCTGTGAAATTCTGGCAAAGGCGGAGCCTTGGAAATTTCCCTTTGCAGAGTGCACAAGAAGAGACTAATCCTGGAAAAACGAAGTGGGGAAAAGTGCTGCTGTTTGTATACCATCCAAAACTAAGGATGTGTGTTCAGACCATAACAGACCTCTGAATGGGCGGCCTCAGCTGTGGCAATGGCTCATTTAGAAGCCTAGTTAAAACTATTGCATGAAAGGGAGACAGTTTTTCTTTGTTTGCTTTTTAAGAATCCATGTCTTCTGCATAACCCCTCTCACGTGCTAGTGACTTTTAGTGAAACAGCGGCGACCCTGTTCCCAGAGAGCTGCAGGAGCAGCTCTGCAGCATGCTAGTGGGGATACAGAATACTTGCAGGTTTTGGCTTTCACGTGTGGAATGTTTCCTTCTCCATATGTTTGTACAATAGACTTCCAACATGTGAAACATCTGACATGTCCGGATGAAACAATAGGGTCATGCAGCTGGAAATCCAAGCACAAACAGCTCTCTTTTTTGCAAGGCCAGTTTACATGTATACGTGTGTGTTTTGTTTGCCTTTAAAGATCCAAATTTATTTCCTGGGAAGCGGCCAGCAAAATTTGCATGGGATTGCCTTTCAGTTCCCCTTTCTCCTGTTTCTGGTACTCTCAAAACAAAACAAAACATTTTTTGGCCCCTAAGCTGCAAATGGATTTCACTATTTAAATCTCCCCCACATATTTGGGAGGTTATACATATAAAGTTAATTTGGGAGCACTAGTTTTACAGATTCCTGTGAACATACATAACTTGCTCATTGGACTTTTATACTGAACTCTACAAGCAAACTTTTACGGCAGTGCTATAGCTTTTGTTTTGTTATATATTTCTTCTAGTTACCAAGCAGTTCAAACCATCTAACCATGTTTTCTGCTCTTTAATTTGAGCCCGTTCAATTTATAGAAAATGAAAACCAGATTGATGTTCTGGAAACCCCCTCATCACCCCTGTCAGTTCCCACCAACCCTATCATTTATGGTTAAGTTCTTCTGTGGTGTGTTGTGTACATTTTGTTAATGAGAACTTGCTCTAGTAGAAAAAAGACCTATGCTGACCTATTAAAACCCCGAAGCAAATGACCATGGCATCTTGAACTCTTCATTACATTGCCTTACTTGTATTTACGATGGTTCCATCATATTTGTGATTATTTGCCTGAGGAGACACTCTAAATGATGAATTTGTTTCTCTTTCTAAAGTTTTACCTTTTTTTGTATGTTTGAATGAGGGTATATTCTGAAAAAAAAAAAAAAAGCTCTGTATAGGTGTAGGATCTTATTTGATATGGTATCTTGCATCTTTGTTGGAAAATCTCTATTTATCTGTTGAGTGTCCAGTCCCAAGAGTTAGTGCTTTTTTTTTACCTCCTCCAAGGACTAGTCTGAAAAGTCCACAATAAAAAAGCTAGCTGTTGATTCTAGCACTCCCTGGTGGGTGTTATCTTAGATATGTTGTATGCTTCCTTAGCCATAAAAGCTGATGTTGGAATGAAAGGGGAAAACCAATGTTCAGACCGCTCTCATACTGACATGTCTCTCTTGCATTTGTTGCATGAACATAGCACAATAAATTTATGAGACACTAATGACAGGTTTCTTCTTAAAATAGCTCTGCTTTATGAGTGTAATAGTTATGAGTGTTATAGTTCCCTAAGGGAACACTGCCTAGTCAAGTGGGTCTTTCCAAGTACTGGATTTGCGTATTTTAAATGGATTTTTCAAATAATTTTATAGGAAAACAATCTGGATTTTGTCACCTTCGGACCAAGATGAGAAGAAGGAATTTAATATTGCAATGTGGGCTGCAATGAAGTTTCTAGTAAAAGAACCTGGATGGAAGAGTATCAATGAAATGAAAGGAAAAATTAGAAATGTCCTGTGCCTTGGCCTAGTTCTCTTCTGGAGCATTTCTATCTATCTGCATTTCACAGTCCTACCAGTATTTCATCCACTTCATGATCATGTCTACACCTTGGCATACAGCAATTACTGAGTAATCAGTGAATGCCAGGGTTGCTTCTGTGGTGATAACTTCAATCTGGGAAACTGTCAGGTAGCAAAAGCACCCATAAACCACCTGGATGCTGCCAAGCCCACAGAAAAACTGTTAATTCTAAGAATTTCTAGCCTTAAAAGTAGAAGTTAAAGAAAGAACTGGATAAGGAGAGAGAACTCTGCTTAGCCAGACTTACATAGCTGTAGGTTGCAAGACTTCTTGTGGCTGAAATTCAGCTCAATCTTAATTAAAGAACTGAAAGGGGAGAACTAAAACTTCTGCCTCTTGGTGATACGGGGGAAAGAGAAGAAATGGTTTTGTCATCTTTTCAATATCTTGAGATTTTACCTACAATGCTTTAGGTAGCTGAGTTAGCCTGTAAGCCTCCTGAAGTCCCACCTTTGCTGAGAGGGAGAGAGATTCTTTCAGAGGGCTGTTAAGACCATCTCTAGCTCCTGCTCTGAATTTCTCTCTGCAGCAAACAAGACTTGTTTTTGACTGCAGAGGGAGGCAAGCCAAATTAGCCAGCAAAGCCCAACACCCAAAGCTGGGTGATCTTCATTTATGGCCTTACGTACGAATCTTGCATCAGGTACTCAAAATATCTGTGGTTACTGCAGAGAATTCTGCACATTGCTCATAACTGCGGTGTAGGTTGGCATCTCTGGCCTAATAAGATTGAACTGGTTTTGCTTCTTACCTGAACCTCCCAAAAGCAGAAAAGCATTAGGCTGCCTTTCCTCTGGTTGCTGTGAAGGCAAGTACAAAATGTCAAGTTACAATGTATGCCCAGACTGCATATACTGCTGATCATGCTATGGAAAGCTGCGCTGTTCCATGGGTGATTGTTCGGAAAACAGCCCCTGTTTGTGTCTCTGGGAACAAGCATTTTTTTGTAAGGAGAATAAGGCATTGCATCTCTGGAGTTAAATGAGGAGGTCTGTTGTTCTCCACAGAAACTGGAGCGCGTTGCTGTGCCTGGTGGTTTTCGGAGTGTCCGTGTTTGGTTTTTTGTGATTTTCCTTTTCTCCACCTCCTGGTCTTGGAGAGGATCAAGTCGGAGGGGTGGTGACCTCATGGTGCAATCATGCAATCTGCTTGAGGCCAGGTATCAAAATACACTGCAGCTGTGAAGCTGGGACCTCGCTGTGGCTGGGGCGCCTGGGCCTCCTGGCTCTAATGAGATCGCTGACCTTCTCCTGCCACTTCTTCTGCAGCTGCTTTGATTCACAGAGATTTGTTGTGGCCGTGGCCTGCCTATCGATTTGGCAAGCTGCCGTAGGAAATGCTGCATCTACAGGCAGGTGCTGGGAACCGGCCTCGAAGACCCAGAGCATGTGACGATATCCTGAGCCATGCCAGCCTCTTTCTATCCTGACAGAGCCTACCTGCCTTTGTCCAAGGGTATGCAAACATTACCATGCTCCCTGATCTTCTTTTCCACAAGAAGTAAGGAGAAGGTTATCTGTTCTCCAGTGAAATAAAGCAATGCCTTCCAAGCAATCTCGTTGTGAGGCTTGAGCTCAGGGCTCATCTGCAGCAAAGTCACATATGGGAAGAATAAGACAAAATAGTGTGCCTACAGTCTGAGGCATATTTGGGCCTCCAAGTCCTGAAGTCTCGTTCAAGCTTTGCATTCTTTGCTCTAATTGCTGCACTGCATTCCTGCTTCCCTCCTCTACTCTAACAATATTTTTATTTTCCTTGTCTCCTACAGCAACAGGCTTTCATCGTCCCCTTCCCTTCCTACCTGTGTATTTGTTCTCTCCAAATATCCTGTAAACAAAAACAATAGAAAACTTGGTGATAGGTGTGAAAGCAGGGCCCCGTGAAGCTGTCTGATGTGTGCCAAGAAGGAATATAAGATGAGTCGGGTTGTTTCCTAAAAATGGGATTTACAGAATGGAAATGTCACATCCATAATCACTTTCATGTGGTGGAACTGCTGCTGCCCACCACTGAAACAACAGAGCATCTGTTAAAAAATGCAGTTTGGGTTTTGCTTAAATCCAGCAGGTTGCACACACTTCAAGAAATCTTCGACTCTTGTTTGAAAACATGAGTGCAACTGCTCTGATACCATAAATGTATTAAAAGCAGATGTACGCTCAGCCCAGTTTCAGAGTCCCACAACTAAATGCCGTTTAGTGCTTGTTTATGTGAATTTGCTCAGGGAGCAAGGAGAGACTATGAAGTGTTTGTGCAGGTATATGGGTTTGTGTTGGGACAGGGTTATTGGGAGGGCAAGTGAGACCCCTTGGCAAGCAGGATACTCTCGTAATTGATGAGAACTCTTTTGGAGATCAATCTGAAAAAAAATCACAGTTAAGGACTGCAAAAAGGAGACAGGGACGACTCTTTCCTAATAACTAAGCAGAGTGTTGGCAATTTTTGTTATGCTCTGTCAATCCTATGTCCTGATCTACTTCTGCCAGGTCTGCTACTTTCAAGCATCCGGAGATACTTAAAGAGTTGCCCTAACACAGAGTGAGTGTCCTTTTGCTCTTGTCTCGTGCTTTAAACAGCAAAGGCAATTTGGCAGAGGGGGAAATGGTGATTCCAAGGCACTACCAGGAATTCTTGTACTGCCAGGTGGAAAAATAGGTTAGATGTGCTGCTGCTGTATCTAGTTCATGCTAATGAAATAAAATAAAACTTGCGTGCAGAAGATGAGCTGAAAAAGCAAAATTAAGTAGAGCACTAATTTTATAAAGTCTCAGATTAACTTTGTCCTCCACTTGGAGAAAGTCCTACCGGCTTTGATCTCTAGATCAGTCAGCTAGTGAAGTAAATGTGGTCACTTCTTAAACTAACAGACTGGAGTTTTATAACTTACTCTTGGGATAGTCTTTCCTCAGATCCTGTATTTGACGAGCATCCAAAAAGCTCAGACTTCCCTAACTCGGAAATACTGTGAGAGGAGAACTTGGGTCTTTCACTGGGAACCACAAGAATTGTATTTCAAGGAGCTTTGCAGCTAGTTCCAGCCACGTCAGCAAGTAAAGACTTGTCTATATTTTGTTTTTCCCCCTTATGCTGGGAGTGTGGAATGACCACTTTCCCTTTTTCCTTCTCCTTTATTTTTTTCAGACCCTAAGTTTAGCATGTTCTTTCTGCTGTGGCTGAAAGTTTGGGCCACTTCGTATTTCATCCCAGGTGGTTGGCTCTGTTCAAATGTCCTTGTGAGTCCGAGTGATCTTTAACTCAGAATGAACCTCCTATGTCTGGAGAGAAGGGGGAAGTAACTGAGCTGCCATACCTCACCCTGTGTGTTTTGAGCAATTGCAAAGATGTTGGTGGAGCCAGACTTTTAAAGAGGTCCCTGGGGCAGAATAAAATCTGAAAGAGCTGGTGAGGTAGTCTCAAAGCGTTGCCAACTCTTTGAAAGAAACACACATACGTGTGCATGAGTGCACATAAGATGTTTTTAATTTTGGAGGGATAAGGGGTCCTAAATAAAGCTTGCTGGATGTTCACCCCACTGATACTACGGTGAGCTCAGATGGCTAAATTTAGTCAGCCAGACTGAACAATCTTGGATTCTGAGACTGCATCCATCTCTGTCCAGAAACTAATTGCATATCTCTATGGCTGCTTTTGAACCAGATGTAAGCGGGCAAGATAAGGCTACTATAGAACTGCTGTACACTGCCTGCAGTTCTGTTCTGACACCAGGCAGCTGCAGTGGGTTTTGTTTTTTAAATTGAGTCAAAAATCTGCCTGGGCAGGGGTCTGCTCTTTCCTACTCTTAAAAAAAAAAAAAAATCAGCACAGGATCGTTTATATAGTGGGGCTATTTTACAGGAAGGGACAAAACAAAAGAATCTTTCAGTCAAAAGCACAGAATCATAACCAAGTATTTTGACTTCAGAGTGATTGAACGGTCTAAGATCCACATAAATAGCTTCTATCCTCACCTTCACTCATTGCTCTAGTATTAAATCTTTCTAGTAGTCTTCAAGCAAAGACCAAAAGCCCTTTAACTTGGATAAGGAGATTAACACATCTGCTCCCCAAAAGACTAATAAACGCAGTACTTCTTAAATGTTCAGTCAGTTTGAAATATAGTGGATTATTCCTTCTCTGTCATTTCTAAAAAGAAATGGAAGTGATATTTTTTAAGTCTGCCTGAAACTGGAAATGCATGTGAAAAATGCACAGAAGCCAAGATGTGTACAAGGCATTAGTGAGGGCAAAGTGGGTTATGGTCTTTGCACATCATTTCCTTGCAAGCCTGCAACTGGCTATCTCTATAAATGTTTGGCTAGGGCCCTGAGGATGTCTTGGAAATTAAGTGGCTCCACTGTGTGTGTCCACTTTCCTTTGCTGAGGCTTTCACTCTGGCTCGGGGTATGCACCAAGAGAACTTGATACTTCTTAGGTGAGTTTGTTATAAAAGAAAGCAAACGACATTGGACAGGTCCCATGCCAGAGAACCTGAGATTATGCTCACAGAGGAAAGACAAACACCAAGACAGGTTGTCCTTCCTCCTCTTTGAAATAAATACACTTTAAAAATAAATGGTCTTTGGGATTGTGAATGGGATGCAAGCAGGACAGTGTCCTTTGGGATGGTGCAAACAGCAGCTACTCGCAACCAGCATTAACATGAATGAAAAAATTTATCACTACTTCACCTTTTGGGACTTCAGCAAAAGTTATGAGCACAAATGGGCTGAGGGTTTCCCTAGCCAGGACCTTACATCACCTTGTTTCCACTTTTCTTCAGCAGGGCTTGTGTCTTTACAAGCTAAACCACATGGCCATGTCACCTTCTCTTGCCAGCTACACGTCACAGCATCCTGCCCACATTCCCTCTGGGCTCCCAGCATCACCTCATGCCAGAAGCATTTCTCTCTTGGAGGCAGGGCAGAGAAGCTTGAGAAACTGAGCCCATCACTGAAGAGTTAGTTCTCCTAGGCCAGCTAGAGGCTGCCACAACTTGCGATTCACGGCTTTTTGCAAGACCCTCCTGCAGGTTTTGAGCATGGCTTCACTCCGGTCGAAGCAGCCAGGAGGGTCTCCTGGCTTTGATGTAAAGTGCTGCTAGAACTTGTCCTATCCTGGCAAAACGAAGAGCTTGCTTCTGTGTGTGCCTTTGATCTGTCTGTGGTCTGGTGACTTCTTCGGCAGCAATTGTGATTAAAGAAAGGGTGCTGATTAAATTCTTCTCATAGCAGGATTCCCTTAGAATGTTTTCCTGACAATGTTCCTACTGGAATAACGCAGAGGCTCCAGGGCCACATTTGTAGATGTTGTGCGAGTGGAGAGCAGAGCTGAGGGTTATTTTACTCAGATGATGATAACTACTCTTTCCTGTGTATGTACTTAGTTGGGCCTTATAATAAACTGCCATCTGGCCAAAACAATTATTTTCCCTTTTTCCTGCATGGGAATTCTGCTTTTTGTCAGTGCCACCTGCTTCTCAAGAGTAATTTGGTGTATAGTGTGTAGTCTGAAGAAATCACATGCTAGCTTTGTGCTGCACCCCTACATTCAAGGGTTTGCTCTTTCTTTGTGAGAGAGATGGTGCTCCTGAGGAAGTGGATGCTGGTGTCTGCGGTGAGATTTCTGAACAATGGCTTGCAGTCACTTGTGGCTGCACCTGTTCCAACCCAGCATAGCTGTCTGCTTAAGAAAAACACCCAGGCTCTCTACAACTGCATCACACCGTGGGTCTGTTGCAAACATACGCTTCCAAGGGCAGCAGAGCATTTGTCCCACCATTGGGCCAGCACTGCCACAATCATCTGCGAGGGACTAGCATGAGGACTAACTTCTTGTAACTAGCTCCTTGTTCTCCTTAGCCCCACGCTTCCTGGTGCAGGGGCCTTAGAACTCCTTACGTATGTGTATCTTAGGCAGGTAGATCAAAACTGATGCCAATATTAACTACTCATTTCTAGAGAGTCCAGGAGGAGGTAAGTAAGCGTGTGACAATGGGGCAGTTTTAGTAATGGGCATAGGTTTAAGTTTCTGAGTGGGTTGTGTGGTGCGAAAAGGGGAAATGCAACATCTTGGCATGTTGTGAAATAGCCAACCATTGTATTTCTGCGCCAGAAGCAATAGCTAAGATTTGATCCTCTGCAGCCTACTAGACACTGTTCCCCAGTTATCCTAATTCAGAAGGCAGGTAGTGTATGTCTGACCACAGCGGGATGGAGGTTCAGGTCTACACAACTCTTTCAAAAATTCAGGACTCCTAGCCAGAGTGGGAAGTATTGAAAAGCAGATGAACAGGGCTGATGTTCTGGTTCTCTCAGCTCATAATTGATGTAATTGGTGAGGGCATATATCAAGCGTTGTTTTTAAAAAAACAACACCTGTCATTTGCAAAGATTAAAAATGTGCCACATTTTTTGCGTGCCTCTGTCAAAAGCCCGTGAATCTATAACTTGCTCCAGAAGGGAACATCTGTGTCTAATTGATGAAACTCAGCCTTCATAATGCATGATTCAAATGAACGAAACCATTTTGTCAGTCATTCAGTTGTGGATTATAAATTAATCAGAAATCTTTCCCCCTCTCTGCTCGGATCTGTCTTGCATTTCCTGCCCCTTGCCTTTTTTTTTCCCTGGTCTCAGTCTTGAATATTGTCGGTCTCCCAAGCCATAATAAATAATTCCCCTGCTGCCATGACCTTTCAGCAATATTTCTGGAATGCACACATTGCACAACCCCCCCTGGGCCCAGGTTCGGGGGTGCAGGGTACCTGTCAGGATTCAGCTGGATATTGCAGCCAACTGGTGGCCACATGGCTCGTGGAGGAACAAGAGCCATTTGACTTTGAATCTGACTCGTCAGATGTGCAGAGTCTGCGAGATATTTCTTTCCAAATGATGCCAGATTCAAGTGAAAATGCAGGCAGGAAAGGAAGCGTATCCTGAGAGCGGGGGTGAGGGACTTATGGAGGGGATGCACTTACCCATTCAGCACTTTGGTGATTAATCCCACAAGATCCACTAAACTGATGGCTGCTGCTTTTGGGTGTTAACAAAATCTTCTGGTAGTAGAGATGGGGCTGCGAATGCCTCCAAGAGCCTTCCCGGTGTCTAAAAAAAGGCAACTAGATCAGTTCACACATTCCTCAAAATGAAATCTCAACCCTCAATCGTTGCTAATTTAAGGAGGTTTAGGCCAATCTGTAATCCTCCCACATCCAGGAGTACCACCCTGCAATAGGAACAGTTCTGGTGCACATTCTGGCTCCAAAACTGGGTACGTATCTTAGTTGACAAGTTAGGCATAATTTACTGTTTCTTGCTGTGCAAATGTCTTCTTTGAAAGTGAGCTGAAAAGATTAGCATGGGACAAAGGCAAGTCTGCAATGATATTCTGGGACAGAGGGAAGGAATTTGAGGGAAGTCACAGAAAAGCCCCCTTTGCTCCTTCCAAGTGTAGGAGCAATCCTCTGCCTAAGGGAAGAGGAGCGTATTCACTGGAAACCAGCTAGTTTTCAGTAAAATCCAAATGACAACAAATGTGTCTGTAATTCTGATGTGAATTAGCAAATGGATCTAAATGCTAGGCTCTATAGCCTCTTAAATTGACATAAAATTTTGCTACTTTCACCTGAATCTTTACCATGAATTAGCTAATTCAGACTAAACACCAAAATTTTACCTCCTAGAGAAAAGATCCATAAATTTCTATTAATTTATTTTGGTATTACATGCTGTAGAACTCCTAAGGCATCAGACAGAGAATAATATGGTTTTGGCACATGAATGTGGCTTCTTTTCCGCTCGAGACTTCATGCCATAGCCCAGCCCAGGTGCCTTAAATGAGAAGCCTGTAGTTTATTCCACTGTAATTAACATAAGCTTTGATTTAAGTGACACTTCTAAAAGTAAAAGGTTGGATTTCAGGTTGAATAGAGAATACAATTTCCACCCACGTTGCTGTTTTTGTCCTTTTCTATTACCATCCTGCCATCCACCCTAAAATAACTCAGAATATGAAAAGCACCTGCTGGAAAACAAAGTCATGCCTTGCAGAACAGGTCTGGCATTTTGTTTTTATTTAAGGATTTCTAACATTTGGCATTGCATTTTTTGTCCTTTCAATTTCAACATGAGCCAAAGGGAGGGACTAAGAGAAAAAAATCTGGAGTATTTTGATCTTTGTGGCTTTATATGGACTTCATAAGCTTTGTTTGTTCTACTGCCAAGCTTCCTTTGTGTTTAAATAGATAACAGACCAAGACAACTAATCACCAAAAACACCAAAGCATTCCCTTTCTTTTCCAATTAATGCTTGTAAACCTGTGCTCCGAGACGGGGCTCGGGACCCAAGTACTTCCAACTTATTTTTTTCCCCTTTTCAAAAACAATTGCCCAAGGCACAGACAGGGATTGACATTCTTCAAATTTATGAAAGAATCTTGGAAAAAAGGCTCTGAGAATGTCTTTGGGAGAAGGTAGTTGTAAATATGATGTGTGAAAACAGCCTCCTGTATCTTTAGAATGAAACAGAATGGTAGTTAGCGCCACCAATTATGGACTTCCTTCCTCTTTGGGTTCTGCAGGCTGTTTATGGAGAAAGAAGAAATAGCAAATTTCACATAGGACTACTGCTGTGTTATGTAAAATGCACGTTGATTGCTAGTTCACTAGTGAGAACTGATATCTGCTATCGCTATTTTGAGAGGCTTTGCATTTGAACAGACAATCTACCCAATCAAACTCACCTAGATTTTACGGCCTATCGAAGTAAATAAAGCTGAATGTCTTTGGAACAGATGAGTTGGATAGATTAATCATGGGTAATCATCAATGCAAGTTGGGGGTTTTTTACATTAAAAATTTTCTTTGTAATGAAAATAACACGTTGTTCAAGATGCTGTGGTGACACAGTTTTTCTTTAGCTTCTTAAGATTTTTGTCATGCAACCAGCTGTCTAGGACAATACATTCGTGTGGTCAAAAAGATGTATGTTAGCCAACAGCACAAATGGATGCTACTATGATCAGCAGCAGAAAGCGAGAATTATATTAATTACTCACCTGGCTTATATTTCTGTGGAGGCTGATCATTCACTATACGCTTCCATAGTCTCTAAGACTGGCTGTCCATGTTAGACATATTAGATTAATACTCCACATGGGAAAGTAAAAGATAGACTTGAACAAGCTCAATAAATTCCCCCTTCTTGAGGCTGTCTTATACCAATCCCCGAAGGGAAAGAGTAGGACCTTCAGTAGGTCTAGCAGACTGCACCCTGTATATCTTTGGCAAGATGTAAGCTTATTTGTTTCATTTCCCAGGTATATTATTCCTGTGGCGCAGTGGTGGAATCCATGGAAAGAGGCCTGATTTTATCACCAGGTTTTCCAAACAACTACTATCCAGGAACACACTGTGTTTGGCAATTTTTCATTCCCATGAGAACCCATCTTATCTTGGAAATTTTTGACTTTGACATTTTTGAGAGCTCTAGTGAAACGCCAACCCCCTGGGATGCCTTTTCAGCACCCACTAAAACAGGAAATAAGGACATGCCGTCTCTTGAAGAAAACCTGGACTTTGCTCTCCATACTACAAAACCCTCTCTCCAGACCTGGATGTCAAAGGTGGCTCAGAATCTGAGCAGCACAGGAGATCAGTCAAAGGGCATTGGTAGTCACCTGGATGAACTTCCAGGAGCCACTTCAAAAAAAGATGAAGCCAAACAAGCATCTGAAGAAAAGCAGTCAAAGCAGATGAAGGAACCCAAAGCAATTATCAAGGCTCAACCAGAAGAACTGCCATTCCCTGTGGCTGGTAGGGCCACAAGGCAGAGGCAAAATACCAGTGGCCTGGAAACAGAAGAAGATATGAAAGGAAAAATTTTGCTTGCCCACCTAGCTGCTAGTGAGAGAGACAAAGTTATGGTAGAGAGCTGGACTCTGCCCACAACAGTACTGCCTATGGAAATCTCCTCCAGCCCACAGTCAGCAGTGGATGTCTGTCCCCATGATGTGTTATACGTTTCTGATCTCATCACGTTTTCCTCTCGCTTCTGTGGACCAAATTCACCTTTAAACAAGACCATGGTCTTTGGTTCATCTCTGGAAATGGTTGAGGTTATCATGGAACTGATCACCACCACAGACCGGGGCCGAGGCTTTGCAATGCTCTTCGAATACAAGAACATCACCGACCCTAACGCTGTAGATGCTGTGCGGCAGGAGAGAAAGGAAAACATGATGATGCTGGCAATTGTAGCAGGGATTGTCATCTTGTCACTTGCTTTGCTCTCTGCCCTCTGCATAGCTTGCAGGTAAGGTGATGCATATCTGAGCCTTTGAAGCATGTGATATTATCGATACGGGAAAAAGACCAGAAAACGGTTATGTTTCCTTTCCTCTGCTAACGATTGCTGTCCTTTAAATGTAGTAAAGTGTGTGGATACAGAGACGATCGATGCCAGACACTACTCCTGCCCTAGGCTCCTCAGTTTGATTTCCTAGTTCTACAGCTCCTGTGCCTCCAATTTATTTTCCTTTTGCTGAAGAAACACCTGAAGGGCGAGGACTTTCTTGGGCATTATTTTGTTTCAGTGGCAGCGGTGCCTTTGAACCTCATTTTTGGGACACTAACTGGCCAATGGACAAATGCAGAACAGAAAGATCAGCCTTCCCCGAGTCTCCCAAGCAGGCTGAGCTGACAGCCACTGCGTTTTCATGGCGATTCCACAGTTTGACTCTAACCATCACTAACGCTCTGCAGAAAAGTAAATAATAAAAGTATTACCACTTAGAATTAAGATTAATATTTTCCAGTCTGCAGCATGTTTTATCCAGAAGATTGTGCAGACATTTTAATTCCGATACACCTCATGCATTAAGCAGTCATCTGCGCATCCCTTTGACTGCTAGGGAAGAGCCGAGAGCTGTGCTGCAGTACCCGTGATTGTCTTCAAATGTCATCCGAAATAACACAGTCAAGCGAGCTGATGGTCAGCTGATGCTTGCTGATTTCCAGGGCCTGACATTAACTAAAGGGCTAAAACCAGCCAGTGACAAAAGCATGCCTCTCCAGTAAATTACTTTTATTGTATATATTTCTTTTCTCTATGTCTATCAGGAAAAGTGTTCTCCACCTCCCAGCATATGTTTGCATTTCTCTTACTAACTCCCTAGTGAAAAAATATTTGTAGAAACAGTGATTTTTTTTCCCTTCCAACAAATTCAAAACAGAGCCAAAGCTCCCCAGTTTTTTGTCAAAACAAACAATGTTTTTCAAATGTTTTGGCTTCAATGAAAACATCAGGTAAACTGAAACAAATACTGTCCCTTGCAGGGCTACACTGCAGTGACTGGGTATTAGTGATAGCATTCATTTCCCAGTGGCAGCACGCACCTGGACTGTCTTCTCTCTTCCTGCATCCCCTGCCTCTTCTGCTGTTGTGCAACCTCCGGTCCAAAAGGTCTCAGGATTGCCCAGCCACCCCTAGTCATTGAGGTTGGTTTGATAGAGGAACTTTGCTTTCCCCGTCCTTTTGGAGGCTGCATTTCTAGCTCTTGCTGAATAAATACAAAATATAGGCCATCATACTGGGTTTAAGAGAATGTGGGCAAGGTGGTGAAGCTTAAATATAGTCTCTCTTGCGGCATATAGAAATTCCTGCCTTCAGGGTCTGAGCTTTTCATAGTTGTAAGAGTTAAACTCGCATATGTTACATCTAATAACCTTTTTCCTTTTTAAAGATCTTGCAGAACACTTAATTTAGACCACAATTTTTTGCTAGCTCTAAAGGAAAACAGCTAGTGGAAAATGTCTTCCAGATACCAAATACTTTATTTTTATACCCTTGCCAATCTTCAGAAGAGACAGAAACATGCTCCCTTCGCTATGGCAGCAGTCTGGGCTGATACACGTGTTGAGTAGGCTGTTCTTGCTCCATTACCCCTATTTAATTTCACTGTATCCACAAAGCAGAATATTATTAAAACCAAAAAGCACACCGGCAATCTGAGATTTCACTGGCTGAAGTTTGCTCTGCATAGCCTGTTTAGAAAGCCAGGCCATGCTGCTCACATGCAAAATTTGGATTTTTGCTTGTCAGATGTTTACGAAGTAAAGTAATATTCTGCTCTTGCTGACCAACAGAGAAAAACTGAACAAATTCCTCCCCGCCCCACCAAATGTTGGTATGTTCTGGTCTCTGTGAATACACCCTACCAGGGGCCCTGTGGCACAGGACCAGGATTAGACTTGCTTCCCTTAGCTTGAGCATTTATGCCTTTTCATTTCTCTATGACTTTTTTTAAAGGAAGATACACCTCAGTCAACTGTTGACTGTATATAAATGGAGACCATCTCTAGTACTTTAGCCTCTTTAAAGGTCATTTTCTATCCCAGCTGCCTATATTCCCTGCATACTATTCCAGGGAGGCCTTGATTGCAATACTTTATTTCTTGTCAGACTTAAAGCATTTAAGTGATATCTGACACGTGTAGAAGTGATGCCATGACCTGTGCTGAGTAACCTCACTTGTGTTGCACTGGAAGAGTCTTCTTCCCCTCTCTACTGCGCTAACTGCTTCGAGGATATTGGTCTCTGGCCACAGAACCACTGGCGCTGGTTGGAGCTCACCTACACTTCCCAGCTGTGGGGTTTTTAACGCAGCTCAGAATACAACAGCAGAGGTTGTGAAGCACATCCAAACTTCTTTTAGCTTGAGCCCACAAAACTCTATTTTATGCTTTTTGCCCTAAATAAGGGCTTGAAACCTGGTGTCAAATGTGTATTAGCCACAGCCTGCGCTCACTGCAGAAAATGTCAGGATTGCAAGGGGTGGACTGAGGGGAGAAATGAAGATGCTTTAGTATCACAGAAATGGGTATCACAGTATCTCAGAAATGGGACCAGCTCCTTGAGGCATGATAATACTCACCCTGGCTGGAGCGTGCCATTGCAAAGGCTGCTAGCAGTAACCTCCCAGTTGCTGGCCTTGTAAACTTGCCTTCCACTTTCTCTTCTTTTTGTAGTTTACTTGTTCCTCTGGTACCAGGTTTAGCTGTATTATTTTTTTCCCCATTTCTATCTGCTGCTCTTGCTCAGCTAAAAGTAGCAGGCTCTGCCTTGCCAGGGGTGGAAATGGCCCGGGATGGGCTTGGCACCTACTGCCACTCCAATGCACCGAGCTGTCAGCAGTGTCTGCTCGGGCTCATTGCATTCAGTCAGGGCAAAGCTCTCTGGGGAAACTCCAAGTCTCTGCCACACTGCAGCTTTTGTTTGCTGTTTGGGGAGGGAATGAAAGCTTCAGTTGTTAGTTGGCCAATAATTCTAATTACTTTTGGCCATGAGGCTTGGCTTGAGTAATGGGGTATTTTTTATTTTCTTTCCCAAGCCCCAAGAACAACAGACGTGTCCACCTTATTTAATTTTAATCCTATCCAATGCAGTCAGACTTTTGCTCGATAGCTGCAACCCATGGATTGCAACTGCATTTTACATCTGCATAGCCTGCCAACGACCTGTTTCCAATTAGAACCGTCTACGTGTACAGCTATTTCATCAAGTCATCGTGTGCTGCCATGTCTCTCCATGCAAGCTGCCCTGCCAGTCACTGCCTGCAGCCCGATCGTCACCTGGGGGTGGCACTTTTCCTTCATCATATAACGCCCTCCTAGAGAATCCTAGTCACTTCTGGGCTAAGAACAGAACTTTTGTCTGCCATCTTTGTGCTAGGCACACCCCAGAAACCTCTCGCTGCCTGTTGTAGCCATGTCCTCCATTTCTGTCCCTGTACACATCAGGCTGGTTTAGTTAGAGACCCAAGACAGCTAGACCTAGCTGAAGCTGCCTGCTAGGAAGCACAGGACAACTTCCACAAAGCTTCTAACAGACTTGAATTTTTTAGCTTACTTGAGAAGTTGGAAGCAACTTTTTAAAAAAAATTTACAACTTCTTTTAAATGATGGAAACTGGTGTATTTGCACATTGGCTGTTTTACATCCATGCGCAGTGCACCAATCCAAATCGCCGGTCTCCTCAGTGGCGAGGCACTGCAGCATGCTACGGAAGATGTAGCCCAACTGGAGAACGAGCTAAAGAAAGACTAAGATCCCCAGTCCTGCAAACTAGCACGTCTCTCCAGGCACTGTGGCAGCAGCTTTGAATAGAACAAAAAAAATCATCTCAAGTTTCCACCTAAATCGTTGGCCAAATCTAGAAACTCTTACCCTTTGTGTGTGTTGGTTTTTAACAGTAAATAAAATTGTCCAGATGCAGAACACGCTCTGTCTATCCAGGTTTATAATAGCAGCCAGTTCCTGAGACTTTCAAATGGATATTTCATCTTTTCAGCTTTGTCCCAGAGAATATGAATATCTTATAAATGGGACAGCTGCATACAAGAACCTGAGGAGCACATTTTTATTTGTGTTTCTGAGAACCTGAACGTTTTGTTTGTTAAGTCATGCTAAAAGTTCAAATAACAAACCCTGAAGTGAGACCATGCAGATAACTAACAAGTCTGGGTTGCTGATGCCTGGTGTTCACTGGGGAAGAAACGTGTGCCAAGTTGTGTTTTCTTAGGGGAGAACATTTCCTTTGTGCTCTTTAAGCCCTGGGCGGGAGTGTTTTAACAAATTTGCTTGTAACGTGCCAGTTATTTGAAACAAGACTATTTCACAGGAATATATTAGATTTGATTAAATTTTTGTCATGGATTTTGGCAGGAAAGAGCTGGGAGGCAGGGAAGAGATTTTAAAAAATTAATTTAATGGGGAGAAAGCAGGGAATTACACGTAGTTCTCTCACCATCTACCTCAATGCCTTGACCACCATGCAAGTTCATTATTTTGGGGCATGTTTTGCCAGGTTGCTTCTGCTGAAACAGTTCTGGTGCCCAACAAGAGCTTCTGGTGTGTGTGCATGGGGAATATTTACTTCAGACTAGAAAATGTGTATGTACCTCCCACTTGGTTTCATCTTGCTTGATCAGGCAACACCACTCCTACTTGGAAGCCTTTCCCTGCTTCCCCTTCCTGAATCGGTGCAATCGCTGCTTTAGCCCTGAGTTCCCCCAGGAAGCCCAAGTGGTGGCTGATGCCATTGTGCCTCTGGAGCAACAGCTATCTGTCTGTACCTCTTCTGGATTGAATTCTCAAGTGCCAACTCATTCTCCTCTTTTTCTGTAGTCTTCTCTGTATTCACTAGGAATACTCCTGGGGGAGCGTCATGGGTTTTTTTTTTCTCCCTCAATTCTCTTGTCAGTCAATAAGATTTTTTAAGAGATCCAGTGATACTGTGAAGGAATGGAACCCACCATGCCTGAGATGGAGCAGATGCTGGCTCCCAGCCAGCCTCAACACATGGCCTCCAAGTCCCCATTCTTAAAAAAAAAGGGTAATGAAATGGTGACTGAAAACTTGAAATCTTGGCTTCAGCCCATCATTACCAAAACCCACTTATATAGAGGAGACTAAATGCCTTAAAACAAACCAACCCCTCCAAAAGGACGGGGGAAGATGCCATCCAAGAGCATAGATAGTAGGGAAAACAGCAACACAGGTCCTGTCCGATCTGGCCAGTGCCGTGATGCTCCCATGTGTCTCTGCACTGTTCCATGGAGAGCTGCTGTACACAAAGACAAAATACACTTGCTTCAGTCATTATCGCGTTAATTACCTCCAGCCTTTCTCTGTGCCATCTTCACATCTTATTCATCCAAAAGTAAATAACGTTAGTTGTTTCATAATCTCAGTTTTAGTAAAAACATGAAAAAATGGTTGAGAACGTGCTTTTGTCTCCCTTCAGCCAAAAGACGTGTTTACCCAGTAATCATCTGCCGTAGCGCCGTCTTTTAATAAAATGTTCATACAAATGAACAACATCTGATGCTTTCTGCTTGTTAAATATAATCCGGCACGCAATATTGGCTACACAGATGAAATATTCTGTCTAACAGGACGAGAATGATGTCAC
The DNA here is from genome assembly GCA_013398225.1 of Steatornis caripensis. Lineage (NCBI taxonomy): Eukaryota > Metazoa > Chordata > Aves > Caprimulgiformes > Steatornithidae > Steatornis > Steatornis caripensis. The sequence continues at coordinate 1,829,157 of VZSC01008472.1, read as the reverse complement.
TGCCCGGACCAAAGGCAGGATTTCAGTCCCGGTATTTAGTTACTGACGTGAAAGAGCAGCTGGCAGCGGGGGAGCCTGGTGGGACTTGGCAGAGGTCTGAACTCTGTTCCTGCTTTTGCAGCAATCATGGGAAGAAGATGACAGGTCCTTCTCTTCTTCAGCTGACTTTACACTACATGAGTAGCGTAAAGTACTTTACACTACAATTTCCTCCCCTGGCCTACAGGCCTTGTCACCCTGAGCCTTGGCTTGTATTTTGGATGCTCCTGGAGGCAGGAGAGCTCATAACCTGCTGAGTCCTCCTCACTGGAGGAGCATGGCTGAGACCTTCCCTTCTTTGGGCCTTTAACTCACTTGTGGGCTTGTTGTTGCTGTTGCTGTCTCTCCTTTTCAGGCAGAGAACGTGCCCCAAAAGGAGCTCATCCAACGCATGCAGTGACCAGGAGGTTAGTGCTAATGGCTTCAGCAATTTCTGTTTCTCTCTTTCATATTGGCTGTTGCACTGTTTATCTGACAATGTTTACTGGGGCATGTTCTGAGTTGTAGAACGGGATCCAGAACTCTGCCGTCGATATCAATGAGCTCCAGCTGGTGGTGCCAAGTCGGGAGAATGAAAACAACAACCACTCTGTCAGCCGGGAGCAGGCGGGTAAGCGCGGGGCAGCGGCGGGAGCAGGTCAGAGCACCCCACAGCCCCCGGCCAGTTAATCAGATCGTTTCTTCCTTGCAGTCTCGCCCATGCACAGCTGGAGAGCCACTTCACAGCAGAAAGCCTTTGTTGTTGGAACTATTCCTTGCTGCTCTCCCCCCTTGCTGGTAGGGTCATTTCCCTGGCAAGGAGCACTCACAAGCACAGCTCCAGGACACTGCCAACAGAAGCTGTCACGGCACACGGCATTGCCGAGACACTGGGTTAGCAGAGCAAATGTGTCTGGTTCAGGCTGCTACAAAAAAACCCTAAATATCCAGAAATTGTGGAAGATTTTCACCTGCCCTGTGCCTAACACTGGAAAGTATGGGTGTTACAATGCTTACACCGGCTTTGGACAATTTTCACACTTGGAGCTAACTTTTTCTGGAGAGCTTTATGGATGAGACTGCTTTAGATGACATTTACTTCATAGTGTGTTTCGAGAACAAGAGACTCCCAGCCAAGCTGCGGATAATGATGTCACTTGCTGCGATTTTGAGTCACAACACATGAATTGTATCAGTGCCCCTTTTGGTTGGTGAAGGCCGACAGGGAGCTACTTCATGTTGTGTTGCTACACACCATCAATTTCCCACTAAACCATCAGCCATTATACACAACTCTCACAAGACTATCTTCCCAAAAATTGAATTCTGTGAGCCCAACCATGGGAGTTTCCCATCTCTTTCTTTGGAAAAGTCATTGAGGAAGTTGTGGCCAGAGCTCTCCCGACCCGGAACGGAGTGACAGGCCTTGGGGACACACGTGCACGCACACGCCTCTGTGGCCGTCCCTGGAGTCTAAGGCTGCCTATGGGAGCAGCCTTGCTAGGGTTCAAGCAAAAAGCACTTGCAACAAAAAGCACAGCTCCCAGTATTAACGGGGACGAGTAAATACAAATAAAGAATGAGTTGAGCAAGCCTGCAAGTCTCTGATCTGTAGCACAAATCTGTGTGTTTAATATGAGGGAATTCAGTTTGGGTCTGTCTTTATTAGAAAGCAGACCCAAGGGTTTTCCTCTCCTCTCCTCCCCTCCCCTTTTGTTTTGTTTCTAAAAGCTTGCAGTTTCAAGAGACCAAGCTGTTGGCTTGAGTTTTGTTCTGGCTGGTGTGACAGCCAAAGCCTGCTGCAGTTTGTTAGGGGAGAGAGAAGCAGCGAACAGATGTTTTGGACACTCGCAAGCAGTCTTTATTGATTTTCTTCTTTTCTCAGTCACTTCCTGCGGAGGCAGCACAGAACGGTCTCCTCAGGACACTGACCCAGATGTGCCCTCCTCCACCTCCGCAGTGACCACCGAGACTGGGAGCGATGAAGTGTTTATTATTTCTGCTGGACCTGGGACCAGTGGGCTGAGCTTTACCACCTATAGAATACAGGTAGGAATGCTCTTTGGCATCCCTAGAAGCCCAGAAAGCTATGGATGCCCCTCTCAGGCAGCACTTGTCAAGAAAGGTAGTGACTGAGCCAGGCAGTTCTCCTAAAGCCTCAAGCTGAGCTGCCAGCAAACGATGGGGGCTGTGATCCCCCAAGTCAGTATCTTCCCAGCTTTGAGAAGAGCAAGTGCAAAAGTCTGCCTTGGATCCAAGAGGTGATAATGCAGGGGGCTGCCAGCAGGCAGTAGGACCAGCCCTCAAAAATCTGTTAATTGGTAAAGATGATGTTCCATTAAAAACATTGTTTAGAGCCACTGAAGGACCTGGAAGTCAGACCTGCTCCTGCCCACCACTGCCAAGCGATCAGGGAAGTTACTCAGCTCCTCAGCTTGCCAGAAAGCTGTTTAACTGACTGCCCAGGCTGGTGAAAATTAACAGCATACGCTCCGAAAATCGAGCGCTTCAAGTGAAAGCACTGGGGTCCTTTCGAATACACACAGAGATACCAGAATCAGTTCAGTAAGTTCTCTCTCATTTTAGCTCTTTCCCCTGCACTCCTGATCAATTATTTGTTTAGAAACAGACGACAGCTCGGAAGTCTCAGGTCTGGCTACCACCTCTTCAAGACAGAGTGCTGAGCACATCCATCACAAGTATAAATCAATGCCTTTCCCAGGTCAATACTCGCCTCTCCAGTGCCCTCTCTTTTTCCCACAAAAGGGGAAACAACCAGCGGAAGGAACCCGTGTGCCCCAGCACAGCCCATGTAATACTCTGTCACAGTTAACAAAACAAAAGCACTCTGTAACCCTGGACTTGGTTAGGAAATTAGTCAGGAGGCCAGGCTTGTCAGGATTTTCCTACGCTAGTGTAGGACACATGCTAAGCTTTTCCTCCAGTTGGCCACAATTATTAACAGGAAAAGGCAAAGAAGGCAAACCAGCTCTGGTGCCTTCCCTTGCCAGACACGTTACCTTCTGAGGAGCAGGGCACTGTGAGCTGTACCAGTGTCTGAAATGGGCACCCTTGAGCACCTGCGCTCCTTGGTCCTTCTTTCCAGTGGAGAGAGCTTCACCTGGTGGCAGTCACATACAAACACAGCTTCTAGACAGGGAGGAACCCCATTTTCCTTCCTCTTTTCCCCACTGTAATCAGAATGAACAAATACACTTAAAGAAAAACATTTCTTTTCTGTCATCACTTCTGCAAGCCACCTAGCAGAGGAAACACACGTATATATATAATGTAAAAATAAAATACATAGTAATAAATCAGTTCTAAGTTAATATAACCCAAAGAACTAAAGTGATTTACCTCATTATTAACTGAGGAGGCACCTCTTCTCAGCGATGTCCATGCTGCACACAAGTAAGTCAATGCTCTCAACCTAATCCCTTAAGGGAGCAGAAAACCTACCCAGAAAGGGTGAAAGACCTTTTTAAAAGCACTGGGTCTTTCCCCACAGCCAGAGGCTATCCTCTCCAAGGGGGGGTGGAAATTGAGCACAGCAGGGCAATTACAAACCTGCACTCAAATGGGATCTCTTCAGGCCACCTGGGTTACCAGGGTTACTGGATGTTAGAGATGCAAACATGTTTACCGTTTCATTTCTAAATGTGTATTTTTAGGGTGTAAAATGCAGCTGGCCAGCCAGCTCCTGGCTTTAGCATCTGAGCCCCGCAGAGGGTATGGTGCACAGCTTTTGTGGACCCGCACCAGGCAAGTAGGATGAGTTAGCCACTGGAGCACAGCCACTTTCTGGGCAGGAGCTGAGACATTATCCTTGTGCGAAAAGAAGTGTGAAATCCTGAGCCTTTATGGTACAGTAAATAACGCTGTCAGACTCACCTCACCCAAAATGCCTGACTAGACAAAGCAAGCTATAAGGAGATTTCATTAGAAAAATTATCCCCATCTTTTTACTGAGAAATGGTGGCTGGCCACTCGGTCTTGCGTGAGCCTCAGCATCACTGGGCAGGAGCCAGTGCTAAACTGGCCTTTGCTTCTCGACTTTTAAATCCACTTGAAAAAAGCAATCCCTGTCAGGAGGCAAGAGCCGGGAGAGCAAACACACGTCTCTGTATGTGGACTAGTGGGAGAAAACGGAGGGTAGGATGGCTTTCAGATGGCTTCTGAGGTGTCCTCCAGGAAGGTCATGGCTTTCTAAGTCCCATTTGCTTTAGGCCATCATTCAGCCTTTGGCTAACTTGTAACTATGACCTCTGACTTCTGTTCAGACATTGAAAGTTTTGGAGTTTCAGATGCAAAGGCTTGAGTATAGAGTATTATCATGGTGGTTTAAGAAACATTTTTTGCTAAAACTTAAAAAAAAATTCTGGAAAATACATTGTTCATCTTCATAGTTGCTTCCAGTATATCTGTCTCAAAACCAGTGGCTAGATTTTACACTAACTTGGAGGTAATTATAATAATATTAGAATAATATATTGTATGACAGGCTGAAGAGGCTTATGAAGAGAAGACAGCTGGATTATAAATTTATAAATAAAAATTGTTACTTTAATCAAATCTGAGACTAAGAGCTTAATATTGAAACAAACTTATCCAGAGACTGAAGCCTCTACCAGCTTCCAACTGAGATTTTTTGTTTTCTGCTGTGGTAGCTAATTTCTCGCCTCTCTGCCCATCCATTTCCAGTATGACATTTTAACTAAATAGTTCCTTTGATTTGCAGAAACTTGAGGGATTCAGTTTAGCAGCAATAACGAATGACAAGTTGCTGGTCTCTCATGACTTTTAAATCCAGGACGGCATGGGATTTATTCCAGACCCTCTTTAAAGACTATGTAAACTTTGGGAATGTGGGTTTTGCATTCTTCTCGTGACAACCATATTGGCACAGCTGAAAATTAAAAATACATATAGAGCTGGGGAAGGGGAGTCTTATATAAATAACAGGTGAAGTATTATTAAGAATGAAAGCAGATTCATAGGACAGTCAGGGATTCTTTAACTTTTCTGGCTCTAAACCCACATCAATATTAAGGACAAAAATTGTGATTTTAAATGCAACACCAGAACATACAAAAGCAGGTATGGAAGAGATCTTTAGAGTCGTCTATAGTTCGTTCCCATGTCAGATCAACTCTGCTTATACACAGAGCTGGCGACAATAGTTCAATGTGGTCTCACCTTCCGAAGATGCCAATTTTACACCTGTCTGGACATTTTCTTGTACAGCTAACACACATTTTTCCACCTGAAAAGCACTTCTTTGTGAAATTAAAACCTCCTTGGCTCCAATATGGGCCTCATGCCTCTTGTTCTATTCACCACGGACACTGAGAACAGATTATTTCCTTTCTCTTGGTTTTAAATTCTTTTTATGCTCTTAATTCTTCCCTAACACAGGATAAAGAGCACCACTTACTTCAGTCTTCCCTCCTGAATCATGCATTTTGGAGATTGCTGATTCTTTCCTTGCTTGCTTCTGGGTTTCTTTTGGTGGGCCCCATGCCCGCTGAAGTTTTGTTTCCCCAGACAGGCACATCTGGAACCATTCCAAGAGCCAAGCAGAGTGGAAGAGTTATGTTTTACTCAGTGAAGTTTACTGCTGTGATCTGTCAGGTATCTCCGGTAAAATAAAACTGTAGGTATTATTTGATGTATTTGGTTAGTGAGAGCGGTAGGATTTTGTTTCTTACGTAACTGAAATTTCCCAATTCAGTGTAAAACCCCAAACTGGCAAAGCAAGGTAGAACTGCCATCCGGGAAAGGCAGCGAACTGCAGGCAGCACGCTGGGAGAGCAACAAGAGGTTAAATTCCTGTGTCTTGCCCCGAGAAAAGAACCACTGAAGAAATCCATCACTTGCACTAACTGTGTATTTTTAAAGTGCTTTAAAACCTTCGGATGGAAGATGCTATAAATGATCTTTATTTTACTCTTTTCAGGACAAAAACCTAAAAAGAAGCGTCACAAGCCCAGCCTCTGTGTCTGACTGGCTGACTTCTAACCCCACGGCTGCAGGAGCAGATGCTGTTGAGAAGGGGAACATCCAGCTGGAAAACCACTATCCCAGACAACGCACATGGAGTGCCCGCACTTTCCATGACTTCCTGGCTCCAATACCACAGCTACAGAAAAAATGGTGTAGCTGGACCACAAACAGTCCCTTTACAAAGCTGATTGAGAACAGCGTAAGTCTTGCAAAGAGGGGAGGATGTGGGGCTCGGCGTCTGTGCCCCGGTACTCCCAGCTGCTTGCTGATGGGACACGTTTTCCCCTTGGCCTACTGCTTTGCCTTTCCAACCTGCGAATGTGGTAAACATTTCAGTCCATCTTGCTTGGTGCGTGGGAAACTTTTGCCTAACTATATTCTAATTCATTCAGGCTTTTCTGAAGTACTAAGAAGCTCTATTTCCCAGCAGTTAACACCTGGTTAAGAAATGATCCCCAGTCCAGAAAAACATTTTAAAATGCCTTCAGACTAGGTTATCTCGTTGAATGTTCTGACTTGTACATTTTTTCCCTGGTTATGCCTTAAATTTATTTTAATTGACACATTACTATTACATTGTGAGGAATCCATAGGTGTGGGAGGGATATCTAGGTCTCAGTGCCTGTCATCATCAAACCAACAGCTTGTTACAAAGCTCATAGAGGATTTTTCTTCTTTTTTAAGGTAATAACATAGGTTTTTCCTAAAGGATGCATCTCACCTCTAACACAAAAAGGAATTCTAGCTTTTAGTTGCCTTGGGATGAAAGTTTCTCAATCATGCTTTTCACAGCATGTACACTAATTTATTGGGGTTTTTTTGCAGGGCTTTCCTACAGCTGCAAGATCCCAAGGTGTCCCAACCAGAAAGGTAATCTCAGCCACGGAGATAGAGGGAGCATCAGAGACTGTTCACTCTGACTCAACTGCCAGTAATGCCTCCTACCCCCTCACTCTGTCTGCACAAAGGCAGCGGAAGCTAAGCTCCTGCAATTTGAAGAAATCCAGGTTTGGGAACCCTTATTTTGGATTTTTAGCCAGTTCCCCTGACAGCAAACATGTAAAGTCCTCGGATCCCTCAAGACATCTAGGGGCAGCATCTCCAGTTAACAGCCAAAGCCCCCGAAGTCCTCTAGAGAGCTCCAACCCACTGAAAATCAACTTGGTCAATGGTTCAAAAACAAAGGAGCTGATGGTAGAAACAGATAAAAACAAACCAGTCTTTGTTATTTCTGAAGAAGGAGATGATCAGCAGCCTCTGGTCCAAGCAGAGCATCTTAGTCAATGTGGAGATCACCTGTCAGAGCAAAATGCTGTGTACGTTCCAGCTGTGCCAAATAAACAGCCGGTGGTTCCGATCGTTGAGGGGAACAGTTCTGCCAGCTTCACGTCAAATCTGCCCCTTTGGGCAAAATCCCCTGCTCTATACAAAGGTCACACGAAGGCCCCTAGCTCTTCCAGGGACCAGCAGAGCTCATCAGCTGTAGATGCTAATACTACCGAGCCCTCACAGAACTGTGACGCCCTAGCAGTTCCTGCACTATGCCAAGCTTCAGTGCAGTGATGCCCTCAGAAAGACTGAAAGATCAGTTCACAAAAACAGAGGCAAGAGTGATCAGAGTGGAAACTGTGCCAAGTAGTTGAGTGTGGCAGTCATCGATGGATGCAATTTTAAGAGTGGTCTTTCCTTCCCACCTGTTGGTATTGGGATTACAACTATAAATACCATAGCACAGCACAAACGCCATCTTCCCTTACGCTCACTAACCTCATCTCTAGTCTTCTGCATGGAATTTTGATGTGGTTTATATAAGAAAGCATCCTCTGAAAAGGTACTTCAAACTGCAGAAAACCTTTTCCTGAAGAAGAAATGAAAGTCATCCGAGATGGTTACATCATGGTTTATATCTGAGATGTAAATCAGTACTCTGTCACTGGTATCACTTGTGTCTCTCTGTTGGGAACGATGAGTTATATTCTGTTTATAGGTATGCCTGTACAAACCAAGCCTTGCCAAGCCAAGAGTAAGAATTCAATCACGCATGTTTGCTTACAGTTCTGTAAACTTAATTTTAAGCATTTCATAACTTTTGCACTCTAGCACAAAGTTTACCAAGCATTAGCACCTCTAATATTAAAGACCGTGATTATCTCCTATCCTAACTCTTTACAGAAGTGTACAGACAAGCTGAGCAACCCAATACTGGACGCTAGTTCTATAAAAGTCTGGTGTAGCTTTATCTTTGTTAGATCTACATAGGCTTAAAACACCTTAGTCCACTACATTTTTAAGTAACTCCTCATGGCAACAGCAGCACATGTACAAAAACTTTGAAATACTAGGAACAGTCTTCAGCATCCAACACATGGGTAGTTGCAGCTGTTCTGATTATCCACCAGCTATTTATTGCTGGTAACGCACATTGACTAGAGAACTATTTATCTTCCTTGAGCAGGCAAGACTTAAAGTGCAGCAAACTTTGAGCACTCACTTTCTTTAGGAATGAACTACTAAGTGGCTGTGCCTCCCTGAGAACAAATCCAGGGTATTCAATGGAACGCTGAACCAAAGGGAAGTCTGCTAGTCCTATTGCCTTTAATAACCCCATCAGTATTTTAATTGCCTCCTGGTGATATTTTCCTATCTTTGCAAGACTCCTGCATATTCAGCCCACAACTTGGAATTATTTTGCTTTCTTAAGTGAAAGAAATTCTCTACGAAGCTGTATTTTGCAGCTGACACAGCACATTGTTTTGAAGCAATAGTATGTCATAAAACAGGTGTCAGAAAGAAATCTTCCATAGACGTCGTCCCCTATATTAGCTACAGTGTGCATAGAGTTATCTTAATCCTTCTGTGTGAAGGTATTCAAGTCTGGTTCCCAAAATACTTAACTGAATTATTTATGATTTCACCTGCTATTACAGATTCAATTTGCCACTTATTAATGTCTGAGACATGCAGCACAAGATTGTAGGTTTTGCCTTATGTTTTGTGTGTGTGTTTGCGTGTCTGCGTAGACATAGAAGCCTTGCATCTGGCAGCGGTCGAAGCAAAAACATATACGCCCTTTAGCAGTTGACTCAAACACGAACAGCAAATAAGCCTCCACGTTTGTTATTACCAGACTGCGTTGAGTAGTTTTGAAGCGCAAAAGTCTGGCTCCAAGTTGAGGTTTTTTTGTTGGTTTTGTTTTGTTTTTTAAATTAATGCTACATGATTCAAAGGGAAGAGCTAATATATTTGTGATTTAAGAAAATATTTAGAAGTCTTCAGTATTCTAATTAACTTCCACTGCATTAAATTCATATACATCATAATTCAGAGTCAATGTTCTGTTACTTAATTACATTTAAAGATGAAGTACTAAAATCTACTTTTGAAAAGTACTTGTGGTTGGTTATTCACAACAGCTACAATTTAAGGGCTGGAAAAAGCGGTTTTTTTGAATAAAAGTATGTTTAATTGTTCATTTCTACAATGTAATGACACTTATTTTGTTTGCTGAAAGACTAAGTTGTACGGGCATTGCCTCAGAGCACCAGTACATCACGTGGTGTACACCAGTACAGCCACTTCCCTAGCCCGTCGCTGCAATGGAAAGAGCATAAAAGCTGCTGCATCGTTCAGCCAGCAAATGCCCAAGGATTAGATCTCGTTTCGTTTCTCCTCAGTGACCTAGTGAGATGAGGAGGTGGTTGTTTACACTGACTTCCTCTACTACCTACCTGCGTAACCAAAGAACAGATTCTTTCTAAACCTGTGCAGACTGCTGCCAGGGGCTGGGTTCTGTGGGAGTCCGGATTTCCTTTCATGTGCTGCTTGTCTTAACACTGTATCTCTGCCATCATTGCCTGCTGTAGCACTATATAGCCAATTATACATGAGACACTAAATCAGACAGTGTATGCTCAGCATGGACCATCTACACATGTATGTTGAGGGAGAGAGGCCCTCCTCTCGAAGGACACGCGATATTGCACAACACTGCTTATTCTCAGAACAGACGTGGCTGCGGTACCAAACTACTCAAAGGTGATGTCTTCTGCCACTAGAAGGTACTGATGCCCGGGCCCAACTGCTGCATGCTGCAGGAACGCAGAGACCATCCCTCACTCTCGGTCAGCCCTGAAGAGCCAGGAGTATGTGTGGGAGACTTAAGTTCCTGACTTGCCTTGTGAAGTTCCTATTTTTTTTTTTTTTAGGCAGATCACTAAAATTGCTAAAGAAGCGCTTGTGTTTTATTTTGGACCTTCAAAAAATTTATGCAAGATTTTCCTCCTCTTACAGCTCAAAGGAACTGTTTTGAAATTCTCTTCCCCCCAGGAACAGAGCGAGCTTCCACCCATGCTCTTCAAAACAGTCATCGCGCAAATTTAAGAAATCCTGAAAGCTCCGGGTGGAATAAAGTGCTCTAAATATTGAGCTGTAAATATTGACTAGGATTATTTTTAAAACAGTATTACTTACGGCGTTTATTTTGTTCCTAACAGCTACATTACCTCTGAGAGCTATGCTGCCACTTTTTAATGACAGAAAACCCCACAACTCACGCCTGGGCTCTGGATTTTCACCTTTGTGGTAATGCCATCCGTTTACTCTGCTGTTTTGCATACCGTAACCAAGCAGCAAATGGGACAAGCATGCTAAACACTTGCGGAAGATGAGGAAAATAATTTCAGTCACAATTGCATGGGAAAAAGTGTCCAAAACTGTTACAGAGCTAACAAACAGAATGAACATTACTGTGAGTAAAACTGGATTTGAATAAATGTTCACTTCAAAAAAAATTAATTATTCTGGAATATACTAGGCAATCCCTCTAGCCAATGCGTTACATAGACCGAATAGGACAAAAATACATGGGCATTCCCTATTTTTCATTGTTGAGACACAGCTTCAAAATAAAAGCTTGAAGCCATACAAGCTGACAAGAATCCCATGTACCAGGTTTCTTACTGTCAGGTAGTTAAAATGGTTGAGAGTGGAGGCTCAATGGGAAAACAATCCAAAAGATTTAACATGCAGCTAACGCATCCTAACTTTGAGGATTCAGAGTAGCAAGAAAAATCTATTTATAGCTTCCTAGCAGAAACATGAACTGAGGTTTCCCGTCAGAAATCTAACTTTCCTTTAAAAGCAGTTGGTTACAAAGCATCCTACTCATAACTCTTTGGGTTGGTTTTTTTTTTTTTTTTTCCTATGAGAAAGGCATATGAGCCATAACAAAATACATTTGGCTCAGACAGTGCGGTCAGCTACTAGATTTTATTCTAAACAATTAAAAGATTAATTTGCATTGCAAGGAAAAAAGGCAAGACCTAAGCCAACACTTACCTAACGAAAGCAAGCAACTGAAACTCAGCAGCACTGCAAAGAATACCCAACAGAGACCAAATATAGCTTCAACATATATTCATGGTCCGTCTAGAAATGTCTTTGATGTTAAACCTCGTATGGCACACTTAGCATTTTTTATAATTCATTTCCTATGGAAACTAATGAGCTTAAGGGTGAAATTACCTCATTGAAAGTCAAAATGGTGAAGTGTGAAGAAAAGAAGTATGACCTGAAAAGCAGATTTAGAAGCAATCTTTGCATATTAAGCATTGCTGTGGGAAATAGTATAATTAGTTTTCTTCAGAAGTTATTCCTTGGAATTGTGTAAGTGGTATTTCAGCTCCCAAACATCATGCAGAAAGAATGTTAGATAAAATAGGTGGAAAAAATGCAAAATCCCCACACATTCTTTTTAAAACCAAGAGACCATTTTCCTAACTTCCAGTAACACAGTGCCTGTTGGTTTACTTTTAGAGGGCAGACTATACAACGTAACGCCCTCTTCCAGCAGAAATTTCTAAGAGGCCATAAGAAACCAGATTTTCAGAGCATAATTTAGAATTGAGCATTCTCTTCTCAAATGCCTAAACTCCTTTTACTTGAATCAACTTATTTCCCTAAGCTCCCGCTGTAGGCTAAGCCATCTGCACCACACTTCTGCTGAAGACTAGAAATTGATACAAAATGGATGTATTTTGTTTGCAGAATGAATGAGCTAATGATCGATCTGTGAGTGTCACTTACCAAGATTTTTCTATTAAATTTCAAGGAAAACAGCATCAGAACTTAAACACAATTTATCCTACACAATTGCTGATTCAAACACTTGAGACACACCAAGGGCTCTCAGATTAACACTGACTGTAGAGACTGGTATGCTGTATTCCCTCTCTCACAATGGCACTACCGTCTCTACTCTTTACAGAGGAAGTGCTTGGAAGAGCTTCGGCCGTGCCAGAACTGATCACCTGGTAGGGTATAAATCCAAATTCAGCAGCTTCCTCAAACTAAATTAGTTACAAGTCATTTGTTGACATAATGGAGTACAAAACACTTACATCCACCAATACAATTGCAGGGCAAGCCGAAGCCATTACAAGTTTCAAGGTCTATCAGCTTGTCTCCATGGCATACAGAACAACACAGCATTTTCACTTTTACATTACTTAACCATGAGTTTGAACGTCTCTTAAATTTAGTCTGAAGAACAAATGACAGCTGGTTTAAGAACAGCAATACAGATTAGCTGCAACATTAAAGAATATCCAGCTTCAAGTGCGGGAACGGCACCAGCGCAAAAACCCTATGACGCTAAGCTGCAATTTGAAGCTTAATAACTCTGGCACCGCTGTCTTCCAGCTCAGACAGAATCGGGCACAGACAAGTCCTCTACTTACTCAGCAAGAGGAAAGTTCTATTCAGAAAAAGTTCTATTAATAGTAAGCATTTGAAATCTTATCATTTATACAAATTAGATCATTGTAAAGCCGAACACAATATAACAAACATTTTCTCTAGCCTGCTGTTAAATCAATAGTGGTATAATGCTTATCATGTCAGTGTTTATGGTGTTGCAAAAAATTAAAATAGAATTCACTTTTTAAAAAGTAGTAAACTTCTTTATTTACTAGCATCTTGAAGCAGTCTTGTTGACAAAAATGAATTCCATGTAACAGTTTTTCACTTATATCATTCGTTAGAAATCCTGTAGAGATAGTGATGATCCTTTGTGATGTCATCTGACACTTTTAAGAAAGTTTGAGAGAATTTCTTGGAATGACACAAAAACTCATGCCATTTTCAGATACTACAAGTTCAAGGATGATATTTAGTTGTAAAATCTCAACGTTCAAATAACCAATAGCTTGATCAAGCATTAGGAAGTGTTGCATACATCCATTTCTGTGGTGAGAGAATATGCCACAGAAGAAACAGAAAGAGACAACTTCAGCGAGTATCTTTTTTTTTTTAATTAATAACTTCTTAGTTCAGGAAAAAAATAAATCACAAAAGAGAACTGGAAGAACTACTCTCCACCTTCTTTATAAAAGAACTTTCTCAAAGAGAGAGACTATATACCGTTCACCACTATGTCAAACCCTATCATAATCACTTCGGTTTTCACATCTATTCTACCACATTTCATGCTCAGCCTCCACAGATCTCTTATAAAGGAGGTGGGGTGTGCTTTAGACAGGTTAAAAATATGCGGCACCTTTACGGTATTTAAACAATTACACCAAGCATAGTTCATACATTTATCACATTAACTATCACCTGGTAACCATACATTTAAAAAGGTCTAATGCATAGAGTATGTAATACCCATGACAGATACTCTTACTTACTTAAGAGCATATAAAGATCAGGATTTATTCACCCTCCCCATCTGCAAGTTAATTTCTCATCTCTTCCTGGTACAATATAAATGACAAAAAATCCCTTCATTCCATTGCACTACTGCAACCCTATGTGCATAGAAAGGCAGATTAATCATCCGGAACAGGGAAAAGGAAGAGGGGTTTATAAACAGAATTTGAAGAACCTCTACTGCACAGGTAGTTTAGCTGTTAAGTACACGAGTTTTGTTCTTTGTTGGGTTTTTCCCCCCAATTTCTTTTTCTTAAAGTCACATAATACATTCCTATAACAAACATAACTTACGTAAGTGCAAGCGAGGTTGTACATAGTACTGTAGACACGTTATTCTTGACCAACAAAAAAAATTCAGCACAAGAGGCTTGAACACTAGCACAGTGACAAGTCTATGCTGAAAGCCCATCTGGGGTGTGGGAAGTGGTGAATGAGAATGCAAAGCACATTTCTGCATATAATGTGCAAAGGCTTGATCTCCACAACTGCACTCAATTTGCTACATGCACAGCCAGAGATGAAAATGAGATCAAAACCAGCTGGGAATGGTTGTCCTGAGAAGATACAATAACCATTAAAAAAAAAATCTAAACATAAAATACAAATACAGAAGCAACAGAACATTGTTAATAATACTAAAAGACAGAAACACACTGTTGTTGTTAGAAGAAGTTTCAAGTATTATTCCAGATCCAATTTCAATCCTACTCATAGGAGAAAATGCCCAGAGATTAGGAAGAGAAGTCCACACCAAAGTGTATTTTTAATAGCATATGGGCATGGTCAACAGACCCATCCTTGCAACAGCTATTTTAAAAAATAAAAATCTAAACAGATATGCATCATTCTAATCAGCATTCATATTAAGATGTGCATTACTGGAAATAGTTGTTTAATTCTCTGGCACCAGTAGACATGATGTGCTGCATCATTTGTGCTCGATTGTATCACAAGATACTGTGTGTACACTTTTTAACATTGAAGTATAAATCCTGCTCATAAAATAAGGCATACTTAAAAACAACATGGTATCTACAGAGGTAACTTCTTTATATGCTTTCTCCTCATTCTGTTTCACTCTTCTAGGTATGATGAAAAAGAAAAATTGGTCCCAGTTGAGGTTTGTGAACATTAGCTACCAGATTATGATGAAACAGATCAAATCATATAAACTGGGGGGGGCGGTTGTGCTGGGTTTTTTTTTTTTTTAATGATGCTTGGGACATTTCCTGAATAAGCTCGGCAGAGGCATGAAAATAAAATCTACATTTTTTATGTCAGCAACACCAGTGTTTCTATTCATCATCCCTCTCCCTATCCAGAAATGCCTCCATATTGCTAAAATTTGTCCAAACTAAGTTATTTTCTGTAAGATTGTTCCTTCCAGTAAAGCTGCTATATTCTGTTTTAAATTATAGCTTTTTCTACATTTTCACCAGTGTATGCATGCTAGAGAACAGCTGCATGGCAGAGGTACATATTTAGCACACGTTATCAAACCCAAAAAAGAAATACAAAAAATGAACCAGTGTGTTCTACTGGCTGCTCTATGTCAAAAGCACTGTTTGGTCTTCTGATATAAAACATTAAAGAAGTAATATTAGCAGAAGTCTGTTCTGCTTCAAGTATTACCCCAACTTTAAATGTGATTTTCAAATTTTTGTGCAATTATTTTTGTAAATTAATGTGAATAAAAACATCAACTCGACTAAACTAAGAAAAGAAACTGTACTTCTTCCACTATAACACTGCACATATGGTAGAAGCTTTAAGTTGAAACAGCTGTTTAATGGACGGATTTTTTTTTTTTTAAAGTGAATATTAATGTGGTTTCTAGCCCAAATGCAACGGGTAGCAACAAAATATCAGATCACCACAAAATGCACTTACAAATATACACTGACAATTTCCTTCTTAAATATTAATGGCTCTTGAAATACCCATCAGATACTTTTACAAAACATTTCTATTTTAAGTCTAAGGATTTTTCTTAGTTTCTTCACAAGTAGTGCAAATACACTCCTTATTCTTAGGTCTTCCCAAGATATGGCTGGTTTTTGTGTGTGTGATTTCTGTTTGTGTTCTTCACCGAAGTGATACAAGGACACTGTAGTCATGAGGATGGAATGCAGTGCTTGCTGAACTTTCTTGGAAAAAAAATAGATCTACCTTATTCATGTACAGTTGTAAAATTCTACAAATTAAAAAGTTCACACCAGATCACCTGATGCAAAAGTTACTGAGTCCCTGCTATGGGGGAACTGAGAAGATCCCCTGAAACCTTAAACTGTACAAGCAGTGTAACAGATTTTTGTCTTCTCTCTACAGACTGTAAGTATTCAATTCTTGAATCGTGTTTGTTCACAAATGTGATTGAACTTCCTGAAATAAAAAAAAAAATCAGAAGTATTAAAATATAACAAAGTTCTCAGAAGTCAGTCAAAAAAAGTCAGCATCTTTCATGGGCTATTTTAAATGTTAAATAGTTTAAAGCAGAACATTTACAGGCTAAAATATCTGTTGATTACCTGTTTAGGTTGTACTCTACTACCACGTTACCTGTAACAGTATTTCCAACATCTCTCCTGCCTAACCCTTGTTAGTTTTATTATGCACACAGAAAAGCTGTTATTAAAAGCATTCCTCTATACTTCTGCATACTTCAAACCCAGAAGGCAATTAAAACAGGAACCAGTGAATTAATTTTGCCCTGCGAGACATCCGTAATTTTTAGGAGACAGAATTACACAAGTCACTAGGAACTAAAATTAACCAGGCTAACAATACATTTCAACATAAACATGTTCTTTCACTGGCTTACCATCTTCTGGAAATAAAAAGATAAGTTTTTCTCATTCTGTATTATTTAGGTTTTATGGGAATGGCAAGCCCATCTTCCTGAATTAAACAGATAACAGAGTTTTGTACAAGGCACTTGTTTCCAATTCTAAAAACCATCTCACTACTCAGTCTTTGTTTTTCTGTTACGTGTGTTATACATCCCCTGATACATAACTGAAACAGGAGTTGAGGTGTTGAGTGTGTACATACATGTGGAAAAGATGATGCAAGAGAGACTATGAATTTTCTCCCTCTTGCTGAATTTGATCAAAGATTAGAAAGAAACCTTGCTTACAAAACCAAACTACTTAGCAAAACAGTTTAGATCCACAAAAAAAAATGTAATGATCCACCACAACACGAATAAAGACAACTTGTGAGTACTTTGATACTGAATGAACTAACATTTCAAAACAAACTATCTTCTGGGAAAATAGACAGTCCTGTAACATGAAGTTAAGTATGGCAGTGGTGCTTTGAATTACATCTACAACTGAAATCCCAAATTATTTTTGAAAGTTGTTTGTTAAAACTCTCTGAATTTCTAAGAGACTGGGAATGAATATTTTGCAAGTCTTTCTTATGATCTGTTTGCATGAGCTGTACAGACTGGTTATTTTCAATCTATAGTACCTGAAATACTGAAGGAATTATGCTAAGTGTGTATATTCATGCAGCATTAGAAAAATACTGCAGAATCTACTATTCATTAAAGCAATTTCTCAATAAGGGGTAACAGCTCCTCTATCTTAAATTGCGCTGAGAATTTACAGAATTATTCATAAAGCAAGAAGGAAGAACAAGTTCCCTTCCTGGAACCAGTTAGCTCTTAGGTAGAAAATTTTTGTTTCGTTTTACAAGTATTTGTCTTACCACACATGCACCTTTCCGTAAGAATGAAATTGCATCGGTTATCAGTGGCCTTGATTTTTTTTATTCAAGGACCTTGATTTATTTTGAATGGATATTTCTCATGAATGGCCAGATACCAGGAGCCCAAGTCCCCTAGATGTATTTAAATACTTGAGAAGTAGAGGGTTAATCTCTTTTCAGGCTCAGGATCTCATTTTCACCATATGCCCAATTGCTTGGGTCAGAAGCGTAAGATCTAGAAGCTCCTCCAAAACCAGGAAGCAGTAAGCCACACCAGGTTCCTAATGTCACATGTTCCAAACTTTTCCTGCTTTTCTTCTTGCAAATTATTCCCATCAATTCAACCTTTCAAAGTATGCTGCACTTCACTAGAAGACTCTTATAGTTTCAAATGGAAATCGCACAGAGCTATTTATTATATATACAGTGTTTTTAAGAAGCACCCAGACATGAGCAACTGAGAAGCTGCTTCAGTGGGAGAACAGGAGGAATGAAGGTGGAACTGCTGGTGGAAAACAAGACTCAAGAAGCGTCAGCAATGCGTTACATCCACAACCTTTCTGACACACACAAAGGGCACATTTCGAAGTTGTGTTAAAACAAAAAATGACAAAAAACCCCACCCCAAAGCTCATCTAATTTTGCTTATGTTGCAACAGTGTTACTCACGCAGTTTCTGGCACTTCAAAAGTTGTTTTTTTGGTTTTTTTTTTTTTTTTAAATGGAACCCAAAAGCACTTTATAAATTGTATAACTTACATGGCATGATGTGCTTTGACCTGAGTTCGACAGTTGCGCCCCCAGTAGCAATCAGGACGTGATGTGACGGTCACTACAAAACAAGCAAATGAAATGCTACATTTATTACAGAAGTTGTTAAATAAGGTGATGTAGATTATTAAGCCACTGCCAATGGTAGTTAGCCATTAAAGCCGGCTTTGCAGAGAAACAAGATGTGGTTGGCAATAAACGACTGTAAACTATATTGGTTCAACTTTCTAGAAACAAAGCACACACTTAGTGATGGACGAAAAATTCATTCTGAATATTAGGCTCACACAGACTGACAAGTAAAGGATTTGGTTTTCAGTGCTGTCAACTGAAATTTTACCATTTAGTTTAATAGAGATGGACTTTACTGGGTATATGTTTAGATAAATTTCCATATGAAAGAAAAATTTATTAATTTGGGTAGAGTTTGGTTTTTTTCCCCACACTTTTACACACATTATAACTCGGCTGCCCAGGAGGGCATTATACTAAAATAAAAAGGAACACTAAGGAGAAGCAAGATAGGCTGACTGTGTCTCATTATGCACAGCAGCAGAAGCAGAGTTCTCAACTGTTAAAGACAAGGAAGCTGTTGCTAACAACAGGAACCAGATGGACAAAAGTAACATTTAAAAGTAGACTGTTAGAAAAGCTTCTGTTCCCAACAGATTTGGGACTGAAGGAGGCACAGTTGCTTGCATGCTGTTTTATATTAAAACTGTAAATGCAAACAGATTTAGAACTGATTTATGAAAACATTCTTGTTTCTAGTTGAGAGCTGGTAAAATGTGAAATTGGTGAGGAGGTGCATCGTTTTGTGTATTGAAATGGGAAAATAAATTAAATTAGAGTAACTAGTTCCTGTTGACTATATTCTGGATTTTACTGAATTCCTCTTTTCACTATGCAGGTACATTTATTCTACAGATGAGAAATCATACTGAAAGAAAAGATTCCACTAGGGAGTCTGACAATAACTATATGCAAACTTACCAGATGACAAGTAAAACAATTAGCATAAGATATTAGCCCTGCAAAGAGACATGCACTGGGCTACATGAAGGTGCTAAAAAACCAAGGATACAAGGATAAAACTGACTTTAACTCTTTAAATGACTTTTCCCCCCCTTACTGTGCAAAGCAATCCTCACCTGGCAATTCAGCAACAGGAATATTCTGCCTGTACTGGTAGGCAAGCTCTCGAAAGCTGCGAAGGCCACAACAGTAGCAAAGCACTGTGTTCCCAGTAATTCTATAATCTGGGGAGAAAACCAGTTTGTACATAATGTCAGCGTAAGGCTTGAAAAATCAGATTTAACAAAAATGTCATGATGGCACCGGTTATGTACACAGAATTTCAAATCTCTGTATAATATTACAGAGTTTATATAAAGACAGAGTTATATATGGACAAAAATGAACATAACACATACCTGACAACATAAAAACTCCTCTTTGAAGAGCCAAGAGACTTTCGGTTAACATATTTTTCCATGTCAAACCCCTGGATGTCAGGTAATCCTGAAAAGAGCAATTTCAGTGTTTAACCTAGAAAAATCTCCAACATTAAAGAGTGACAAAGCAATTCACTCTCAAGTATTTCCAAATCTAGATCTAACTAGGTTTTCAAACTGGGCTTCTCCCAAAAGAATGCAAATAGATGCATTTCAGTCACACTCTCGTTTACCTTAAATCAAGGTTTCATCCAGTTTACCTAACTTGGATAACCCCGTTACAGTATGGTAAAAATGTTTTCCGTGCAACCTACCGTGAAATTTAACTTGTCTGGGAAAACAGTATCTAATAAGTTTTGCTTTCCTGGTATATTTTTAGAGAATTATTTTTCTCTTTAATTAATATTTTGGATGTTACACTTTAGACTGTAGAAACTGGCTTCAAGAACAAATACTTCACACGTAAAATTCTTTGATGATTTAACAACCAAACATATCTGAATTCTACAGTGTGTCTATTAGTCATTTAAATTCAAATTCAGAAGTTATGTCTAGAATTATGGCCTTCTTGGCACCCGTCAGACATACACACTGGAGAAATTAAACATCAGGATTGCATGACAATGATTTTTTCTGTTATTGTTGTTAATTTGGGTGGTACGGGAAGAGGTAATGCTAAATGGAATGCACCTCTAGAATACAATGCCCTCTTACACAGAGACTGAAAGGGACGAATTATCACCCCAAAAGACCTCCAATCTAGAAAGAGTAATTATAACTTTGGTCCAGTTGGACATTTGGGGTTTATCAGATTTGCCTTTTAGAACCAGGTGCTGCAAGTGACACAGTGCTGCCACTGTAACTGTTAGGCAGCACATCACCATCATTTCATGAGTGAGTACATCTTAAACTTTGTACATTTATTACTATGCATCATACGTAATGATTTTTAAACATAC
>VZSC01008472.1:1788060-1799788 GCA_013398225.1 Steatornis caripensis | reverse complement strand
CTTCTTCTCTGGACATATTCAAAACCCGCCTGGACGCATTCCTGTGCAACCTGCTCTAGGCTAACCTGCTTTAGCAGGGGGGTTGGACTAGATGATCTCTAGAGGTCCCTTCCAACCCCTACCATTCTATGATTCTATTACCGTATGAAAATTGTAAATACGGCCTTGGGTTTTACATAAAATATCATGCTGTAAATGTATCTAATACTACA
Organism: Steatornis caripensis; assembly: GCA_013398225.1. NCBI lineage: Eukaryota > Metazoa > Chordata > Aves > Caprimulgiformes > Steatornithidae > Steatornis > Steatornis caripensis. The sequence continues at coordinate 1,799,576 of VZSC01008472.1, read as the reverse complement.
GCCTCCCATTTCCCAGTATTTTCACAATAATAAGGGACCTTATGACCATACAAAGTCTGCTTGTTCCCCATCAAGTTCAGAGCTATCAAATACAGTAATGAGAATTAACATTTAAAATGCCTCTTTCATCTAAAGTCTTTTCCAGAAGTGAGTGCTCTCTACTGAAGTTTAAATATTACATATTTCACACGTAAAATAAGAATTGCATGTTAATGGACAGAGCAGTTGGCTGGGGCACGATGACACGTATGTAAAAACAGAGCTTGCCCATTCCGTCTCTTCCCTCCATTTATCGAAGTTGAGCTCCATCTGTTATTTCATAATAATGAGCAACTAAATTATTTCTGTAAATATTTTCAGTCAGTGTTGGATTTAATGATCCTGTATAACTGAATGAAATGAAATGGTATGAATGAAAAGATATGAAATGAAAGTTCTGCTGCCTCAACAGTTATTTTCCAAATCATTTATGAACATCTTTAAGTCAACACAGATTATTAATTTAATCTTTTCCTGATTTTGTTCGATTGCAAAAACTGAGCATTTACACCTAAACCTTCGTCCCTGACTTCTACCCAGTTACCACATGAAAGAACATTACCTCCCGTTCAACAATAGCTTGGCTTATTTAAAAGTCTTTGAGGAAGGACCTCCATTTTTTTTTTTAATTAATTATGTTATTTCAATTGCATCATCCTGAAAAGAATTATTGGCATGTGAGGCACGATTCTTCTTTATGGCCACACAAATACTTTTCCAGGTTTGCTAATTTACTAAAAATTACTGATTTCCAGGTCTACTCTCACTATAGGGCTTTCCCTACCTCACTCCCATTTTGCCTCTTCCCCCTTGGAAAAAAAACCAAAACAAAAAGCTTTTGCAGTCTTTCCTTCAGGTGCCAAAAACTGCTTCAATGTGATATATAAAGTATCACTAACTACCCCAGCAATTTGACTTCTAAAAGAAGCATTGGGCATGTGATCACGACCTCATTAGTTACCATTCCATGCATTAGTTCTTCCAAAACCACTTCTAGGCACATTTCAATTTCAGACAGTTGCTCAGACTTGTCCCCATAAAAATTGACACATCTATGACCTCTGCTATAGAGACTTGTTTTTAAACATTAACAAATAATTTGTCTTAAAATTGGGTAATTCTGTTCTAATTGTACTGATACTTCTTTTCTCTCGTGACTCAAAAAAAAGACTAAGCATGTCATTTAAAAAAGATCATTTACTTACTGTTTTCTGGCTCATTTTTTCTGTAAACAACATAGATCACATCCCCAGTCTGTAAAGGGTATGTCTGCTTCTTCACCACTTTCAGTTTATTAATTATTGTTCCATTAGTACTATAAAGAGAAAAAAATGGTAACTTAGCATAAATGTTTTCATAATTACACAGGAGAAGGAAGGGAAAACACAAGATGAAGAAAACTACTGGCTCTCAAAAAAAAAATGTAAGCCAGGATAAAAAAAAAGTCCAGAAACAAGTAAAAACTTTCTCCCAAAGACAGAAGTGCAGAGCTACCAGGACCGCAAAGCTCATTTGCAGCTACTGGTAAAGAGCTGGTAGCCGACAAATAGATAGACAAAAGATTCCTCGCATGTGGCCAATGTCTCAAAATAACTAGACGATTGTTTCTGTACAATAATGTCCACCCTTTAAGTATAAAGCAGGAAAGGACAATAGGAGTTCTACTCAAAAATTTCTAGGTTATGTGACACAGGAGCTCTTCCTGTACAGTCAGGGATGTCATGTGACATTAGTTTTTCTCCTCTCTTGCTTCAGATAGCAAAAAAATTAAAATTCTGAGGTTAATTAGACTGTTTGCAACTCAAAAGTGAGAAGCTAGTAAGGTGGAAAAAGTTATACATAATTGAAAGATAAATTGGAATTAATTATTATTATAAATAATATTTATAATATTATTATAAATTATTATTATAAATAATTATTATTAATTATACTTGCTGGAGAGCAGCTCTGCGGAGAAGGACCTGGGAGTCCTGGTGGACAACAGGCTCACCATGAGCCAGCAGTGTGCCCTTGCAGCCAGGAAGGCCAATGGCATCCTGGGGTGCATTAAGAAGAGTGTGGCCAGCAGGTCGAGGGAGGTGATCCTCCCCCTCTACTCTGCCCTGGTGAGGCCGCATCTGGAGTACTGTGTCCAGTTCTGGGCTCCCCAGTTCAAGAGAGACAGGGAACTACTGGAGAGAGTCCAGCGGAGGGCCACAAAGTTGATTAGGGGAGTGGAGCATCTCTCTTATGAGGAAAGGCTGAGAGAGCTGGGTCTGTTCAGCCTGGAAAAGAGAAGGCTGAGAGGAGATCTGATCAATGCTCACAAATATCTAAAGGGTGGATGTCAAGAGGACGGGGTCAGACTCTTCTCAGTGGTGCCCAGCGACAGGACAAGGGGCAATGGGCACAAACTGGAACACAGGAAGTTCCACCTGAACATGAGGAGGAACTTCTTTACTGTGAGGGTGACAGAGCACTGGAACAGGCTGCCCAGAGAGGTTGTGGAGTCTCCTTCTCTGGAGATATTCAAAACCCGCCTGGATGCATTCCTGTGCAACCTGCTCTAGGCTAACCTGCTTTAGCAGGGGGGTTGGACTAGATGATCTCTAGAGGTCCCTTCCAACCCCTACCATTCTATGATTCTATGATTCTATGATTTTGATATTGATAAAAAATCCAAGACTCATGGAAGAAATTAAATTAAGGAAGAGGAAAATGCAGAGCATTGTTGATTAATGGAGGTATCTCTGCTCCTTCGCTATGGATGATGTTTTACAGACAAGCAATTAGTGTTTCACAATCAAGTTATTCAAGTATTGAATAATTCCAGCTCAGTTGCAATAAGCCTCTTTCAGGGCTGCAGCATTCTACAATTTCAGACTTCTGCCATTCAGAATCTCAGCAAATAGTACCGAATATAAAAGAACAGAAAATCTGCTTCTCCACCTCAGCAAAGCAGCTGCTGCATGAAATAACAGCAAACCTCTGCTGCCACCTCCTGGAGGCCACCACTTGTGCCCAGGACACAATACAACCTTCCTTAATCAGACCAGTTTCTCTGTAGAGGAGAAGGATGGTCCCTTCTCATTATTTTTCTTTTAAAAATCAACCTGGAAAATCTCTTGTCATTTAGTAACACGGTCAGAGAAAGAAAACTAGAACTTCATACTGTTGACCTTTTTGGACACAAAGTCAAAAGCATTATGTTAAAAAGTCAAAAGGGAAAGCAAGCCCTTTTGAATGACTACAGTAAGTCTTGATCAAGGGATCAGTTCTTGCTCTTACCTCTGCAACTGCTTTCACTATCTACATGGTTGAACCAAATAATGCAACATAAATAACAAGATACAAAAAAATATAAAATTGCTACTTTAAACATCAAGCAACAAACAAAAATATTTGGGTCACATCAGTATTTTCTCTTTTAAATAATCTTCAAGCTTCTCCTATAAGCAACAAAACTATTTTAAGCTTGCCTTTTACCTCAGGCACACAGACGTTGACCAGCCTGAAAGACCTAAGCACCAAAAAACCAGCAAAGCAGAGACATCGCTCAACAAATGCCGAAGTTTAGCAATTAAGAGGAAAAAAGAATTTTAGTCAGTCTGTTAGAGACTATACCCATTTTTAACTTAACACTAATGCTAGTGGTAATATATTAAGAAGATTATGTCAAAGAAAAAATTGCATCTCCTTCGATAGTCAAAGAAACAGTAAAGCTTACAACAATCCCTGAAACCTGTCAGAGGTCCTTTAACAAAACTAGGAAACATCAAATTTGATCTCCTTAGTTTTCCCAAAAGCAAAACAAAGCATGCATCTCGATGCTTCTACAAGCAATTCCTAGTCCTAGTATTTCACTAAAAATAGGGGGAAAAAATGTCACAACAATATATTTTATGAGATTGCTCTGTCATGATTGCCAAGTTCCAAGATGGTTATGAGGGACAATAAGACAAATGAGGTATTCTTGGAAAAACAAAAAAAAAGATCACCACACAGCTAGTAACCGCTTGTGCTTGATTTCACAAGGCAAGCTGCAGAAATAGCTACCCAAGACCTTCACTGTCAAATTGACTACAAATACCCAAATCTTTTCAGTTCCGCACAGTTATATTGACTTCAATGAGAGCTGCCTAATGAATTATTTTGCATCCACGGACCCAAACGAAGTAGGAATAAACTGATATGATTTAACTAAGAAAACCATAAGCTTTTCTTAAATACATCAGCAAACTGAAGTAGTTGTATTTATATCTCAGCCAATAATCAAAGGGAAAAAAATACCCAACTACCCCAGATAATTGTATTAATCTTTTGAGTTTCAGGCTTTAGCATGAGGCAATTAACAGATATGGTGACATATTGGATTAATGTTGTGGGTATTTTTTAACCAGACACACATGATGAATTATGACATTTGTACATCCCCCTGATGTTTCAAATTAAAGTAAGGTCCCCATAAAATAAGTAGAAAGAACAATGAGAATCCCAAATATGAAGGCCGTTCATTAGGACTTAATATTGAATTCATACCAACTGGCTGTGTAATTTTTGACATGGAGAAGAAAAACTATACTATCAAGTTGTCTGTGTTGTGAAATGATGTCACAAACGGCCCCAATGTCACTTTTCTAAAGAGTGGGAGAAAAAAAAGTGAGGCCTTGACTCGATTCCAATGTGGTTGATGACTCTACAGTTTGATTAATGAACCATGCATTGCTTTTACTTCTTAGCTGTTGTGCAGAATTGATGTGAACAGCTACATTTCACTTAAACAGGCTTACTTTTGAGGTAGGTGAATAACCTATGTGTTGTAAGATACTCCAGTATCCTTTTGAGAAAAATGGCAGTCTTACTTTTTAATAATTAGTAGCATCCATCCAGGAAAAGAATGTAATTTACGGCAAAACCTCTGGATTAATAGTTATCTGCTATTTAAACATGCATTATCCTGAACACATTGTAAACCGAAATGAGTTTTGAATTCTAGTAAGTTACAGAATCCCTTCTGTACTGTGTCAGTCTCCATTCTTTTAATGTTCACAGAAATAGTTTTGATTGGTAGGGTGAGGAGAATTTAGTAGCAAGAACACCAGTGCCCACTGAAGATTAATCTCCAATTTACCCACAGAAAGGGAGTATCTACTTGCCTGTTCTATGAGTATCAGCCTTGCCTAAATACACCTTTTCTGCTCTGAAACATCACTTACTACTTAGAACCCTTTAAAAAAAATTACCTAAAACAAAACAAGAGGAAGTCCTTTAAAAAGTTACCTTAGTTGCCTTTAAAATTTCTATTTCAAAATGTAGAATCTTACCATTGCTTTTACTTCAGGCAAGCCAGATACTGCCTCCACTGTGCTAGATCAGCTTGTATAATTCGTTTTCTTCCAAGCAGTGTAAAGCAACCAGTGCATAGTTTGGAAAATAAAGCAGAAACACACCCCAAAAAAGGGCGAGTCTGTGAATATTTTATTGTACTATTTGCTGACTCTTGGGTTTTGTTACTTCCAAACTTCCATGTATTCAGTAATTTTGAGTTCTCTACACATTTCCTTTCACCTGCAATTCTTTCCAAAGTAGATCCAAGAACTCGTTATGCTACCGAGGAGATAAAAGCCCCATATATTTGATTATATTCTTTGGTTTAGCTACAATACAGAAACGAAGTCCACTCGGTTCAACTATCCCACACTAGCTGTCGCCTTCAGTGCATTCCTCTTCACCAGAAAAATCTGAGCTTGACCACAGCAGTTTCCAAACTATTTTCCACTTCAGAGAAGAAACAGCTGATGTTGTAGCATTTTTCTGGGACTCTGGGCATCTGCATTGCCAACCGAAACATTAAAAAAATCTTCTTTCAGCCTGCTTGAGTTTTTGATATTCAGCACAAACACTGGAAGACTCAAAAGAAAAGACTGTCTTCTGCAAGTAGTCATATCAACCTGTTTAGTTTCTTGATTCAGCGAATGGCAGCCACACTTCATACCAATTTACAGGCAAGCAGAACATATAAAGGATCTTATTCTTTTTGGTTAGATATATAGAAATGTACCATGCATAAGCAGCTAATTGGTAGAACTCCATAGGTGCAGCCTTTCTATTATACTACCATTGTAACAAGCCTCACTTTACCATGAAAATATCATACAGAAAATTAACTCCAATTTGGCTTTGCTAGTTTTCTGCTGGCTGCACCTTCTGCCTCAGTGAAGGAAAAAAAAAAGGCAGGAAGGTTTCTGCATTCACAATTCCTTTAGCTTGTATTATTGTGACATTGGTCTAATTCAATTCTACATGCAATACATACAACTTAACTAGGCACGGTTCCTCAAGCTTAGATTTACAGCTATGCTCCGAGACTGCCACGATAGACAAACATGGTCTGATTTGTTGTTTGAAACGTCTTGAAATCTGGGATAACACTGGAGAATGACAATTATAAGCCATTTTTCCTGGACATCCTACCTAGGCCTGACTTTTTTTGCTAAAATTTAGCATTCCATCCCACAACTTCTGGGAGCATAAGCCCTCCACAGATCTATCCTGGTTATTTTCTCTAGCTACAACCTAGAAGTGGAGATGAAATACACCCTCATCAAGCTTGCAGATGACACCAAAACAGGCGCAGAGATGGGCTGCCATTCAGAGGAGGCACTTAGGCAGGCTATGGGAATGGGCTGACGGGAATATCATGACATTCAATAACCTTAAGTCCTGCACCTGGGATGGAATAGCCACCTGCAGCAGAACAGGCTAGAGACCAACCAGCAAGGGTTCTTGGTGGATCTTATGACTAAGCATAAGATCATACACTTTGGACTTACGCCTAGGCTTAAGTCAGCAGCGTGCCCTGGCAGTGATGAAGGCCTACAGCACACTTGGCAGTATTAACAGGTGTGTAGTCAGAAACTCAAGCGAAGTGATTATAATTTCCCTTTACTTGGAACTCATTAGTCCACATCTAAAATATTACATCTAGTTTTGGGTCACCTAGTACAAGTAAGGTCTTGAGAAACTCAAACAAGTCCAGCAGATAGCCACCAACACAGACAGAGGGCTGAAACACAAGACCTATGAGCTAAGGGCCTAGGCGAACTGGGCTTGTTTTGTCTGGGAGAAGACGGTTTGGTGAGCAGGGGACCTCATGACAGCCTTCTAGTACCTATGAAGAAGTTACCAAGAAGACAGAGAAAGTTTCTTAGTACTGAACTGACAAAGGTCGTAAATTGAAGCAAGGAAGACTCAAGCAGATGCAAGGCAAAAAAAAAAAGTCACTGTGAGAATCATAAAGGTCTGGAATAAAGGCCCCAAGAGGCTACAGAATCTTTGTCCTTGAAGGTTTTCAAGACCTGACTAGCAAAAGCATAGACAACCTAGTCCAAAACCAGTGGTAGCCCATCTTTGACAGAATCTAAACTAAGTGACCTCCTGAGGTCTCTTCCAACCTGAAGAACTCTGTATGTTCTGTTTTACTTGAGGAAATAAAATAAAAAGAAATGCATAGCACATGTAAACATCTGGAAGCGAGCATCTCACCCTGAAAAAGACTCCTTTCGGTATCAACATAGCTACTAATTGATCAAGAGCCAGAAAAGAAGCAGAGGTGCAAAAACTCTGCTGAAAGAAAAACATCAACTAAAGCTAATACATTCTTCCAGTGCCCCATTAAACATGCATGCCATTTAATTAGACAATTCAAAGGTTTTTCAGAATATTCTTGGAGGAATTTTTGTCAAAAGCTCAGCAGGTATTTGATACTAACCCTGAGTTACCAGAACAATATATTTAATTGCATTCTGATATGTCAGAACAGGTATTCAGCACGATAGCCTTCAGAACCGCAAACATGAAATTTCCTCTTCATGTATGTACATCAATATATTTTGAAGTGTCTTATTCATCTTTGGCTAAAATGCCTTCCAGACATGAAAAATGGGGGGAGCTGGCAGAAAAGTATTACTTGTTTCTTTACTGACTGCAATAATCTGGCAGAAAAAGAATTTGGTTTAAAGAAGCATTTTGAAATGTCACAGAGTTCTTGAAATGTAATAGACCAGAAGACTTCTGCAATCTTAGAAACAAAATCCTGTCAAAAAATGAAGCAGATAAAAATTTGAAGAGTGTTACAATCTCCTCCTAAGAAACACCCTTCCATTCAAACTCCTATTTCAAATTTTATAAAGGAAACTAGAAAACAAGCTAAAATCCCTTGGAAACCACCCACAACCCCTGCAGTGCTATTTGTACTCCCACAGTTGCCTTAGAACTCTATAGGAAATAGCCTCACCAGTACGGCAAATTCACCGGCCCTCGGTATGTGGAGAAGTATGTAATTAGCTTCATATACTAACAGTAGTTTCACTAAATTAGCCTAGCTTTTTAACAGTAGTCCCAGTGAGGTATGTGCTTAAATCTTTCTACATTAAGGGCCTTGGTTCTCACACTCCTAACTTAACACAGAAACACACGGAAAAGAAAATAATCATTCTGGTTAAACAAAAGAAAGCAAAACTGAAGTATCAACAGTAGAAATCTAGCAAACATCTTTTATTATTAAATTAGGTTGAACAGGCTCTAATCTCCATCTGACATGCCCACCACAACTGCTAGACTACTACAGTACGTATGGTATATAGTCTACTGATACGCTGAATACCAAACAGATGTGTAACAAGCACAGATTTTTACTCCACATCTATTCTACGCTTTGAGATCATCCCTGCAGGTATTTTCTTCCCTACACAGGTGCCTGAAATGAGGCACACTCGTGCTTAGAGCTTTTAAGAATCCTCGCATCACTTTTTTCACAAGCTTAAAGAAATATGCTACAGAACTATTACATCAACAGTATTTTTCATCCAGTAGACTATGAATTCCTTTGTAGAGAAAAAAATATTTAGAAAGAGCCCCAAACTCCCCAAACCTAGACATAAAAGCGGGGAAAAAAAGAAACAAAAAAGAAAGGATTTACTATTGATGCCTTGAGCAATACACAAGATTTTACTTCACAGACTAAAAAGAGAGTAAGAGCAGAAGTTCACAGAAGAACCAACCTTGTATCTTCCAATGACACTTGACCAGATTCTTCATCCACTATGATTTTACAGTGATCTCCAGACACCAACTTGTTGCCAGGGAAAGATAAGTCACAACCTTAAAAAGAAAGCAGATTTTCCAGTGTGCTTAAAAATACACATTACACAGACAGATCAGCATTCTACATGGCTATAAATGCACAGCAAACTGACTCATGTACATCTGCAATAGTTCAAAACTTCTCCTGGCATATAGGCAGCAATATGGTCTAGTATGTGATACATAAATACAAGCAGTAAGATAGCCCCGTGTGCTGATATAAGCTTATTTCAACCATTTCAAGATGTTTTAGTTCCCTTTTCCCCGCCTCCAATCCTAGCCCTTACAGATGGAAATCAAATCACAGTTACCTTGTTCTAGAGTGGTAGAGATAAATTCACACATATTTGAAGTGTCTGCTCTAAATTCTAGAGGAATCATGGAACACCCAGACCTTTTCTGACATCATTCTAACATTGTTTTGTTGGATTTAGCTTCTGCTTCATTCTAGTATATTGGGGGGAAGCAGCAGGAACCAACAGCTCATAAATAAAAGAGCATTATTGTTCTATGTTAAAGTCTTTTTCTTTTGTTTGTTTTTAAATAGGAAAATTTTCTCATCTCTGTTGACAGCACTATTACATTACTAAAGCTGACAGGAGATTGTAAATCCAGGACTAAGATTTAGGGACATGCAGGAGAAGTGCAATGACAACACTGACGTGACAGAAACCTTCCTACCTACGACTCCAGGGCTCTGAGCAAATCCAGTATTTTAACTTCCCTTTAACATTCAATGTTCAAGGCAATGCTCAAGGTTCCCCATTAATATCTCCACACAAATGACTCAGAATACTTGCTTACACAAAAGTTGTACTTAACAAACATGATTCACTTCCACCTATTCACACTGCGGGTGCACTGTATCTCAGCCTGCAAGAACAACATATGCAGAAGAAAAGTAGTAGCCACTACACATGCTGGTGACAGTTTATCACTAGTCTACTCCTAATATTCAAGGAACAATCGACAGCTACAGAGTTAACTGCTGCCACACAACTTGTGATGCTAGGAAGCCCACTGAAAGCAAGTAGACTAAATTTTATTCAGAAGCATGCCAACATTTCATTCCATTCTACGCAGTTAGATTTTCACATGGGAGCAGAAAGGACAAAATGCTCTGAATAAGCATTTCTAATGCTCATGAAGACTTTATAGGTAATACTCACGGACCCAAAGGCTGGTATTCTTGTAACCACTCAGTTTATTACTCCATTAGCAAACAGTTATGGAAGCAATAGAACATGCAAAAATTAAACTTTTTTCTGCAAGATAACCCCTCAACTAGACTTCAATTTGAAGAATTTACCTACAGCTTGGATAATGATAAGCAATCTAAGTGTATATTAATAAATGTAAACACGCAAAACATTTTGCTTACAATACATGATCTGAATTTCTCACAGAGTTACAGCATCTGGTGTTTGTTCAAGACTATTTACAGAATGTGACTGGTCAGTCAAATAGCTTGAACTGATGAACAGGAAAGTGAAAACTAGAGCTGTCAGGGCAGAGTAAAAAAAAATAAAACACTGTGATTATTGTTTTAAATGCAGTAAGCATGAAATCCTTTAAAATACAGGCAAATAGTAAAAGGCCTAGACTCTGGGAATAAAGCTTTCAAATCCATTCTCAGAGAAACTTTCAGTACTTTTTGGCAATCTTTATATGCCGAGAAGAAGCAAGGGCTTTTATGTGGGCGTTTTCTTTTCTGTGAAGCAAAAGCATTTTGCATTACAGTTCCAACTTATTTTAACCACAGAAACAAAATGAGAAGGAAACAGGACTGATACAAAGAAACTCTTCTGAATCAACAATCTTTTTTCCTGTTTGTGCAAACCGTCCCAGACAACCTAAAAGGCACATTCACTTTTAAACGCGCACACGTCGCAAGTTGGTAAAAAAGAAAAGGTCAGTGTAAAACTTCCTCTTCACAGAGCCAAGATGTAAATTAGGAATAAGGGACCGCCTGGCAAGCACCTCCAACAGCTGAAAGCACCAAGCCCAACTCGTTTCAGCCCACCTTCCAACCTTTCAAAGGCCAGGAGCGGGGACCGGTGCTGTCCCCCGAACACCTCCCTACGCCAGCGCAGCGTGTCCCTGTCCCACCTTTCTTCCGACCAATTGTCCATTCTCTTTTCAGCAGCAAGACGTGCGGCTCTGCCTCATCAGCACCCAGCCGGATCAGCTTCCCCCAGGGCTGCGGCTGCTGCTGGCTCTGCTCGCCTCCTTCCGAGTGCTCCATTTGAATTCACATCTGACAAAAACAAACAAAGCGAACCCAAACCCCACCATCACACAGCGCCCGGAGGGGAGAGGGCTCGTCCGGGGCCGGCAGCGGCCCCCTCCCT
>VZSC01008472.1:1637771-1787231 GCA_013398225.1 Steatornis caripensis | reverse complement strand
ATTCCCCCCTCCCCGTCCGCCTCCGCCCGCCCCCTCCGGCCCGGCGCCCCCTCCCCTCGGCGCCGGCCCTTACACCCAGTCCCGCGGCCGAGGCGGCTCCTGTCAACAGACATTGCCACCATCAGCTGATCCGGGCTGGGCAGGGCCAGCCCTGCTATTGGAGGCGGCGCGCGGCGGCCATAGAGAACGCACCGCCGGCAGGGGCGGACCTTCCGGCGCCCACCACCGAGCCGCGAGAGCTAGAGCGTCACGCTTTCCGGCGAGGCCGCGGCGCGCCGCCGTACATTGGGAAAAGTAAGGCGAGAGCGAGGCTCGGGCAGCGGAGACGCCTCGGCGGACATCTTGGGTATGGGCCGGCTCGCAAGCGGGAGAAGGCGCTCGCCGCCATCTTTGTTGGGGGCGGCTCGAGCACTTCTCCGCGAGTTTTGTGGGCCGGCGGAGCTCGTTTAATCGGTCATTTACAGTGAAAAATAACTCTTCGACGTTGAGAGTTATTAGTTTGCCAGCAGCGGCTAAATAAAAAACATACTTGCTGTTCCGGGAACATGCTTTAGAAAGAAAGTTGGCACTGAGGCAGGATCAGTGCCTGTTGATGGGGTTCGTGCCCAGAGAGGGCAGCCCCAGTTTTAATCAAGAGGCTCCTACAAACCAAAACCTACTGTTACCGGGGACAAGAGCAAGCAGCACAGCTTTCTGCACCTTCAGAATCCTCACTTTGCTCTTCGCTGCCCCTCTATCCACCTCATTTCAATGTACCCTTACACAGTACTTGGAAACTGGCTTAAAAAAGACCCAAACCAGCAAGTGGAATGTCTCATCAGTTCCCTACTGGCAGCCCCAGCTCCTGTGGCCTTGCACCGGTGGGGCCTGCAGGGCCCATGCTCCCGTCCCCACCGCTCTAACCCAGCCTCTCTGAGGCCATCGTGCTCACCCTCATTTCCCCAGGTCCCTGCTTCATCTTCCCACCTTCTCCATCCCACTGGGAGCCACCTCAGAGAGCTAAAATGACCGAAAACAAATCACCCCCCCTCGCTCACTTATGTCCTGCTCCTGCCTTAGGCTGGTCTGAAGTCCCGTGGAGCGGCACCGTCTCTCTCCATCACACACTCCATGCTGCCTTCACCCACCGGCCTCGCAGCCCAGTTACCTCAGGCACTCGCCCCTCGCGCCAGCCTGCTTGACTGGGCCTGGCAGGTTTCCAGCCAGCTGCTGCCTTTCCTCTGCCAGGCATGTCCAAATAGTTGGAGCTTCTTCCTCACAACCTTCTGAAAGACTTCTTATGCATCAGTTTTTCTTCCCTTGATCTGACAACCTAACCCAAATCAGCTAACACATCCGTGCCTGCCAAAGGCTGTCGAGAAAGCCATTACCTGAAATTTGGTGGTCCTTTCCCCCTTTGTGTAAAACATCATAACTACTACCCACTTGATCTGCTTGCTTATCTATATTTATTTCACTTTTTTCGTAGGACATTTGTACCATTTGTACCATAATCTTTTTCGACCATTTAGCACCTGATACAAAGTGGCTGGTTAGGCAAAAGAATTGTAGTCCTTTTGCACAACATCAGTAGCAACCTTCTAGCTGTGAATTCCTTTATCGCATTCATCTGAAGGACTTGAACAGTTTTATGTTCATCAAAAGAGAAGAGGAAGAAGCTGAGCTATCCTGGATACCTCTGCTGGTTAGCTTCTTAAATTAGTCATATCACACGTACAGAGGCAGTGAACTACTTTTTTTTTTTCTTCCACTGAAGATTTTGAAGTTTGGATTAAATTAGGAGGCATGAAAACAGAAATAAAACACTGAAAACAAAACCATTTGCAATTCTTTGCTTTGATACTCCTTGGTTCACAGGCGTGAGCTCTCAGATCTTGCTTTTATCTTAACCTTTTCTGGGGATCCTGTAGATCCCCTTGGCCACGTGAATCTCACAGCAATACCAGCCTGTGCAAGAGAGCTGCACAGGACTACTGATAGAAGCAAAATTATTCAAATACAAAAATGTTTTGGATCTGCTATTTTAACTGATACATAATACACAGTATTGCTTCACAGTTCTCAATCGCATGGGCCCCAGTTCAGGAGAAAATGTAAGCACACATCTATGTCAAAGTTGTTCCGCGTACTTAAGAGCTTTATATTACTGACCTTGGTGTATAACTCTTCCCTTAGTAATAATACTACCAAAAAATGGTTCTTTGAGGCCTGACTGTCTGCATTCCTCCAAAACAATTTGTCTGTAAAATACCCTGCTTACTTTCAACTTTGTCCTCACTGAGGACAAGTGTCTTTTGTACATTCAAAGAGGGGCACATCAGTGGAAGTTACAATCACTCAAAAGCATTGTCATGGTGCTTCATTTTTTTTACTGCTCACAGTGACTAGTAATTGTTATCTCTGAGAGGCAGAGGAAAATACCAGCACATGGGAAATGCAACTAAAAGCCCAACCACCAAATCTTTTGTGTAAACCGTAGCATTAGCTGAGGGAGGAAGTTGTTTTGTTATATCGTGGCATTGAGAAAACATATTTTCCAAATATTTCTGCTAAGAGATCTCTCTGCAATCACACCAAGGAATTACTGCACCTCGGTGATAGCACAGTGCAAGCAAACGATTGGTTCAGCTCTTGCAGCTCTCCCATAGTATCCATGTAAAAAGACAGCAAGTGAAACATACAGCTAGCTTAACGAGTCCTGTGTGGATAGGAGACTCAATTAAAATTAAATTATACAACAAATTAGGTTTTAAATGCTGCGCTGCTTAGCCAGCCAGACAAATACTAATTAGAGATGTACTGATCTGCTGCGATGTGCAGTTGAACACCGGACTGCTGCAACTGATTTCAATGTACACTGATGACACTTCCTTCCTAGCTCAGGGTAGTTTTATGTGACATTCCAAGTAAGCCATCCCTCAACAAGCCCTTTTTGTACTTGTCACCCTCCTGAGCTGTGCAGAACGTCCAGGGTCTTTTCCTAGCGTCCATCTTTCCCATCTGTTCCATCAGTTAATGTTTCTTTAGCAATATACCTCCCCCTCTTCTTTCTGGAATCCAGGTCATTCTAAATGGAATTAGATTTCAGGCTTTGAATTGTGTAGGTATACATATATTAGATTCAGCAGAAAAAGAAGCTACAAACATTATTTCTTTTTTTCCCTACCAACAGCCGTACACATACCAGCAGTTGCAAAATACTCCACGATGCAGAGACAGATACAAGCCAGAAACTGCCACCTCTGATACTGGTTCTAGCAAAAGAAATGTAGGAGTTTCTGACAAGGAACAACATAGAAATCAGTCCAATTGAAAAGACCCTGAAGGCAACTACTCAAATCCTACTGTAAAATTTCAAATGTATTTATATTGCATTAATGTCTGGAGCTGTCTGTCACCCTGTGATAGATACCATTCAGAAAGACTGATGCTGTTTAATTTTCTCTGCAATTTTTTTCACCTCCAGTGAAAGTTCTATTAAATTCTTAAGATCAGATCTGACAAATGCATCATGGAAAGCATCTTTCATGATTAAACTAATAGTTATGTGTTCTGCATGGAAAATAAAGTATTTAAAGTTCATCCTAAGCACGCCAGCAAGAGTAATGTTATCATACAGCCACCTTCAGTTGTCGTTTCTTAATGCTGGCTGCTTGTCTGTGCGTAAGGAAAAACAACTTTGTAGTGCAAAAGAAAACATACCGAGGACAGCCTTTCAGTGAAGCATTTTTCCAAATAGTGATAGCCCAGTCCTGCAGATAATCTGTGTTCCTGCCATGCTGTAAATGACTATTAATGGGAAAGGTTTTCAGACTCAGGCAGCGAGCCCCTGATCTCTTCCTTATTATGTGGCAGAGAAAGGAAGACAGCCAGAGAAGTCATACGAGAAGGGAACAGGAAAAGGATCATTTATGTCCTTTTTCTTATGCTGTTTATCCAGACATCCATTACTGACAACTGCTGGTGTTTGGGAAACTTTTACTCTAAGGGGAAACTAGCATGGCAGTTCCTGTGTTGTGACTCTCCTTATTAGTCCGCTGCAAAGCCTTTGAATTACCCATGAGTTACAACGTTAAGCAGCAATGAGTTAAGTATGTCAAAAGGAAGGACTCTCTGGGAAAATCAGAGGACCTTCTGGGAAAACAAACAAAACCAACACACCAAAATAATGCATGCAGGAGCTAATGAAACAATGCGGTTCCCAGGAAGAAGTTCCTTTCAGCAGGGCCCACGACTGAGCTTTGTTGCTGAGGCAGAAGGAACAATGGAGAGATTGCTCCGTGTCCAGCTGACAAACATACATCAAAAATAATGCAATTATTATTCACACTTCACAGGTTAGCTTCACTGGATGCAGCACTGATAGACAACATTCCCAGTTCTCTTTGAAACCCCTTTGTAAATGGCAGCCAGGTATTTCCCGAAGAGAGCTAATGAACAATAATAATTAAAAAACCTTGTTGACATTTCTTTTTAGAAATCACTAACATCCCGTTATTTTGTACATTCAAATAGAATTTTAAAGCTGTCTAAATACACATTTTGGCATAATTCACAGCCTTCTTTTCTTGCAGCCTGGAGGGGTAAAGCCGTTTAAATTTTTGCCTTTGGCGTTTTTTAGTTTCTGAACATTGAAATCTGTAGCTAGCTTGCATGCCCAGCACATGGTCATTTCTGTGTAACAAAGAAAGCAATTCCACTTGATTAGCAAAATGGAAGTGTTTCTAATAGGCTTAGGTGTTCTAAGACAGGGGTTTTTTTTGTTTTGTAAATCCGGGCACAGCCTTACCGTGGTCTTCCCCCATTTTACCTGGCAAGAGCCCACCCAGGAGAGTAAGGATGTATACTGATTCTTACATATCTTGGACCAGATTCAAATGGACGCCTTTAATGGTTCTTCTTGTCATTTATAGGTGACATTCCAAGTTTTCTTTTTGATAGTCTAACTCGTGATGTTAGAGAAATTCTCCAGTGCTTCCCCAGTCACAGTCTTAGATTGACATGTTTAGTCTGAGGAAGAAAAAAAATTTCATGTATTATCTCAGGATGAAAAACTGCCTACAGAAAAATAGCATGAATATTTCTGCAAAGACTCCCTCTCCATAGATAATTGGGAAAATTTACAGTCTAGTTAGAGAATCGATTGCATCAAAGGAGATTTAAAAAGTATTTCCTTCCTTTAAGTGTTTTCAAACATATTTCCTCCAGGGGGTGCCAAATTAACACCACTGGAAAGTAAAAATGTATAAATTATCCACACCAAGGCCATAACAACTCTCCATGCTGCACATTCCACTGTGCCTTGTGAGTGACACACCCCTCCAGCCTGAGCCAAAGGCACCCGTGTTTAGAGTGAAATTTCTCAGCTGTTCACTTGTGAGTCTCTCTTGAAGTCAGGAACAGTGCTGACTGGTCTTACAATTAATGTCATGCACATTCCCTGCTGAGTTCAGATAGGACACATCCCTCGGAAAAGAGCTTTAAGAGTGGCTAAGTGGAGAAATACATCCATCTCAGCTTATGAAAGAAAGAGACCTTGGGGAGGGAAGAAGTTACAAATGCAGTGACGGCTGTATGTAGCTTCATGCAGCTTACGAGTAAGGGCAGAAACCTGGACATAAGAACGAAAATGATGCCAAAAAGCTGAAGAAAAGATGGTCAGGAGTGTCATCCGGTTTTCTACAGGTCTGCAGGGAACGTCAGCCCTAAGTAGGATGTCTGTAAGTGTCATTATAGCAGAGGAGAAGTTTCACCGGCTCAGAAAATAGAGCTCTATCACTTAAAACAGAAACCTTGCTTTGAACAAGCAACCGCTTTGCTCTGAGGGAAGTCTATTTGCTACATGAGAAAAATTGATCTAATCACTGTTTCCAGACAAAGGAGCAAGAGAAAAAGAAAATTGTTGATAAGTAATATAATAATATAGATACCTTTTCCACATTTCACTGGTCACGGTTTTCTTTTATCTACACAGCAGTTAAAATAATCACACAGTACAGCTATTCTGGATCCTTCACTCACCGCATCAGAAATATGCCTGAAAGAGTGCCTGGTTATCTTCTACTTGACAGTAAAATCTCTGCTGGATAATTATTTAAGTAGAAAACTTCTAGAAGACTCCAATAGTAAAAGACAAAATCCCCAATATATACTTAATTTGTCCTCTTATTTCAAAATGCAAGTTTACTACTCTTTGAAATTAGCAATGAAAGCTAACACTAGCAGTGAAAAAGAATATAATTAATCTGTAACATCACGTAAGTTTGGACATTGTCAGAGTGAAAAACACTTCTAAGTATTATATCAATCCATTATTAGAGCGATCTCAGATCTGGAGCTATCAGTTAACACTGCACTGTACTGAAATGCAGAAGAGATGCTCGTTATTGCAAAAAACCATCTCACTAAATTCTGGGCTGCATATACCAGTGGAGTACCACTGCAGTCACTGATAAGCAACTTTGCATCAGCTGAAAAGATGATCACCAGACAAAACTTTGAATTGCTGTGGAGGCACAATGAATTCATGAACCAAACCCCTGAATGCTCGGAGTGGTTTCTGTGACCACGTAGGGAGCTGTAGCCATGGGGTCCAGAGGGAAGGCTTTCCCAGTCTTCCTCGAGGAGAATAGGTGCTGAAAGTTTTCAGCTTTTTGGGGGGACGGGGAACACACTTTGGTGGAGCTCAGGGGGAAGCAGCTCACCCATCCAGGTACTCTGCCTTGCAGATCCCCTCTCAGCTGAACATCTTTGTAATGGGTTGTATGTTTGCTATACNTCAGCTTTTTGGGGGGACGGGGAACACACTTTGGTGGAGCTCAGGGGGAAGCAGCTCACCCATCCAGGTACTCTGCCTTGCAGATCCCCTCTCAGCTGAACATCTTTGTAATGGGTTGTACGTTTGCTATACAACAACCCCAGCAACAACCCCTGGTACAAACGGGACAAATCCCTTTTAAAACTGGGTATGGAGAAAGGGAATGTAGAGGCAGAAAAGGTAACTGAATGAAATGGGAGCGACGGGCTGAGTACAGTCCCTCCTCCCAGGCTGCTGAGGTAGGTCTTACATCATAGTCTGATAGAGCAGCAGGCTAAGCAACATACAGTCAAGATGTTTAATGAGTTTTATTTTTGTTTCACATATTGTACAGTGTAATGATCTGTAAATTGACTGGTGTGGCACTACCAGAGACAAGTAGATAAGAATTAAGTATCATCTGCAGTACGTACCTGGAAGTCTAGTCATTGTTTTTGTAAATGATAGCATGCCCTACATTGCATCATCTTCAGACCAGACACTGGGATTAACGGAACTTTTTATCTTGTTCCTTGCTTTCTCTCAATGCCATATTCTAGAGATACATTGTTATTTTTATTATGCATTACCTTTGGACATGCAGGCTTGCACACTAATCTGGTTTACACTGAATTGCCTCCTGAGAAAGAGAAGCGTCTGTCTTGTACAACCTGTACAAAAACAAAAGGTCCCATAACATCTTGTCTGGCTTATTATTGGCGCGGAGTCAGAACCATCAACCCTGGGGGATGGGGCAGCATTTTTTATTTGATTTATTAAAAGTCCCTGCTGTGGATATTAAGAGGAAATCCGCCATAATTCAGGAGCAGTAGTTCTGATGGACAGTGAGATGGAAGGTTTCATATTAAAGCCTTAGGAGGCCAAAAAGAAAATTGAAAATCTGGAAGTATCGGCTGATGGACACTATACTTTCATTACAAAGAATACCAAGTTCTATAAACTTCTTGGCGGGAGGGATAAGAATAGAATCAAAACAATGACCTTGAGATCAGTCTCATGCTAGGCAACAGTAGGTTTACAACAGATGCCAAGTAAAGGAGAGGAAGAGGAAATGCAAGTCAGATGTCATCTTCAACTTGGACATCATCCTGGGCCCTCCTGGTCAAAAAATGTCCACATTTATAGTTTCTTCCAGTATAACAAGACAGTTTTGTAATCTTTTCTCTCCATCCATGCAGCTGGAACTCTTAACTAGGTTCTCTTCACTTTGCATCTCCACTGCTGCATTATTCTCTGTCATTTGAAGTCTTGCCGCATTCTTTTTCCTAGCCAGTGCTCTGCTTTGATCAGATCACTTTCTATTTACATCTCTCCTTTGATTCACCATTCTCTTTTGCAGCAAGGAAAAAGCTATTTGGTTCATTTCCAAGATCCATTTTGACCGATGTCCATCCAGCCTATCATCTTAAATTCACTTTTAGGAGTTAGAGCTCACCTCTGATTAGCCACATTGGCCATCTGTATCACCTCTTTGTTGCATTTTCTGACAACTACTATATGCTTTTTTTCTCCCCAAACTGCCATTCCTCCATTATAGGAATGTTTTGTAACAGTTACGGGAATAAGTTAATTATCATCCTTCAAAGCTTTTTTTTTCCTGTGATACCTACAAAAGCACCTGTCACCAGGTGACTAGATGGCATGCCGAGACCATTGGCTGATACACTAACTTTATCTTAGCTTATTGTTTGCTTGTACTGTTCCATCTGCCTATCCCTGATACCCACTTGTTACCTCCTGTTGCATGCTTGGCTTAGATAATCTTTGGCATCTAGACACTCTTCCTGTTTCACACCTTCTCATACAGTAGAGACCTGGTCAATACTTACAGCATGCAGGGACTATAGGAGTGCAAGTAATTAACACCAGTCTTTCCTCACTTCTAAGCTGACGGATGTTGTTCTCCTCCAGTTCACCAACAGCAAAGTGATGAGTGGGAGAAGATGCAGTAATCTGCTGTTGTATAAATAGTGGGGCTAGAAGGGCTAAGGAGCTCAGTCTACTGCAGTAAGGATAGTGTTGCTTCCTAATAGCAGTCTCTCAGCCAGAAGAGAGTGTTTGATGGGTTCTAAAGAAGTATCAGTTCTCATGGTATGATGCATAAAGCAATGCAGGGACAAAGTTGAGTTATGCATGGACTTTATCCCAAAAAGCATATATCATTTGATAGCTAAAGCTCTGGAGGCAACCGGTTATGATTTATGGGGGTGTTGGAATGCCCACAGCTCAGCATCCATAGCCACTGACACAATGGTACAACACGGGTGTCGGTACACCATCGCCATGTATTTTTTCATATGGCAGTACTGGTTACTTAAACATCCTGCATTCAGATTTAACAGACTGTAAAGTACTGAAAGTCACAATATCCCCAAAATATTGGCCTTGATGTTACTCATTTTATGGCATTGTCATCTTTTACGGCAGTGCATACGTGGAAGAGTAATGGTTCAAGAGATCACCTAAATCATTGGTTTCCAGCTTTTGGTCTGCAGAGCCTGGCAAGCCCATGGAAAACTTCCAAAGAGTCTGCAAAAAGTGATTAAGAAAAAGCAAATTCATACGTGCCAGACAGAGATCTACGTATGTGAAATTCCTAAAGGAGTCTGCACTACTGCTGGAAAGTTTTTTAGGGGTCCACAAATCAAAAAAGGTTGAAAAACCACTGACCTAAATCTTCTCCTGCAACAGCAAATGGCCTATAACTGCAGCAATATGAGAACTTGGCACAAAGGAATAGCATGACAGCTAAGCAGCATTCTCCGCAGCTTCTCACAGATGTAAATGGAAGCAAGCAGGACAGACACGTATCTGTTTAGCTTTTGTAAGTATTTGTTCAGGGATTAGTGTTAAAACAGACTCAAAGAATGAAAAGAGCAGCCCATGTCAATGCTAACTAAAGTAATCTTGACTACGAATTACTGCATGCAACAAAGCTGGAAATGAATGTGTTCCTTACAGACGCTGGTCATTTCAAAGCCTGAACTTTCACTAGTAAGTTTATAAAAAAAAACAACAGACAAGGACAATCCCTATTAAGGCATCACATACTTATTTCAGTAGATTTTCTGGAAATAAGCTTGTTTCTGTGCTAATTTTTCTTCTGGCAGAACCAATTCATTCTTGGCCTTTACAAGCTGGTCTTTTACATTTCATTCAAAATTGGATTTGGGCCTCTGGGGATATCTGATGTCAGCCTTCCTAATGTAGTGTCAACATGAAGACACAAGGAGATAAAAAGCCAGTTTCACTTAGAGTTTCCTTTTTCCAGGGTCTAATCTGGGTTTTTCACTCTCTCTCACTTTTGCACTCTGGATCACTGCATCTTCTTGTCTTGAGTCAAGTCAAGTCAAGCGGGAGGGCAAGAGTGTGCTTAGCCAACCTCCTTGGTTTATAGGCAGGGTCACTAACACAGCTGGAACACATACTTATGCTTCATGATATCACCTCATAAAACGATCACATAGCAGACAAATTTTAAGCGTATATTTGAAAAGCAGAAACTCTGGGGTCAGGGTGGGTAGACTGGAGGAAGGGTAAATGTAGGCTACAATGAGAAATAATGAGACTCACTTTGCTGGAGGAAATGGTCAAACATTAGCATTTCAATAGAAGAGGTCAAACCATTTCATCCAATACAGGATGTAGTTCCCTGTAGACCAAGCTAATACAACCCATAACATCTGTACTCTGTACTACACTTTTAAATATGACATCCAAACTGTAGATTACTCCCCACAGACTTGTATTACCCCTCTTGTGTCCCTCCCTGTCTCATCATGCAGTCTGTGCTCATCTGGAACATATGAACTAACCAACTAAAAGCGGGATGCAAAGCAAAAAGAGCAAGAACACAGAATCTTTCAAAGGCATTAGGAAAAACAGTATGTAGGCACACAGATCAGGGTTTTCATAACGCACACAGAGCAAGACTGAATTACAATTCCTTGGACAACCTTAGTTGTGGACTTTCCTGACTTTGCAACAATCAGGATTGTGTCATTCCGTAGGGCAATAATGTACATTATTAGACTACAAGTTGATCATTCCTTCAGCCAAAACAAGCACTAACAAAGTATTTTCTGCTTTTACCTGTGAGAGGCTTTAAGTTTACGTTCTCTTGCAAAGGACAACTGGGAAGCAAAGTGGTTGTCTCCTTCTTAAATGACACAGCCTGTCTGTAGAGCTAACTTAGACAGGACATAGCACCTATGCAAATAACATGACAGTGAGTAAATGCATGGTACACCAAGCAGCATAAATTCATATTTAAAATCACATGTGACTCTCATAAAATTAAGATTTCCTATCCAGGCAGATTGATATACTCTTTTCCCGGAAGTGGTAAAATGCTGTGACCAAAAAATAAAACCCCCAAACACTGGCATTTCCCAGTCTGTAGCGATTTCATGGTCCAAATACCCACAGACTCAAACTCTTGCTACCACCACCACTGCAGAGCAGAAAGTGGAGCTGCTTTGTGCACTGGCTTACTCCTGTCTTGCTGAGCATGTTAGGTTTCACAAAGGCAGTAGAGTCGGTATTTTGTTCCAGGTCTTATACATAGTAATTGAGATGGGATTTTGTGTCCCAGGTAGAACATAACCCTTCTGCCATATTGCCTGTCTTCTTAAAAACATAAGGAAAATCCTCATGTTCAGATGAGCTGTACAGCTGCTCCATTTTGCAGGAGACTGACGAATTTTCTTTGATGCTGTTTTCTCCTTTGCTTACACCTATGTCTAATTTAACACCTTCTATTCCACTATTTTCTCATCAGTCGCTGCCCAACAGCACGTCCTCCTGTCAGCTTCGTAGCCTACACCAGCAAAATCATGTTAAAAAGTTGATTGGATTCAGCTGGGTCTTTCTGCATTGTTGGAAGAGCAGGCAGGCATTTGAATACAGTTTCTGGGTGTCGGTCTGGATATCCAGATCAATCCCTTGCCAGAAAGAGAAAAAGCAGCATCACATTTTTCATAGGGCTTTTCTTTAATGACATTTCCTTCCTTCCATTAAGCAAATGTCCAGGGGAGAGAAATGAATTGCTTTGTATATCTAGAGGATCTTTGAAATCCTTGAGACAGGCTAAGTGTACAAGAATGAGAAAAATAACAGAGGGTGGAATGGATGAAAGAGACTTAAACACACAAAATCTCAGATTGCAAAAAAATAATACAGCGTTAGAAAATGGAGGCACGGCACAAGAAAATAACTGAGATGCAGGGATACTCCAAAATAATGCAGCTGCTAGAGGAGAAAAAAAAAACAATACAAAAGAACCTTATACAATAGAGGGAGAGTTGATGTTGGGCAATGCTCGGAAATTTTAATATTGATGTGTAAAATTAAACCATGACAGCAGAACAGGCTTATCTGTGCGTGTCACGTTGCTTCCCCTGGGATCACTACCTTCCCACTGGAGCTTCTGTCATCTTCTCCTTCCCCCCTCAAATCTCACTTGACCTGAATTCTTATGATTTGACTCCATAATCCTCCAGTTTCCACTGTACGCACACAAAAGATTATTGTACAAAAGTGAATTCCCAGGGCCTTGGGCTTTGCTTTCCATTTAGTTAAAGAATTATCCTACAGTAGTTTAGGTGCTGGGAAACTTGTCCTGTAGATTATTGCCTACAGGGCAAATGCTGAGTAGTCTGCTAACGAGAGAACAGATGTTCAGTGGCTTATGAGCCTTGCTGAATGTAAGTATCTTCAGCACAGCGCTTGTCAATAAGCCTCTACCTAAGAACTGCAAACCTTATGGACAAAATTCAACCCCTGTGTAAATGCATGGGCTTAGGCGGAATTACACTGAGGAAGAAGCCGGTCCTTGATCTGCACCACAGAGCCAGACTTTAAAACCTTGTACAGAAAATGAGCCTAAATGTCATGAAAAGCTAATATTTTTAAACAAAACCTTGCCTCTTTCCAAGAGAGAATGCAGCTCTTGGATCTGTTATGACACAGCAGGCCTAAAATAAATAGATTTCACTGAGATATTGATATTAGGGGGGAAAAGATCTTCCCCACAGTGACTACGTCTCTAAAATTTTCCTTGCTTCCATAAAAGGATGTTCTGCTTCCAGGGCTTCAGTTTCATCCAGTGGATGTTGTCTTGCCAGGCAGCAGCAGTTCTAGGGGCTGTAGATGAAATGCTCTTCCAGTCCGCTCAACATGTGCAAACTTTCAGCTACCAAAGCAGCGCATTTGCTCCCCATCACCTGAGGAGTGACCTTCAGAGTACTTATTCTTGAATGAGGGCTGAGTTGATCGCAATCGGTTGGTGCTTCTGAGTGGCATTTTCTTTATTCGGTCTTTTCACAGAAGACAAGATGTGCAAGGAGGGCACTTGCCCTCAAGCTTTACCCCTTCCAGCCACGCTTCCTGTGGCAAGGGCAGGCTGACCTTCACCATGGCAAAGCTCAGTTGTACCTTCACTTCTGGAATGCCACAAGCTCTCTCATGGTCATAGATTGCCACTTCACTCTCAAACTTTAATAACTGTACTCCGTCATCGAGTTGCTTGGTATGGTTTTCAGGATACACTAATGAATCCTTCCAGCTCAGCATGCCAGCGCTCTGCGTCTTTGCCAAGTGGTGCTCAAAGCTCCCACTTACGGCATGAGAAGTGAAGGCGAGTGAACAGGGTCTCTCTTTTACCAATGAGTCCATGAAACCATGAAGGGGCTGTTTTTTTCTGGGAGCCTATTGTTACAAGAGCATAACCACAGCCTGAAAAATAAACAAACTCCACTGTGTACAATGTTTAATTGAAAAGACCAGCTGGCAAGCTGAAACTTGGGAGACCTGGGTCAGCTACTGAACTGCTTTATGATGTGGAGCAAATCACGTTGCTTGCTCGCTCCTCTGTCCCCCATCCCAATCAGACTGCCAGCTCTGCACAGACAAGACTGAAATTTATTAAACCTGTGTACCCTATTGAGCACAGTGAAACCCTCGTCTCGTCTGACACTTCTAGATATTCTTGTGGCACACGTTAACAGTTCAGTCTCTTATGGTGGGAAGTCTAACGAAAATATTTGGTACATGCCTACCTTTGTGTATATAGAAGTGCTTGACATGAAAAGATGCCACAGAAAATACTGTAATTACAATCTATTATCTTGGAGGTAGACATTTACTATTGTAATGTGATCACCTCTGGGTGGAAAGTAACAGCTGTTCCAGACCGCACAGGAACAGCAGCGCACTGCCAGGACCAACATGCAGCATCTGCAGCAGGAACTCGGGCAGGACCCAACCTGCTCAGCCTCTCTCCTCCCCCTTGCCCTCTCCCTGCAGGCAAACCACAGCTGGCAGAGCTGATCTATGCTAGCTGGCTCCTGGCCCGGCCAATAAGGTTAACGCCCCGATCCTCACCAGAACTGTCACAGTTTATTAACACCTAACCAAAGCCCTCTGCAGCATCTCGATGCTCCTGCGAGCACCAAGCCTGCACCCCGCCCGGCCCTGCTGAGCACCTGGCGCAGGGCAGGGCCGCAGCAGCCAGCCTGCACGTCAGCTGGGTAGGAGGTACATCAGCGCGTAAACCTCTGTGGAAATATGTCAACATTAGATACCTCGATCACTGCTGAACGTTACTTTAGTTGCACCATTTTTAGGATGAGATCATTAGCGGCGGTGATGTTTTGAGCTTAGGCAAAGCGACTTGCATGTTTCTTGAGCCCTTCAGCACCCGTGNTTAGCTGGGTGGGGGGAGCGGGGCGGCCCGGCTGCCCTTGTGCTCCTCTGGCACTAGATGGCAATGTGGGACTTCAGCAGCCGAGGGACGGCAGCCTCTGGGGAGCCGGGGGGCGTGGGTACCCCGCGGCACCCCTGAGCATCGCTCCGCGTCCCTGCACGCCCCTCTGCATCCCTCCCTGCACCCCCCATAAGACCTCAGGCGGGCTCCTCCACAAAACGTGGAAAGAAATGCTCTTCGGTGGCTGTCGTTGCCCTGTGCCTCCAACAACGGCCTCTCTTCCCAAATTGGATTTTTCCGTCTCTGGAAATAAAAGCTGCAGCCAGCAGCAGGGCTGGCTAGTGCTGGCCACTACACGTGTTCCTGCGGATGGGGAGCAGCACACCCCTGCCCAGCCCAACCTGCTCATTGCTGGGACCCTCGGTATCCACGGCAGACAGTATGGGACAGGACACCTCATCTGCAGGCAGCAAAATGTGCCAGCGGTGCATCTGCGCCCAAGCTGTCGGCAGGCCACACACACCTGCGGTTCTGCATGCAGTACTGGTACAAAAGCACCAGCCCCGTCACCACCAGGAACTGCCAGCACCGGCTGTCTTCTGCAGCCTTTCTGCCCAGAAATTTTAACGTTTCCTTTTCTGACTATAGGATAACATTTCTGAGAGTTTGCATCTGGACATTTTATTAATTACCCTTAATCCAGTGACTTTTTCCTTAAGAAGAGAGTGTTTTTCTGAAGAAAAACTCACAGGCAAAGCCTTTTCTTTGTTGCCTTTGGGTGGAGTTTTATCTCCCAGCCACGGGCAGGTTTTTAAGAGGAAATTTTAAAAGGAATGATAAAGGACACCCTAAACTTTGTGATACGGAGATGATCTGTCACTAGGTTTCTGGTTTTCTATTTAGTTTTTAAACTCTGCCATGCAATGGAACATTTAATATTTCAGTTTCAGTATTAATGGGCTTATCTCCTATCTTACACCTTATCACAGTGGTGGTATGTGTTGTACGAGTTGTTTCCTCCAAGCTTGTCATAATTCTGTTGTACTTCTTAGAGTTGCCTCCACTTTGTGTTATCTCTCTGACGATCGCACTGCTACAATTGGCATTTCATGAGCAAGAGCTTACAGCAGCGCTCGGCAGGAGTGAGCAGTGGCTAACAGTGGGCTGTCAGTGCGTGCAAGCAAACGCCCCATCCTGATTTGTGCTGCCTCTTGCACCAGGGACTTACCATTAACTCTGTTGTCATTCCTTGTCTGCTTTAACATGATTGCTTTCAAGATTCCTCTCTCCAGGAGAACATCTGTGTTTTGGATTAGTTTTCCCTAGACAGATTTACTTACAGTTTTTCCACTTTAAATCTCTGCATTTTGTTGCTTTCTAGTCTATCCAGGTCCTTTTTTGTTATTATTCCTCCAGGTGCATTCAAAATCTCCCCAATTAATGGAGTCAGCAAAGTGCTCTGGTATCCCAATTTACTCTTTGTATTAGACTATGAATGAACTACACATTCCTGGATGTCCTTCTGCAACACAGTGCATTCAGTTCTTGCAGTCCTTTGTTTAAAGTTCATGCTTTTGTCATCTGCATGGTTGTGCCAATATCCAAAAGGATTTAAATTACTGCTTCCATCAGACACATATGAAAAAGCTATAAAACCCAAAAGAACTCCCCGATCGTTCTGCTTATCAGTCATAGTTACATTAACTTCTGAATGTTACAAGACTTCCCTCTTCATTTTAGTAAATATAAACTTACAGTAACTTCCAGACCACTATTGATTCCTATTTGAAAATTGTTTGGATATTTAACTTTCCCCTTATTTTCTGCCTGTATAATATCACTTTTCCATTGCTTAGTTGTAACAGGCTTAAAAATGTTTCTTGTCCTTTAATTCATGGATGTAACACTATAAATATGCCCATAAAAGGACTAAAAATTTTTGAACAGCAACAATTGTGTCTGACAACAAAATAAAATGAGATGGTGAATGAATTTAAAGCGCTTAGTGTTCTGCCCTTTGTTTTATCCATGTATAGAATTCAGGGTGAAGGCATCCCCAGAACACACCTCCCCTTNATAAATATGCCCATAAAAGGACTAAAAATTTTTGAACAGCAACAATTGTGTCTGACAACAAAATAAAATGAGATGGTGAATGAATTTAAAGCGCTTAGTGTTCTGCCCTTTGTTTTATCCATGTATAGAATTCAGGGTGAAGTCATCCCCAGAACACACCTCCCCTTGTCAGCATTCCTGTATTTCATCCAGATATGTTTGGGTTTTTTTTGTTTTTTGACCCTTATGCTCTGCAGTCAAGTCNATATGCCCATAAAAGGACTAAAAATTTTTGAACAGCAACAATTGTGTCTGACAACAAAATAAAATGAGATGGTGAATGAATTTAAAGCGCTTAGTGTTCTGCCCTTTGTTTTATCCATGTATAGAATTCAGGGTGAAGGCATCCCCAGAACACACCTCCCCTTGTCAGCATTCCTGTATTTCATCCAGATATGTTTGGTTTTTTTTTTTTTTGACCCTTATGCTCTGCAGTCAAGTCCTATGCAACCTGTCCTGAAAAAATAGCAGGGCTGGAGGCTGTGGCTGTGCCAGCAGCTGGGGCTACCACAGCCCTAAAGGTCACCTGCTTTCAAGCACATGAGCAAGCTCACGCTTGAAGACATACAGATGGCAAAATTGCCCGGAGTGCATAGCCAGTGTGTCCCAGTGGCTGCTGGAGAAACTGTGTTTCTGGTCTGTACAGGTTCACTTGGCCAAGAAATGAGAAGAGGCAAGATGCTTTGTGCTCTCTTGCTGTGCTCCCTGTTGGTAAAGCAGTGGGAGCCACACAGCACATTTGCATTATTTTCTACTTCATGTCCCAGAGCTGCTTTCAGGGAGCTACTTCCATTTCCCTCTGCTCTTCTCTTTTCTTAATAGAGATCCAGATCCTACATCTTACATTCACTCTTAGTCCTGGTAGGTTTGCAATTTGAGCACTGCGGTATGATTTACTCCAAGGTCTTGTTCTCTCAAGGCATTTCATCGCCCTTTTCTTTTGAATGTTCTTGAGAACAAGGACCCAGGTAGCGTATCCTTCTGCTGAGTCACAGCAAGAGGGTTTTTACCTCTGCAAGTAGCCTATTGATCGATTAAGTCCTCACAGCAATCACAACAAAAACTATCCAGTTGGCAATACTTCTTCCCAAACTCAAGCACGCCATTGCTTCCCCATTGCTGTGATGTGACTCACTTTTTTCTCCCCGCCCCCCCCCAGCCATTCTGTGGTGCAAAGAGAGATTTAAATGTTCCTAATGTTCCTTTGTCCGTTATTATTTTCAAGCTGAGTGTAGGATCAAGCAGCTCAGTTCCCAGTGTGCTTTGTGGCTGATGTGGCTAAGGCAGTGGTCACACTAGTGCCTTCCACTGACTGCCGCAGACTGTGGATACACCCTTCATGTAGGGGAGGATGGAAATGTGTATCTATCTGAAGACCTTGCTTAGCCTGATACTGATCTTTGAGGCCATTGTGCTTTGGCTTATGCCCGTTCTCTAAATCCTCCCACCCTCGCCCCCTTTATCTTTACTCAGGATGACAGCAAAGCATGGGCACAGTGGGAGTTGAAGATTCACTGTGATCATTTGCAATAGCAATTAGCAAATGCCTGTGCTCACCTAAAGCCTCTACAGTGTGACAGAGTGCAGCACATATCCTTTGGATCCCATCCCTGCTCCAGGCTGCGCAAAGTCCTGTAGGATCAGGGCTCCTCAGCTTAGCATTGCTGACAGACACACAAAGGCAGAGATAGACAGCCCTTCTCTCCCACCCTTATTCAGCTGTCCCTCCTCCTCCTCCTCCTCCTCCCACCTGTGAGCCTTTGCTGTGTTACAGCTTAGTACATTCAGCTGTCTTCCACCTCCATCGTTGCTTTGATAACTGATAGCAGGGAAGGTATTACTTAAAGAATCTGGGTGACTGTTAGCAAAATAAACAAGGGATGAAAGATACGGCAGTCTCTTTGGCGCGTAATTACCTTAAATGAAGGTCTGTTTGCTAATACTGTTGTTTTGATGTGCTAAATAACTTGGTCCTAACGCCCCAGCAGATACTAAAACTAACAATTCCCAGTGATGTCACACCAAGATTACAGAGACTGTGGGGAGGCAGGAGACAGGGGAGGAATATCCACAAAGCAGTTGTGTGTAGGGAGTGCTCCCCAGCCACCTGGTGTGGCAGGCTCATCTTCACAGACAGCTCTGCTGTCAGCACAAGGTTGCAAAACCCCACGAAGTGATGCTTCCAGGCAGGTGAATGGCTCTCTCAAAGTCACCCACTCTCACCCGACCAGCCCGATCTTGAGGAGATCTCTCAGGTGTGTGGCGAGGAGAGCTCTTTGCATTCACACTACAGCGCTCTGCACTGCAGCGCTTGCTCCCCACTTCTTCCTGCAAGAGGGGAGACTCTCCCTTTGCTCTGAATTAGGCTGAAAAAAGCTGCAGCTGGCTTGTAGGCAGCTGGGTTACCTGTGTGTATACATAATTTGAGCTGCGTGTGATTGCAAGGTTCTTCTCTTTTATTTAATTGTCTGCCTGGAAGCATCTCCTGACCTAATTATGCCTGCAGTTGTGTCTCTTAACTTGTCCTGTGTGCCGAGTGGCATAGCATGAGCAGGAAGCTCTGTGCACACACTCTCACAGAACTGAGCTAATAGAGACTGACAGGGGGTATCGGTTTTTTTAAGACTAAGAAGTCTCCTGGGGTGGTAGTAATCCCCTAGAGGTGCCATTAGCTTATGATAACCACACCTTTGAAATTGTTTTATTGCTTTAATAATGTGGTGGTGATGGAAAATGGGGAACATGCCACATTTATTATTTATGCTGGTAAAAGATGAAAGTTAGCAATTAGAAGCTTTAAACCACAGTTTCAGCAGAACTACATGACTTACATTTATTCATTTTTGGACTATCCATCCCAGCACTGGAATGCCCTTACTGTCCAGGTTTGTTAAGTTGGGCCGCCTACAGAAACCATGGCAAGGTGGCAGGCCAGCACAATTAACACTGCAAGACAGATACACATCTTAACTGCAGGGATGGGTGGAGATTTCCTGGTGGGGAGCTGTTGGAAGTGGAACAGTGCTTTATGATATCTGAACTAATCTTGTGCTATGATAATTCTGTCTCGCTTAAGTGCTCGCAGCCTCTCTGTGCTGTGTAGTCATGCTGTGGCAGCAGCTGTGCACATCTGATCCAAACGCGCTGCTTCCCCACACACTTAATTGGTAAAATTGCCACCTATTGTTTATAAAAAAGTGTGGAAAGAGTGAGCAGAATCTTGGTCCCCAGGACTGTAGAGCAGTGGCTCTGCTGCCACGTGGCTGGGAATCACACTCTGTCAGATCAAGGCAACATAGAGGGGATGCATGTTGTACCATATGTGACATGACATCTACATCTGGATGGAGAAGCTCTACTGAAATAAAAGAGGCTGGTGCAGCTCATGGTAGAGTGCAACATGAGGCTTCTCAAGGCTGCCATGCTTCCAAATTGTGGGGTTTTATCCTGAGTGCTTAGAGAAAGGGGCATCGACACCACAGCAAAACTGAAGGAAAAAGGAGGAAAGTTAGGCTTGTAAAAGAAACTTGCCAAGACAGCATATGTCTATGCTTGGAGCTGTGATGGAAGCGATTTCACCAATCATCTGCCTTGCAGCCCACTTTCTCATTCTGTGATCCTTCAGTGAGGTTGCAGGCTTGTTTGATTGCTTCACCTTAGGATCAAATAAGCAGGGGGCTGACAGGGTGTTTTATCCGCAGTTGGCAGAAAATGGAGATGAGAGCGATCAAGTCAGTTTCTATTAAGAATAGATTAATGCACCCAAATTTAATTGGAATTGCACAAGCAGGCAAGAGGCATCAAGCTCTGAGTTCATGCATAGATTATGCGGGTGTCCTACACAGTACATTTCGAACATCTGCAGTGTGACTGTCTCAGCTTTGTACTTTGGTCCTTGCTATGAGCTTTCATGTTGGTTGCCTGTATTGTACCTCCTTATTTCTATTGTACATCCTTCTGCCCTTTGCCTCATTGCA
The DNA here is from genome assembly GCA_013398225.1 of Steatornis caripensis. NCBI lineage: Eukaryota > Metazoa > Chordata > Aves > Caprimulgiformes > Steatornithidae > Steatornis > Steatornis caripensis. Next base: position 1,766,617 of record VZSC01008472.1, on the reverse strand, counting down.
CTGCACCACTCCCATTGAAAGGCTGTGTGCAGGCAGAAGTTAAGCAGGGACCTTGTCCATGACTTGGTTTTCCCTTGGCTCCAACATACTCAACATTATTAGTGTCACACCTGTGCCCTTACCACAGCCTGGAGAGAAGCCCCCTCCCTGAAGTTTGGATTAGAACCTATGCCAGTTGCAGGCCATGTCCAAAGCCTGGTGGTTTTGTGGATGAGCAATGCTGGAGTGCAGCAGCTGGCTGTGCAGGGCAGAGCGGGACCTTTGAGGTCGGTAGCATGCTTCTAAAGAGCATGGGCACTCTTATGTCAGTGTGGTGTTAATTGGGATCCACATCGTTCCTCTGGATGGCTGATTCAGTGGCTTAACACAGGAAGATAACATTAACATCGATCACTGGCATGCACGTTATTCAGGCAAGAAGAAACCACATATGCAACCTGGATTCTCAGCCTGCGTCCCACACCTGACAAGCTCTCACTTTGCAGGACCTGATTCACTCTGTGGGTGTTTCTTTTTCTCCAAGCAAAGGCCTTAGGGCTGTGTATCCCTTCCTGAAGAAATCACACATGATTCCAGCCCAGCTGCTGAAAGGCTGAAGCTGGTACAGTCAGCACTGCAATTGTGGGCTGCTACCACTTAAAGAAGGTAACTGGGTTTAAGCCCATTCATCAGCTTCTCACATGAACACTGCCCTTTGACAAAAGCCCATGCCTTTGTTTCAGGTTATTCCTGTAAGGCTGGAGTTTAGCAATAGCCATTGGCAAAGCTCGGCCTGGAGACAGGTTTCGTTTCTTGTTGTCCAGCCTGCTGTCAGCCTTGGCTATGCCCAGGGACCTTCCCCAGCAGCACCAGCGGGCCAAGGAGCCCACCCTGACTCAGAGGATTGTGCTGTGCTAGGAAAAATGCTTCTGGCTCTTCTCATGTGTATTTGGGGCAGAAAGAAGGTGTAGTTTAGATTAGAGCACTGCGGCTTTATCAGTGTTTATCAGTGTAGGAGTTCTGCTCCGTGTAGCATAACAGCCTCAAGTCCTTTTAAACCCTGACATCAATATGCGGTGATAAGATAACACTGGTTATCCTGTACCGGTTGCTCTAGATAAGATAAACCCTTTTATGCTTTAAAACAGGTCTCAAATTTTCTGCTATGTTTTCTTTTCCTTTTAATGTAGCAAACTCCAGAAACGTTTTATTTCTAAGGGAGTGATATTTATAAGAGCAGATAAAAATAGTACATATCATAAATAAGACTTTCCAAACTTGCCCAAGGAGCATTAAACATTTTCTTTCAAAGACTAAATAGAAACGAGCTAGTAGGAGGTAGATTTCAATATCTTAGGAAATTGTTGCATTAATTAGAAGCTAAAATTATTCCAAGTAAGTGGTCATGCCTACATTTATTTTGTCGGAAGAGTGTCCACACAGTGATATTTCAGCAGCAGCGGATGTTAATTTTAAGGTGGTTACTTTTAATTAACACAAAATAATTTTTGTGTAAGTATTGCTTGAGACAGCAGTGTGCGGCATTTCCATTTTGCATTTAAAGCTGGGACTGAATCTCTCTGTACAAACCAGTATATCCATAAATCTACAGCACTGACTCTTCAAGTAGAGACTACATCTTCAGAGAATTTAGAGACACATCCATTCGTTAGTGAGTTAAAATTAATAACTAGGTCCTTTATGAAATTTAGCACTTTAGTCTTGTTTGTCCCAAATGATTTTAACAATGGAGCAACAGACTCTTCACATTTTCCGTATAATTAAAATTAATTGAAATGATGTGCATTAGTTGTAATTAAGCTATGCGGCTAAGAGTGGTTGTAACTAATTGCTATGATTATATAGGCTACAAACAAGCTCAAGTAACGAACGTGGAGTTATCGTGACACAAGAACTCAGCCACCCGCCACCTTCCCGTCACTGGCAGCTTGCACGGGGACAAGGCTGTTCTCTGGCATGAGGCTGTGATGATAGAGCAGCAGGAGCTGCTTTGCTAGCTGAGCTGGTAGCTCAGCTGCCCCTGACTTTAAGTTCATGCTTATGCCCAACACCTGAACATTACCCTTTGCTCAGCTTTAATGTAGCAGCAGTCGGGGAAAAACTGAGGCAGGAACGCAGCTCCTGTAAAGCACAAAGGCCTCTGGTGCAGGGTCTGGCACANGATGTGCATTAGTTGTAATTAAGCTATGCGGCTAAGAGTGGTTGTAACTAATTGCTATGATTATATAGGCTACAAACAAGCTCAAGTAACGAACGTGGAGTTATCGTGACACAAGAACTCAGCCACCCGCCACCTTCCCGTCACTGGCAGCTTGCACGGGGACAAGGCTGTTCTCTGGCATGAGGCTGTGATGATAGAGCAGCAGGAGCTGCTTTGCTAGCTGAGCTGGTAGCTCAGCTGCCCCTGACTTTAAGTTCATGCTTGTGCCCAACACCTGAACATTACCCTTTGCTCAGCTTTAATGTAGCAGCAGTCGGGGAAAAACTGAGGTAGGAACGCAGCTCCTGTAAAGCACAAAGGCCTTTGGTGCAGGGTCTGGCACAGCCTATCAATCACTGAATTAACTGCAAATTTAGCTCTGGGCTCACCAATGCATCCCAGTTACATCAGGCACCGACTTACCCCAGTACCAGGTGCACTGCAGAAGCTGTGCAGCACGCAGAAGGTGACCCTGTGCCAGTGGTAGCAAGCTCCTGCTTTTAGCTCCCACGAACTCTGTGTCCCTGTGGAAATGGTCTGTGGCTGCAAAGCACCTCAAGGCTGCTTTGTCCAGCAGCTTTGCCACTGACACTGCCCACACCAGTGCTGCAAAAGGGACATGGAAACAAAACAAAAAAATCACCCCTGCTGCTCCATCAGCTCTTTAAAGCTCAGTTTGAAGTAATCAGACCTAAATGCTTTAATCACAAATTTGTGGTCATTATGTAGGTCACTACAGGGTCAGGCTGAAGTTGCTTTGGATGTCATACCCACGCAATCTTTTTTTTTGTGTGTGTGCTCTGCTTAGGCTTTTCTGTGCCGGCAGCTCTATTTGTGAGTTTCCTACATTTATAATGCATGGTCTGAGGAGCAACAAATCCTGCATATTCTTTTTTTAGTTTTTTTCTTTCAACTACCTTGTGAATATTGAGTTTAAGTTACTGGAAAACCCATGGGAGAGTTGTTTGTAGGGTTTTTTGGTATGGGAATAAAAACAAAGATTTGAACTGATGCTGTTGTAATCTGCCCTCTTGCCGCCTGCAGCCGGCTTGTGCGTGATGGGCCGCAGAACACAGGGCTGTGTTGTGTCTTGCAGGATATTAGAAAAAATGAATGTTTCAGCAAGGTTTCAGCCTTTACAGCATGTAGGAGTAGAAGGGATATGGCTTAGCTTTGCCAGCTGTTCATGTGCCCATAACACAAAGCCAAACGCCCGCTAACCCATTTGCCTGATACACTAGCAGCGGGGCAGATGCAAATGTCTGTGCTCAGTACACAGCAGGCAACAAAGAATTACTGAACTGCCCAAATTTCCCCTCTTACAGTGCATTGAGAATGACCGGACAGGGCTGCCAAGCAAAGCCTCTTGGAATTTATAGCACACAGAAACTTTCCTGTTAATTAACGGGGGATTGTGCTTTGGGCAAGTGACTTCTGAAGAATTTCTCCCATCCCGTGTCTATCCCTAATTCAGGGCTGGCCTCTGCCAAGGAAGCTCTGGTAATTCCCATGCTCCAAACACTCCAGATGGGGATCTAACCTCTAGGCATCCATCTTGGATGAAGCCTCGTGGCACGCCTCAGCCTGCTCCTCCATAACATCCCAGGAATCCACTTCTTGCAGTACTGTTCCGTAGCCCAATGTTGCAGTATCAGTTTTATCATTGAAAGACTCAGCTGTCTACCTTCAGGCTTAGCAACATGATTGCAAGAAAATAGTTATTGTTAGGTATTATAGGTATGAATTAGTGACCCTCTCTCACACAAGTGTGGCAATCTGGCTGACTTCCATCTTATAACTTCTTTGATGATCTGCATACTGTGATGTTTAGGGTACAGATTTAGACAGCCCAGGGGTAGCCACAGGGCACATGTGTGCTAACACTAATGGAGCTGCACTAATATTATTACAGTGGGGAAGTAGAGACTTTAAAAAAACCAACCCACTCAGGATGGACAGACCATGATATTGGTTGGGGGTGGATAGGGGAGTGCAGGGAAGCAAGAGAAACCATTAACACTTTGCAGCATTAGTCAGGAGCCTGGGGACCTGCTATAGCAAATAAACCTACATAATTTAGTCAAGGGAATTCAGCCAAAAAAATTTAGAAGTTTAATTTTTTCAATGTAATAACATTTTACTCCATTTAATCTCCAGTTTAGCCATCTGAACAAATAATAGAAGAGTACTGCGACACAGAACTGAAAAAATGAGAGAAATAATGCTCAGAAACCTGCAGGCGTGTTCACAAGCAACAGCCATCCAAGATACCAGAGAAACCAGGGGAGAAGTAAAGCAGGACAAAACCAGATCTTCCTATCCTGTCTCAGGAAACACGAGGAACCTGCTGTGCATTTCCATCTGGCGGCAATGCAGACAAGCACAGGATCTGTGTACACAAGATCCCATCAATAAACCCCTGGGCTTGCAGACTCAGTGACCTCCAGTCTCCAGGTACTGCTGCTGGAGAGTTCAAGTCACAAACTCAGCAATGAGACACGGGACTGTGACAAATGTGCAGCTTTTGCCATTGCGCCTTCTGACTTCAATCCCAAACTGAAGTTTTCCTTTTAATCTTCTGCCACTGAAGCCAAGAACATTAGCATGAGTGGGGTCAGACTCTGACATCCCATTTATTGTTTAAAAGTTAGTATTTTAACTTTTGTACAACTTGTGGCTGTATGTACCTCTCATCTTTGCTAATAAATATCTTGGAGTGGATAGGGGGGAATAAAACCAAACTGCTGAGGTTTAATTCCTCCCCCAGTCAGGTTGTGGCATTGTTCTGTATTTTTAGAAATTTCCTGAAACAAATTGTTGAAACTCAGGGCTGAAAAAAATAGGTTCAGTCACACATAATAGTACCTCATCACTGCCCTGCTTGTGTGATAGGGTACGCACCCATATGCATGCCCAAAGCCATGCTTCTGCTCCTGTTAAAATCAAAGCCACAAATGAAGATAGAAGTTAAGGCCCAATATTTCAACCTGAGAATTCCCAACATGTATTTCTAAAGCTCTGAGTTGCTACAACATAGAGTTTGTGGTCAAAAGAATATGAAGGTGAGGAGACGGGGTGCTTTGGTTTAGCCCCTAGTAAAACTGAGGTGCAGCTTGGGGGAACAAGGTGTGCATCGGTGTGGGGACGGCAGGCATGTGCCAGCCCCAGCTGCTCTCCAGGAGCAGAACTTGCCTCCTCCACTTGCACGAAGTGGTGCGGCGGCCCAACTATTGGGATTGCCTCCCTGTCCTCTACCCAAAATAAAACGTCATTAAAAAGAAAAGCAGATGGTACGCGAGGTCTAAATGGAGCTGTGTGCCTCTGGTGGGCACAGGTCCGCAACATCGATGGATTCATGAGGAATGGTACGAATGAGGTTGAGCCTTCAACCATTTTAGGAGGAGAAGCGAAGAAAAGCATCATACCAAAGCATTCAGGGGGGATTCGGGTTGGCTGAACATGAGTCACGCTGCTGGAGCCCGGCCAGGAAGGGGAGTTTAGCACAGGAAGGCTGTGGAGGGAGCGGGCAGGGGCTGGCAGGGGCCCAGCAGCTGTCCTGCGGCACCGCCACAAGGGAAGCAAAGCCACCCGTGATCCCACTGCTGGCTAGTCTAAACAGAGAGAAGTCAGAAGGGTATTGCTATTTAAGTGACCTTGTGAGAGAGCCGGAGAGACCGGGACAAGCGGCCAGTCTGCTTGTGACAGCCAGCAGCCCTCCCGCCGCTGGACAAACCTTGCCCACCCGTGCTGCGGGAAGGGCCGCGCTGGAGGCAAACGGACCAAGCCGGCCAAAGCCAAGCCAGCCCTGTCTTCAAAGAGCCAAACCTGCTGGCCGGCTCTGCAGGCTGAGGTCAGCTGCCCCGCTGCTCAGCATGCAGGCTTGGAAGGGTCTGCCGAGTGATAGCATTTCCACAGGCTTTGCAGGGTAGTTTTAAAAAACATCCTCTGAGGTTCAGGTGTGCAGGCAAGTAGGATTACCTTCCTAACTGAAAATGCTCAATTAATATCAGCCTTGGGGTGAGCTGAAGAAAACACGTTTTTAGACTATCAAAACCAAATAATGTCTCGTGCCTAGCGAACAGCAACTTAAATAAAGATTGTATCGTTAGATATTAAGAGTTCTTACATCTGGGTTCTTTAATCCTATCACGGTTTAAAGCTGGGCTGGCTATTAAGTGGACGACAGATGCCCCCCAACTGATACTATTTTGTACTTATGTAGTATTTGATAACCAATTTTTAAAAAATCGTCTCTGTTTAATGCTCTTCAAATGCTGTACTATGCTCTTTCTCTGAGAAGAATTTTACCTGAACTGTGTAGTTTTTAAACATATTTGGGCCTTCAGTATCTATGCTTTCTACAAACAAATATTTCCTGTCTTCCTCACGATACTCCGTTATCCTCCCCAAAACATCAAATACATCTTAAGAGTAATTGAGAAGCCACAGCAACTGCTCCTGGCAGGAAGCTGCTGAGCCATTATCCAGAAGCCTGACCGGCATTATTTGGAACAGATGCTCTTTTAGCTTTGTAATTTTCAGCCAAAACCAATGGCAGTAAGTAAAAGTAAAGCTGTAGGTCAAAGCAAGGCTAAACTGTACAAGAATAATGTGAAAATATTTTTGATTTCACACATCCTCTCATTTACAGCACATGCTCCTGAAACGGTCTGTGAACCCTAACGTGCAGCTGCAGGTTTGGCCTCCGCATCCATTACCCGGATTTGCCACCAGTCGAGACCCACGGGGAGAAGCCAAGCACAAGGTCACCATCCTGCTGGACATAGACTGCGCTGCTGGAGGAAACCCACGTACCTCCCTGGACCGGGCAGATGGGCCAGGCCTGAGGATCATGTTGCTACGTGTACCTGTAACGCCTTGCAGGCCACGAGAAGGGCGCTAGATGACATTATTGACCAAGCAAGGGGACGTTATTGCAGCCAGCCAGCACCTGGCTGCGTAAAAGCTTTTGGCTTACCTGTGAGCCAAGAGCAGTCAGCAATGCAGAAAACGAGGTGGCACCCTGCGCATCTGCATGGCCCTCTTAGCACCCAGAAGCTTGTGTGGCTTCAGGGAGGCAGGTCCCTTCCTCAGGGGATCCCGGGGCTGCACGGGACACGTGGGACATGGCGTAGGAGGAGGGCTGCAAAGCAGAACGAAGGTTTCAATTGTTAGGGCCAGACAGGCAAATTCTGGTCTGGCCAGCTGGATGAAGGGTCCACTGGGCACATGCCGTCTCCTCCTTTTGCTAGGCTTGCTCAGTTTAACAGAGCTCAAGAAACAAGCAAGTTTCAGGAAATAAATATTTTCATTCTCTCTTTTTTATTGCCTGTAAAATAGCAGGAGGCTTTCAAAGCAACAGCAAATCCTGTTAAAAAAAGTAGAGAAAATTAAAGAAATGTTTCTTGTCTCAGATCCAGCCCTTTTCACCTTAACTTTCCATCATGGTACATAAAACTTTTGTATATTTTGGCAGAGCAGAGAAATAGCTTTTCCCCCAGCTCTTCCTTGCACAGCCCAGGAGCTCTGAGTGAGCTTTAAAACAGAGTTTTGCACAAACACAGAATGGCCAAATAATAGAGCAAGAAAACAGCATTAAACTTTGTAGACAATCAACTTTATTCTGTGCACAGCGGCTAGTTTCTCCTGTTCTCAGCAGAAATAAAAATTTACAAGTGTTCTGGGAAAGCATTAAAAACCAAACACGTCCAGACAAAGTCTAGTGCAAACTACTTGGAAATAGATCTGTGCATCACCTTCTGAAAGGCTCATTCCAGCCGTGCTGGTTTAGCTGAGCTGATGGCATCCAAACCAAATACACCCTGAGAGTTCAGGATGGGATTTGAGGGTTGAGATTTTGATACCAGTCATCCGTGTGTCCCAGAGAGGCAGTTGCAGTTCCCTGCTCTCGTGAATCTTCTGATCAAAGGCCCTTTCTGCATCATTGCTTGCATGTTGCAACAGAGGAAGGACGCCTGTGAATTTGGGAGAGAGTGGAAACGTCCAACCACTGGGAGGAAAAACCCAGCTACTAAAGACGAGGGATCAAAGACAAGAGGGTAGGACGCATTCACAGGCGCACACACCAGCCCTTCCCATGGGGAGCATATTAGGTTTGCTGTACACTCTTACTGCACTGAATGTCATCTTCCAAGCGTAGCAAGTAACATTTTCATAAAGCACTGCTTTTAATCAAGCACAACCTTCACATCCCCAAAGGAGCTATCTGGAGTCTATCCCTTTACTCTACTGCTCTTTTTTGCCCCCTTTTAACTCCCTCCCTTGGAGGCTTATGCCTCCAGCAAGGAGGGCTCCATGCGGTTCCCTTCGGAGCTCATTAACACAGGTCCATCCACCAGGTCACGAGGCTGAGAGCAAGACGCATGGCGCCCATGGTCCCCCAGGACCGAGCACGCAGCCTGTGCGCCGGGCTCGGCCGTCACATAGCAATGCATTAATGACCGTGCTGCTTACGTGAAAGCACAGTGTGATACCTGATTATACAGCCCCCTGCACGCTGGGACGCTTAAGCAAGGTGTCAGTCTTGATGGAGCAGTGGGATCCAGCAAGCACTGTACTTACGCAGTATATTAAAAACAGTAATTATACTTCAGTGTCATCCAAACACAGAGCGGGTTATTTGCACGCCCAGGCAGTGATGCAGCCAGGGTCAGAGGCTGTTGTGTCTAGATTGAACCCACCTAAAATGCATTTCAGAATATCAATCTCATTACTGCAGTAATGGAGACCAGTACCTTTCCAAGCACCAGCTCCATGACCTCATGCCTGATCACCACATCTTTTGACTGGCGAGCAGCTTTTATGGGTGAGAGCGAGACCAGCTTCCCAAAGAGCCAGACGGTTATTTCCTGCGTGTCAGATCCTTTCTAACCAACACATCAAAGAGAAAAGCCTTCCAAATATGTTTGTTTAGCAAGTACGAACGCTTGGGGCATGGGGTTGAATCCCTCTTCCATGCACAGTTTGCAGGCAGTACATGCTCCTGAATAGAAAGGCAGAGCCACCATCAGCTGTACGGAGAACAGGACTGACGTCTAATGAGAGTGACCAAGGAGCACTGATGTAAGCACACTCTTAGCTGCGTGCGTAGCACTGCTGGTCGGATTTGCCTGTGCCCATGGCTGGCTCTGGGCAGAACCCACCATATCTGAGTCTCAGGGCACAAGGACTGATCAGGAATGTAGGTGCAAGTGGGTCATTATGGCCTTTCTCAGATGGTACTGATGAGAGGAATCATTCTTCACTGATGATAAATCCTGCATTTTCTTTTCTGGGAGAACACAGCTTTGTTCCCTTCCCCCATTTAAGAATGCACAATTTATCAGGCTAAATGTGTGAGCCTGGTAGTGAGTGATTCAAATCAACTTCAGCAGCTATGAGCAATCACATATACTTGAAGAAACCCACTTATGCTACTTTCTGCAAAACCCAAGGAACGCTGACTATGAATTCACTACCATAGCCTATTAATGCTCAAGAAAGCCCATTTAAATGAACTTATAATGGCTGATTGAGACTTCTATAATGAAACTCCATAGAATCAGCTCCTTCCTTCAGGCTGGGCAGGCCTCTTGGTTTTTGAAGCATTGACAGTCTCAGACAGCCTCAGCAACAAGGTCACACAGTGCTGTCTCACCTGATACCATAGGAAGCCATTTACTGGCCTGCAGTGACCATCACGCACAGAAGAGCTGTCTCACACCTTCCTCCTACACAAAACTCAAAGGAGTTTGAAAACACAGAGAAGAAAGGCTGGAGCCTCATGCAGTTTTGGAGGCTCAGCTGTATCCTTGTATCCATAGGACACCTGCCAGGCCACATGGGCAGCTCTGTTGATGGAGCCCTTCCCCTGATTTACCACTGAGGCAGTGATCCAGCAAAGGGCACCGGAGCCCTGAGGGTGCTCCAAGTCCTGATGACGAGCAGAAAAGCCTCCAGGTACTGTGATGGCACAGAGGGTGCTTAATCCTTGGTCACTAGTCTACATTTCACCTTGGGGTCAAGACTGCCCTACCCAGCTCATTTACACGTTTCCCTTCCAGTGAGGGCCAAGCATTCTCTTAGCTTAAACCAAATCTTGTTAACAAAACAACTACATTTCACTGCATGGTAAAATGCATTGTCTCGTGGGCCCATCACATTGAAGGTTAGATCAGCTGGGCTTTCTAGCTAAGCTCTCCCTGGATACCCTTAAAAAAATCAGGCTTTTTCAGATTGCAAACCCAAACATTACTGGGGGAGGGGGGGGCGGGGAAGCACATTTCCGTGCACCACTATAGCTCACATCAGCCCAATGCTTTAAGCTTACCCAGAACTGGAGAGGCTGCATAGACTGAAGGTATGGAAGGAGAGGAAAAAGACAGTCCCTGCTCATCCCCACTGCTATCTCACCTCTTCTTGCACCCTGCTCCTGCCTGCCCTTGGCTGCACCTGGGCAGCGCTGTGGTCAGCAGGGAGCTGCCGTGCCCCAACAGCCCGTTTCTGCACATAGCAGACCCCATGCTCAGCAAAGCATAGGAAATAAGTGGCCACAAACCTTTCAAAAACACTCACATCCCAGCCACCTCTTCCTTTTCAAAGCAGCAGGATCCCAACCCAGAAACACTCCTTTACTCCAGGAAGAAGGGGTGTTGTTCCGTCCCCTCCCTATCAACCCTTCACGCTCCTGCTGCCTCCCAGGTGCCGGTTTCGGGCAGATTGGCCCTTGCCAACAGCTAAGGGGTTGCCAGGCACTGTGCCCCTGGGCAGCTGGCGATGGGATCCCGAAAGCCTGGGCTGTGGAGCGAGCCTCTTCCCGAGCCCAGCCTTCCTGCGCCCTCCCTGAGCAACAGCCACCGGCCCCGGTGGTCCCCAAAGACCCGTGTCGCCCCGCTCAACTCGTGGGTGGTCGTCAGGGTGGAGACGGGGCACTGCGACCAGCGCGCCCGGGCCCTCAAGCCCGGAAAGGCTGTGGGCGCTTTGGCAAAAACAAGGACTGTCCTCTCGTTGTTGCTTTTGTAGTAGCAACTGCTGCGTGGAGATAAAAGCTTTTGTTTGCCTTTTCTCTCCTACATTCCTAATCTCCCTCCGTGCTGGTCTCCCCTATAGTCCATCAAGCACTTTTAATCTCTAATTGCATATGACTGATGAGCCTGAACTCCATACGCGGCGTTGCCAAGAACCACTTTTTTCAGAGCCTGCTTTAGCTCTTTAGGCCAGTCATAACACACTGCAGGACCATTAGGAGTTTATAGTTTGTATACATAACACCCTCGGAGTACCAGAGGGTGGTTTATCCAAACAGAAAAGAATTGAGATGAATGAATGCAGAAATGACTTTTGGCCAGGAAATACTTTAATTTTAATTAGGGGGGAAGGGGGTGAGAGAGGAATGAAGAGGCTTTCTTCTCTCACAAAAGACAAGACTAATGAGTTTACAGCTGCAGGCGCTGACCTTGGAGCATCTCGTATAATGCTAGTGCTGAAATGTTTGGATGTGATGTTAGACCCGATAACCTTGCTTCTAAAAGGAAGAAATAAAGGGAAATGGCTGAATAGGGAGGGATTCATTTCATGGGGATGTACGGACGTATTTATTTATTTTTCCCCCTCTCGCATTCTCATTCAGCTGCCTTTGGCGACACAGCCGTTCGCCCAGCTGCTGAGCTTCCTATGGGCCTCATCTATTTTGCAGAAAAAAAGAGTCAATTACTGCAGTTTCCCCGTATTTAGGACCTGTCCCCATCCCAAAGCCCCTCTCGCAAGCCCCCACCTCTCTGGAGCCTGTGGCTGGAGGGAACAGGGTGCCAGAGCCCAGGGGAGCCCCAGTGCTAGGCAGATCGTGCACAAGGGACGATGCAGTCGGGGCTTCTGATGCAGCAGCTCAAAATAGGCTGAAAGCCTCCCATTATCTGTGCTCGGCACAGATGTCACCACCCACTTCACTTGGTCACTGGCTCATGGCATTTGAGCCCGTGCCAGCACCTGCAGCGCTGGGCGTACAGTCCTCCCCAGCCGGGGAGGCTGCTTCTGCCCCTCTGGCAGTGTCACCGTGCATGGACGCCTATCCAGGCTCAGTGCAGAAGCGGAGCTGCCTGCTCGCCGGGCCGTGAGCTAACACAGGTTGTCAGCGAGGTCTTCCTGGCACGTGCTGAAGCAGCAGTGATGCGACCCTGCACAGCCCCGGACCTGCCAGGCTCTTCCTCCTCTTCGGGGGCACGGCTGCTGGTGCCTGCTGTGGCTCATGCCGGGCTGATCTTGCGCCTCCATCCCTTGGCATCGTGCTGACTTCACGAAGGGCACAGCTTGCATGTCTTCTGAAAACTGGAGAGCTGCTGCTCCCACCTCCCTCCCCAGCCTGGCGGGGAAAGGCTGGCAACGTCGTCCATAAAGTCTCCCAGCAGCTTCCAGGCACCCTGGCACCTCCTTCGTCCCCTGGAGCTCTCTCCATGGCCACCTAAAGCATCATCCGGCCCTGCAGATCCTCCCACTGATGCTGCCATGCTAGAGCCATGGTGATTATTAAACTCTCGTGCTGTAGCGTGAAGTTGCTGTGAGCTGTTGTGGCTGTGAAGCCAGTTTTGCCTCTGGGGAATCAACACCCCCTGCCCTGCTGAGTCGGCAGGCAGATGGGCTGAAACAATAGCGCAAGTTAACGGAGCGGAACAACCATCAGTGTTTCCTATTAAAAGTATTTTTATGATGATGATGATTATTAATATTATATAGGGGCTGTAATTTTCTCCCGCCTCACTCCAACATCTCACAAAATAAACAGTTGCTGTATTATCCCCTTGTAAATGAGACCACAGAATTGTAAACTTTAATTTGTTACTTTTGGCTGCCCTCAGGTTTGGCAGACAATTAAACCGATTCATTAGTTCACAGAGGCACATTTTTGGCCATGTCTGGCTGTGTGAAGTCATCCAGTGAACACATTGGAAGCAGGGTGCAGGAAAACCATACAGCGTCTTTGCCACAGGATCCGTCAGTAACAGTACAAATAGGCCAGTGTGGATTTTGCGGACAGAGGTGGGAGGGAGTCTGGTTCCTCCTGCTGCTGCGCCGTGCCCTGGGCACGTGCCGTTGGCAGCCCAGTGCCCTGACTTGTTGGCCAGAGTCGTGGTATCGATCCTGTATCATCTGTCCGGAAGGGAGCTGGGTCGTGCCTGAGGCTTACCCTTTAAATTCTGCAGGGCTTGATCAGTGAAACTCCATAGGACACGGCTGAAAATGCTCAGCTCTTGGAAAGGCTGTTCTGGCTGTGTGTGTCCTCCAGAGCCATCCCCACCCGCTGAATGAATTCCTTGGATAGCTCAATGGGTTTCAATACCTGCTTTCTGAGCTGCAGACACACGGTTAGCTTGTGCAGCCCCACAGCAGCGCTGTGTGGCTTTTAGCCTTTTCAGGGCTACCAGTCATATGTGCTGAGAGTTAAGGTGTGGGGTTTTTTAAACAGAAGCCATAACAGCGTATTTGATGGTACTATCACCTCTCTGGTCCGCAGGGACTTTGTGCAAACCATCAATCAGATGAGGATCCCTTGCCTGGCATTTTTCACATGCTGTAAGTTCTTAGATGTCCATTAACAGAGCAAAAATCCCGAGCCATCTTAGTTTTGAAAAAAACCCCGTAAAATTCCTCCTTTTTCCTTTGTTCACTCCGCAGTAGGTGTAGAAGCCCTCCGTGCCTGTGGCCAGTACCCATCAACATTATCAGGCAGGTGGAAAGGCAGCAGATCTTCCCAGTGGCCTTGATGATGGTGTGTATTGCTATTTGTACTGAGATACAGCAGGAAATTTGCTCAGTTATTTTCTCTCTTTTTGCTAGTCCTTTGTTGGCTGATAGACAAGGTATGGCTGCCTGCATCCTAATAGGTTTTGTGGGAATCTACACGCAAGTGGCTGAATGCACCCTTAAAAGCAGGCAGGAGGTTTTCAGCTTGCAGCTCATATTGGTGAAGCGCAAAGAATTGTATGGATTCCAGAAGGGAACCTAAAATGCTTTAGGTCAGTTTTCTCCTAGCTTTTTCGTTCAACAAGCCATTAAGGAGACAGTCGTAAATCCTTTCACCTTCCTTCCAGAGCTTTGCCTTGGCCCTGTGTCTGTGACAGCAATTTAGCAAGCCCCCAGGAAGGATTTTACAGGTGATGGCTCCTGCATTTCTGTTTAACAGCCATTGACCTGGACGAAAGGACGTTCCAAGCCATAGAGGGACATGGGCAGAAGAGGATCTGTGCCTCATGTTACAATAAAAAAAAGAAATCCCAGTATCTCCACTCTCCTGGTACCATTAAGCCAAGGTGGAAGAGATCCTGACACCCTGGGGCTTGGTCTCACCCAGTGCCAGGCTACAATGTGGTGCTCAGCTGGGCTCATTCCCTTTCAAGTTAAAATTATTCATTCCTTTCTTATTTCAACAAGCTGCCTTTCTCGCAAAAATAACTCTCGTCTCAGGGTGTTTGGAGTCAATTTTTTTTGGAGTGCTGTTTAATAGCACTCAAAATGAAAAGAAAGATTTTTGAATAATGAAACCTAAAAGCTTCTGCAAGCTCGTTCCCCGCTGCTGTGTTTTTCACTGGCCAGCACTCTGAATTTGGATTTGCTGAGTTGTCCTGTTTTGCAATTTTCTCTGAGTGATCATGCTGCTGGTGTGGCCGGGGAGCATCGCTGGGCACTGGCTCCCTATCGGCTGGAGGTGCTCGAGGGCAGGAGAGGCTGCGGTAGCGAGCAGAGCCTTTGTGAAAAGCTGGTTGCTTCCTTCAGTGTCTAACTGGGTTTTCCTTTTCCTGAAATAATAGTATTTATTAGCAAATGTGTTTTGATAAAATGGTGACCAAACGCTGCAGAAGAGCTAAATATGGCTTCTTATATTGAGGCGGCTTTTCTGCAAAACAGCATCAGAAACCTGCCTGTCCCGGCTGAGCTGCCGCCGTTTCCTTGCACGGTTTCTCCTGCCGCTGGCAAGGACGCGCAGTGTGTGACCGAGGCCGATGCGGGTGCGAGCTGGGCCCGGGTCTCCTTTGGGTGTCTAATACATCCTCCACTCCTCAAAGTGCTTTCAGCAGGGGGATGAAGGGCTTCGCCCCGCCGTGGGCAGCTGCAGTTTGCTGCGTGGGTTCCTATCAGGAGTCGGAGGATGAAGCTGGTTGGGTTTTGAGTCAAAAAGCCCTCTATTTCACTCCTTTCAGCTATTTATCAAGGCTCAGTGCAAAGGGCCCGACACCTGGCCAGGGTGCCTGGCTGCTGTGATGTGTGCGACACACAAGTCGTGGTGGAGCCGTAATGAGGGACCTTCTGCTAAAGGGGCCACTGAGCAGCCAGTGCCTGCAAACAGCGGGAGGGATGGCCGGGTATATCTCTATTTTGACACGTCTTCGCTGAATGAGGAAGAGAACAAGCAGAAAATGGCTGATGATAAATGCAGCAATTAGGGAAGCTTAATGGAGCAGAAGGTTTTTGTGAGAAGACAAAGAAATTGCGGAGCTGACACCTGCAAGGAGGTCCCAGTGCTGCCGAGGGAGGCCTCCAGCTGTGCCGCAGCAGCAGGGGCTGGGGCGAGGGGAGGTGGCCCTTTCTCTCCAGCACACATCCCTCAAAGGCCTTGAAAAAATATTTCCCAAGTTAAACTTCAAAACATGATTTGATTTTTCTTTTTCCCCCATTATGTTCAGAAACCGCAGCCTGTAATTTCGGTCCGTTGCAGCCCTCCCCTGCTCCTTGCTTTTTTATTTGGTTTCACACCATACAGTGTGCTACTGGGAAAGGCGTTTTCCTGACAAAATATTGATCTCTATGCTATGAAAGAGCTGTGGCCTCAGTGGGGGGATGCTGTTACGCCGCATGCGGGAGGACGAGGGGGCTCCCCCGGACGCCGCTGCTGTGTCTGCAGCGATGCCCTGTGCGCAACTCGCCGTACTCTCCCCAAATTTCCATGTTTCCAAGCTAAGCTCTGGGCTGCCAGGTCCCCAGGACTTTAGAAGCGCTAAATTTGTTTGCTAAAGCCCTATTTCTCTTTATTTCCTTGCTTAGGCTCTTCCCAAAGCATTGGGGAAAGCTCTGTGAGGGGGTGTGCAGGGAAAGACCCAGCAGCCCCTGGTGCGTGGAAGCCCAGGATCCAGTGACGGGCAATGCCGTTTTGGTCTGTCCCAAAACCATTACCAAAATCCCCGCCCAGACTGCAACACAACCATTTTCCTAAGACTTTGGCAAAAACGAACTTCCCGAAGGAGGTAAAGGAAAGGTTTCGGCTTTTTTGCTTGGTAGGAGCCAAACAGAACACAAACCCTGTTTTCCCCATCACCGAGGGCCCAAGCTGCGCACCATCGACTTACCTCTTCCCCTGTTCTGGCACTTGCTAGCCTGCCTGAAGCAAAGCTGGTGTGTCTCGCTCTTGCCTAAGCTCTCAGGATTACTGCCTTTCTGTCTAGTTGGCTTCTTGTGCTTTCCCTCCTCCGGACCTGGGCTATGCTGGTGTTACAGATCTGATGGTGCCAGCTGAGGCTGCTGCGGAGTCCTTGGGTTCCCCTGCATCAACCCTTTGTTCATCTAACTTGAGGTCACCAGTAACTAACTAAATATTTATGGTACCTATAAAGGCCGGAATGGACAATTCCCATATGCTTATTTTAGGCAATAAAGCTTCCTTTTTAGGGAAGTACTGGCTCTTTTTGTCAAAAAACAGTATTTTTGACAAGTAGTCTGAGGATTCCTTACAGCTTTACAGATTGGCTTTCTCCCTCACTCCATGATCTCCTGGTTATTTGTCTATTTTACTGACCAGCTGAAGACTGGCCCCCATTACCTGAAGCAAGTGCACACCAAGTCTCATTCCACCAAGCCGCGGTGGCACGCAGCATCACGTTTCAGACAAAAGGTAATGCAAGTGCAAGAGCTGGTCCCCTCCTTAGCTTTCCTGAGCATATTTTTAAAAATAGGCTGCCTGAGGCAAGCCATGAACCTCGCACATCCCATTCTCTTCCTCCCACCCACTGTCATCTGTTTCCTAAACCCCACCCTTTGTTGGTGACTGAGGGAAGTCTCTAAGGGAGATGGCCGAAAGGAGAATAAAAATGGTAAAACCTGCACAAAATGAAAGCTCAACAGTGGCAGAAATGCATAAAACCCAGGAAGTCCTTCTGTACCAGTTCTTTTTAGCAGAAGAAGGCTCAGCTGTGGTGGCTTAAAGGAATAAGGCTGAATTAATTAGTTTCTCTGTTTAGGTAATAATATCATTAATCACGATGAACCATTTCGTGAGAAGGCTGATACTCGGCACTGCGTAATTCTGCAGGAATCCCACTGTAGTGCAGCATTATCGATGGGTCATCCACCGAAAGCGTAAGAGCAGTGCCTCCTAATACAGTAAATGGCAAACCGCTGATTTTCTTTTAATATTCAGACCGCCACAACATCAGTCACGATGAATTCTTCTGGCTCTGGTATGGCTGCAGTAAGCAATCCTTCAGGAATGCCAGGGGAGCATGGCATTGATTTAATGCTCACTTTTTAACCAAATGCTTCCGAAACGTACAATCCATTTTTGTATTTTTTTGAAGTGCACACTCAACACTCCCTTGCTCGCACTTCTCTGCATCGGAAGATGCAGCTATGGCCGCTTTCTAACGGAGGTCAGGGAGGTTCATTTACGCAGGTCTGTGTTAGAGGTGGTGTCAAGCAAGATGCCGTGTTGGACAACGGCACCGGGAGAGAATTACAATCCCCCTGAGGTGGCATTACAAACGTCTTTATGCTGAGTCCAACACACTTTTCACTTCCACCGTGTGTTGTATGTTCCTCCGATTTCAGCTGGGAGAGCAGGTGCTGATTTTTAATGCCTATTTTGTTTTAAGCCTCCTTTCATCAGATTAAGGACCCTGCTATTTTATTTCATTTTATTTTTTTATGCTCAGTAATTTAGTCACACGCAAACTTAAAAACAGAAGCTGTAACATGCTGTTAAAGCACAGTCGCCCACTGTTAAATCAGTTACTGAGAGCGAGGGGGCTTGGAGCACTTTTCCATCCCCCTGCAGATGTCTGCTCTCAGCCTACGGGAAAAGCTGGGGAAGCAAATGAAAACGCACACGGAGAACGGCGCTTTAGGCGACAACCTTCCCACAGCGATGCCGGCAGCACGATCCCTTCAAACGAGCTGCTGCACAGAGGCTGCGCTTCCTTTTCTGCCCTTCTTTCCCCCAGCAAAAGACCGTGAGATCAGAGCGCGAGGTGCAGAGGGCTCGAGGTGCCCCCTGTGCCGGGAGAGCTGCCGCAGAGGCAGGGAGCATCGCTCTCCTCCCCAAGTCCTGCCCGCCACAGCTATTGCCTCCAAAGCATTTTATGGGCCGCGTTCCTTCTGCAGGGAAAGGTTCACAAACAAAATAAAACCCTTTTCCCAGCACCAACCCCTTCCGCCAGCTGCCGGGTGCCTCCTCCCAGCCCAAAGCGCTGCCAATAAACCATTAGCCTCCGAGTAAACAGCACCAGCTACGACACACAAACACTCAACTACCTTTTTCATCCAAAATCAATGTTGTATTTATCTTCATTGATCTACAAGGAAACTGAATGTTTAAAATTACAGGGGGTGCAGGGGGGAGGATGGGGAGGGGGGGGAAACAAGAGTTACAGAGCCAAGAAAATAGTAGCGGATGGCTGAATTAACTAGAGAGAAAAAGCCCAGGATATATAAAACATGGACACTGAAAAATAAAATAAGGGAGGGGGGATGGTACAGCAAGTAAAACATGGCAAAATTTACATATGGATGAAAAGTAAAATTGGAAATAAAAAATAAATCATGCCAAAAAGCAGTTCAAGGCAGAACCACACTGAAACAAACATTTGCTTATGGTCTTCATGTACTATAGATAATATATCAGAATTTCTTTTTTTTTAATCAACCATTAGACTTTTTTTTTTGCACTCCTAAAATTCTACTTTGTCTTGTATACAGATTCCAATAAGAACACTGCACAATTAGCACAAGGGGTCCACGGAAAATTGTCCTTGCTTGCCAGCGATCCTGCCCACAACACAAAAAAAGAGAAAAAAAAAAAGGAAAAAAAAATAAGGAAAGGGTCTGCCGCATGGTACTGTGCCAGTTCCACCTGCTTTTGCCAGCTTGAAAAGTAGGAAACCAAAATTCCCTTCCAGGAGCGTGTGTGTCTCTCTTTCCTCGACGAACTGTCCCTTGTGTTTGTACAAAAAAATCCAGTCTCTCTTTATTTTTTTTTTTGTTAAACACAAGCATCCTTCTTCCTGTTCACATGCCGTTTCCATTCTGTCTCCATAGTTGCGAGTTGGTTGTTTTTGGGTTGTTTTTTTTTTTTTTAAACCTTCCTCCCCCCAACATCCACTAAGACCTGCCTCCGAGTTCTTGCATAGTTGAAGTATATATGCCGTACTTAGCTTTCTGAGTGTGAATTTCTGACTGTGACAAGAGTATGAGTTGTAACCATGTTAACAAATAACCAGTGGTTCTAGAAACCATTTTTATAAAGTCTACCTATGTTAAGAATTTAATATTGGTGTACATTTATATTAACAGAATATTTACAGTTTGTTTTCTTTGTTTTTTTTGTTTAAAACAAGAAGTCAAAAAAAATTCCTCTTAAATTTCTGCATAATATAATAAGGCAAAAAACAAACAGTTTTGTACATTATTATTATTATTAATATTTTAATATATATCTGTAACTTCGGTTCCAAAGTACCAAGGTAAGCGATCAATTGGCCTCAGAAGGGAACCTCACAGTGGACTGTAAAACTACAGTATTTCCATAAATAATACTTTTAAGAAACCCTGGGTATTTTTTTCTTAAGGATCCGAGGCCTTTAAAATGCAAATTTAACTAAAAACAAAAGCAAAATTTCTTCTTTTTTTTAAGTGAATAAAGAGCACAAAATTAAAAAAAATACAAATCCATTAAAAATGTTTCTCACATTTGGGAAAAAATGTACAAACTTGATATTTTTAACTCATTTTTTTTTAGCACAGAAACAAAAAACAAAAACAAAAATCAATACCTATATATTAAATTCCCATTCTCAGCAACCTTCTTGTTGG
Source organism: Steatornis caripensis (assembly GCA_013398225.1). Taxonomy (NCBI): domain Eukaryota; kingdom Metazoa; phylum Chordata; class Aves; order Caprimulgiformes; family Steatornithidae; genus Steatornis; species Steatornis caripensis. Next base: position 1,746,351 of record VZSC01008472.1, on the reverse strand, counting down.
AAAGTCTGCATCCCCGACCCCGTTATTTATGGAAATGTGCTTAACTTCTACAAATTTTACATAAAAAAAAAAAAGTTTACAGCAGTGCATTTTGTAAAAGGTTTGTTTTTTGTTTTTTTTTTCTGTTTGTTTTTTTTCTGTTTGTTTGTTTTATATACAGGCGAGTTTAAAATTCAATGTTGGGGACTATCGTGCCTCTACTTCTTTGGGGTTCCTAGAGGGGGAATAGTCCCTGGACTCTGAGTTTGTGAGTGGAGTAGTCCTGCGTGGGGAGGCAGGTCTGGTGCTGCTCGCTGGTACAAGAGGCGGTGGGGCGCTCAGCGCTGCAGTTGGTGGGTTCCTATTTAAAATCCCATTGTGCATGGCAGTGGATGGACTCAGTCTAGGGTAATGCATCCCGCTTAAATGAGGCATGAAGGATGGCACATGTGCCAGGTGACTTTCGATGGGGGACGAGTGCAAGTGGTGCATTCTGGCACGCTCAAGTTCTTCCCGTAAGTGCAAGCGCTCTCTTTCCTCCACTTGCCGCAACCGCTCCTGCTCTCGGCGGGCTTCAAGAAGGTTTTCATGGTTATAGTCGTGTGGCTCCCTGTCTCTGTAAGAACGCTCATGGTCGTAAAATCCAGAGGTGGTAGGGAACCTATGGATAGGATCCGTCCGGAGCTGGAAGTCCATTCGACGGTGCAGGTCTAAGCTCCGGTATGCATCTCGCAATGGGTCCCTCATGGGGTCCCAAGAAAATCCAGGATGTGGCAGCCTCTCTCTTCCTGACAAAGGATTCATGCCTATGAGCGGGGTCATCATTCTGCTGCGGTCCAGAACATTCATGTTGTTCATCTGGTGCACACTGCCCATGGAGATGGGCATAGAGGCAGCCATCGAGTGAGGCAATGATAATCCATGCAAAGTAGGTGGTGGGGGATGCTCCACTGATCGAGAGTGCTGTGAAGGCTCAGACCCTACCACCAGCACATCACTGTCTTCCTTCCTCTCCTCTTTGACTTTGATGTCATTCTTAATCTTCTGGAGGTCGGTGGGAAGCTCGGTCTTTCTCTCCATCTCCTTGCTCATTAGACTGGTAAGCTTCAAGCTCTCACTTAGTGCAGGTTTGCTGTATGGGGATACAGACTGGATTACTGGCTTTGTGTTGTCCTCAGAGGGTCTCTTATCATGGCTTGGAGTTTCCTTCACTGGAGAACGGCTCTCTTTAATCTTGTGTTCTGCTATGGGCGGCTCTCTCAGCCGGTCAGGGTGCTCTCGCTCGGGTTCTTTGGACCGTTCCCTTTCACTGAGGCTAGCCTGCCTGATGGGATCGCTGGAGGTTTGGCTGTTGCTGCGGATGAGATTGCTTATCTGATGTGTCACTGGAGCCGACGCAGGTGAGGATCTGTTTGAATGTCTGTTTTTATCCATAAGGTCTCTGTAAAAAGAGAGAACAGCCATCCTTGGTTTTTTGTGAACAAACATACATGTGATGCTGGACATGTGCTATGTCTAGCTGTGTATTTTGAGATTGCTCAGAAAATTTGAAAAGCTCTGCTAGCATCAGCTACAGCTGTGATGCTACACTAAAGGATACGTGCAACCTCCCTTTACATACTGTACAGAAAAAAATGCTGAAGGTCCACAAATTCGAGGACTCATTTGAAAGAACAGTATATTCACCGTAAAAGAATGGCCACTTCACTGAGAAATGTAGGGAAGGAAAAATTCTAGATAGCTCTTTCTTTAAAAAGAGATGCTTACTGTGTGTTTGTGTATACATTCTGCTGCCAGATAACTATCTCCTTGGCTGTAACACTCTTAATTCAGGTTCCTTTCCTAAAATATGGATCCAGGCACACAAAACAGAGGCCCACAGAAATGAATGCAGGCCCTTCAGGAGACAGCCTTGTCGACTGGAAGCAGCCATAACATGATGCTTATTTTCCTATGGAGCTGCAGGAACGTTTTTGTTGTTGGCAGTTTTGGCAGGTAAGCTAGGTCCTTAAGGAAAAAAAATCCCTGAATAGGCCATGAAACTGAGTGATTGACCTCTGTTTCAAGAGGACCTGTTATGAAGAACAAGGGGTTTGATGACAACTCCACAGTTTAGAAAGAGTGGCATGACAATGGGGTTTAACTGCACCTCTATCTCTGAGCAAGCCAATTAGTCACAGTTACTCCCACCTCTTTAAGAGGGGAATAAATAATGCTCACCTTTTAAAAGCACTTTGCTCTGAATGAGAGACACTTTAAATGCAAAGTATGATGGTGTGATTGAGAACTGCATTATGCAGCTGAGAGGCTCACTGATGCCTAAGTTACATGCCAGGTTTGCTTTCAAAAGCTGTAAGACCTGAGTGCCAAAAGCTGAAGGTCTTTTGGGGAGTTCTGTGAGTATTTATCCCTTATGATTACATTTGCTAACCCAGTAGTCCTGATTGCTGGTCAAGAATGTAGTTTATTAAAACCATCTCCAAACAGGGATGCTGGGCACAGCTTAAGCTGAATTAATAGAAATGTAATAGAGATGTTAACCCCTGTGTGAACACTCTGGAGGGTAAAGTAACCTTGGTTTGCAAATGAACTATGCTAAAGCCAAGAAGGGATCTTCCATCTGAATGAATATCCAAGGGTGTCAGGCAATTTAACATTTAAAGCAAGATGATTTTCAGCCTATTGCTTCCATATAATCTTGTTCACAGGCACTGCCTGCTGAGCTCATTAAAAGCACTCCAAGCAAACTATGAACCCCCTATCACTAGTCAAATACACACATGTAAGGCTTGCAGGTTGTTACTGCCTACAAAGAAGTAGCCCGTTGGAGACAACGGGACTGAAATACAAAGGGCTTTACAGCTTCAAAATCATGTAACTGGAAGCTAACAAAGTAACTGTAGCCCAGGTGATACAAGTCCCATCACTGTTAATCAGGGTTTGTCTACAATGCAATTTTTAAAAATCAGTTTTGCTAATGGATTCATGCGCACTGCTCCAGATAAAGGCATTTGCATTTTTATCTCGTTAATGTCCGGCTAACATTTGAATTCATCAGCATATCTGTACATTAATGAGAACTACGACTGTCTCCAAAGGACCCATCACAATGCTACCTTCATGATTTCAGAATATACAGCAATCCTAAAGCAGTTGCACTGAAACAGCCAAGTATACTCTGAAAACAAAGCGACACGCTCATTTCCTCAGCCTGGTGCTTTCTATTAACCTACTAGTGGCGACCGGCTTACCATAGTTCCACAGAGGAAAATTCTAAAAGGCAAAGAGGGTTTTTTTGTGTTGCTAGTATTTGTGCTTATCTGAAGTACAGGCCTATCAGCTGCTTTGAGGACAAGCAATGTTTTGCTCTCAAGATGATTTTAAGATCGGAAAAATTAGAAAAAATACGGAGGAAAAAGAGGCCCAGAAGACAGTGCTCAAAAGCACACACTGCTTACCTCTCTTTGTCTCTGTCGTCTTTACTCAGAGAAAGATCCCTCTTCTCAGGCTCTCGCTCCCGCTCTCTTTCTCTGTCATGGTTTGTCACCGAGGAGCTTCGCTCAGAATCGGTGGGTTTGGGCCACTGTGGAGGTGTTGGGAAGGACGGTGGGGTCCGATGGAGTCTATTCCATGGCTCGTGGGGATTACTGAAATTCTGCAGGTTTGGGCCATCTTTGTGAGTAAAAATGTTGTTGTGAGCTAGAATAACGGTAGGGAGAGGAAGAGTTAAAAAATAATTCAAACCAAATAAATACATATACATTTTGTACAATGCTAATCACAACCAGACCTGTCCTTTCAAGACTTCTTAATATGGAGCTAACGGTGAGGGGGAGCTACTAGCGGGTGGACACAGATACCTCCAACACTGGGTGTAAGATCCAACAGCTCTTTTAAGGCTGTTGGCAGAGAAAGCTTTAACTACACATCTGAGTAACTCAGAGATGACCAAAAATGCCCAGCTCCTCTTCTCCCCCCACCCCGGCAAGGGTTCCAGTACAAAAGCAGTGTTCTTCCTCAGCTCCCCTCACTGGCAGAAGCTTTAAAATTTAAAAGCAATCAGCTGCCTGCAGCTGAGGATTCAGGGACTTTTTTGTTAAAGAAACCAGACTATTTGGTGGTATGTGTGTGTGTGTACAAAAACAGAGCTTGGCTGTAACGCTTTTTAGAACAGTCACTTGTTTTTCCTCCATCAATCTTTAACTGATTCCTGTTGCACCATGAGATGCAAAAGCATGCTCTCTTATGTGTGGCTCTCAAGCATGTCTTGCCTACAAGTAACATGTTTTTAAAGTAAAATAATTTTATACAGGTAATTTAAACTTCTGACAATGGTTACAGAGGGAGTCTACAGGCTGATTTGGGAGAATTATCAATAGCTGTTCTGCTGCACGTCTTCGCCGTTGAAGGGTGTTACTTTAGATGCCCACAGGGACCCAGAGCCCACTGGAGTCTTGCAGCTCTAGCATCTCTAGGAGCACACAAGGTACCAACCTTCAGCAGTGAGGAGACAGAGCACAGCTAGTGATGTCTGTGACATGCAGAAAAGCTCCCACCGCAGAGACCTGGAAATCTTAGGTGCAGTGTTTTCAGATAGGAGAATGGAGGTTAGGAATTAAACTTCTTTAAAAACTACCACCAGCTGCTGTAAATATTAGCATGTGGCTTTTCTGGAAGGGATGTTTGTCTGCAGTAACCCAGCCAGTACTTACTCAGAGCATGACTGCCTAATCCTCCAAAGGCATTGCTGCCTAAGTTCCCAAGGCCGCTGAAGGTGCTTGACCTGCTAAATGGATCTGGAAAGGCAAACAGGGATTTAGCAGGCATTTAGCCAAGAATGTTGGAGAATGAAACGCACCCCTCCCCTTCTTAACAGTCTGAATCCAAGTAGGATTAGGCCAGACTTTAAGCTGATCCTTCTCATTGCAAGGTTCTTTGCACAGAAAATTCCCATCATGTTAAAATGGAGAAGGGATTCAGTGCTCACTCTGCAAACAGGTGCCGTAATAAACTTTTGTATGCCAGTCAGAGGGGAGCTAGAAATTAAGGTCTAATAGCTGAAATTAGGGTGGCTGCTGCTGAGCTGTAAATCTCCTTCCTTATCAGTACAAATAGTAGAAGCATTGCAATTGCCTCGAGGGAAGAACCTCAGCAGGCTCCTTGGTCAGCATCCTTGGTTGTTTCACTCTTGTTTCTGTATACAACTTTCTACCTTCATAATAGCGCAATGAGGCAGTCCTAAGCTAATTGCTACGACATCCATCCTTACACTGACCAACTTTGGCCCGTTTGTGCCAAAATCCTCTCCCATAACAGCTTCCTTGACTCCAGTGGTGGTGGAAATGACAGTGTAGTCTTAGGAGATACTATGACAAAGGGATGGAGGTTTGTATTCTTTGAGGCAAAACATGAATCTTGCCTTTCCCAGACAAGTATCTGGCTATTTGGCTACTGGCACTTGTCTTTATAAAAAATCCTGCCTTTTTGTTTTATTATAGGCACCCATCATCAGAAGCGGTTCCTCTCTGCGTAGCCAGCCCGACTCAGGTTTCTGAGCTCCACAGATGGCTATGGGTTAAACTGTACCAGTGTACTTGTTTTCTTTCCTACTGGTCATCTCTAAACAACTCCTTCTGCCCACTGGCTTTTTGACTGTCCCTTTAAAGTCTTTAACGTGCCATGTTACAGGAAGTGTGTTGCTCTCCACTTCTTCACGGATATCCTTATATTTAAAATATCAAGGCAAATAGCACAAACAGCTTGGATCTGTAAGAAACAGCTATTTGCTTGCTTACTTATTTTTAAATAGCTGTTCTTGCCCTTCCCCTTTGATACTAAGTAGATCAGTGACTATAGAGATATAGTCAATTTTGACAGAATGTTCAGGAATTGATGTAAATCTGGGTATCTGCAACAGAAAAAGTCTACTAGGTCATGTGGAATGCTACATTTACTGATTGGATGAGTGTTACTAAAACATTAATCAACAGAGCTTGAACTTTAATTGGCAATGAGCTGCTTGTGAGCTTCTAAAATGAGGAAATTTGAGAAAATCAGGCTCTACTTACTGCCAATTAGGAAACCGAAAGGCTGGCAAAACGTGCAGAACAGCTATTTGCCAGGAACTGTTCACTGAACTTTATTCAAGAACCTAGGCAAGAACTTTCATAGCTGGGAAACGGTATGGGACGAGCCTACTTTAAGCTGTGGCTTGTTTGAGGTACTTTTGCATAGATTTCCCCTGTTTCCTTGGGCACATTCAGCAGCACAGAAGGGCTCTACAGGTCACAGTTCAGCTCCTGTGCAGTGTCCCAGTGGTGAGAGACTTGACTGCTCTGCAGTGCCCTCCTCTACCGCAGGAGAGGGTCTGCTAATCCTGCCCTTCTCCTTTGGAAGACAGCAGAGGCTGGCATGAGTGGGAGGACTTTCTGGCTAGCCTCTGGTTCCTGACACAGTTTAAGCCTCTCCCTCCTCTAGTGCTACAGCGCCTCAAGGCAGGACCACACAGGAGAGCCAGGAATGGGTCAGAGGTATAAAGGTGAAGGCAGGGTTTACTTACACTTACCTGCCAAGTGGTTAGTAGGCAGGAAACTGCTGTGATGAGGTGAGGGACCAAAAGGGGTGGTGGCTGGATGTGTCGCACCTGTGAGAACAAGGTCCCTTTTTAGTTCAGTGGCAAGTGACTGCTTGCATACACAGAGGTCCTGTCCATGACATTCAAGGACGAGACGCAAAGGTACAGGCCAGATTTAAAACCAACAAAGGCAGGGGAAGATGCCAAACACCAGCTGAGTGAGCTACAGGCAGGATTTCAGTGAGTGCCCTTTAAAGGGGTCTGCGGGCACTAGGAGGCAGGCGGAGACCTTGCATTGAGCCTTGCCGCTCACCTGTAGCAATGAGGAGGAAGTGAATCTCTTTGTCTGGCATTTTCAGCCATTACTCTGTGTTTACACTAAAAAAGGTCAGCCCAGGTTATGGGTGCAGACAGAAGGTGCTTGGAAGTGAATGATCAGAGTCTATATGAAACGCCAGTTAATGACAGGCACGCAGGGAACATCAATCACACCTCTCCCATGAGAGCTCCATCTACGCTCCCACATCTGTCTCTGCATCCACAGGCTCCCTTCCCCGTATTTTTTTCCCTTTCCCAGACACTGCTCATTGCCACAGTGCCATGCTGCCTTGTGGGAAAGGAACACCACTGCTGAGCATGCCAGATTACATTAGGTTGGGGCAAGGGGCAAGAATGGGCTGAAACAAGCTGGTCTGCCCTGTATTTCAAGGCAGACCAGGCTCATGCAGAAGATTCTGCTCTCATTTCAGAGCAGAAAATGAGAGATTTGCTTCCTCCGCGGGCAGACGCATGCAAACCTGAATGGGCTTGCAATCGCAGTGTGAAAAGCACCGGTGTCCCCTGCCACTGCGATACACAGCGTTTGGAGGAAGATTAACTCCCATGCATGCTGCAAATCACAGTATGTTTGGGCAACCTCACCGGCCTTTCGCCCCGAGACCAGTACAGATGATTTTCAGGATGCACCTGAAATCAACTTTTGAATATTTATGTTTGAGATGTGTGTGACAAAACGTTTCGGAGGCTCCAGTACTACTGACAAGACCAGCCCTCTCCAACTGTTCGGCCTGTGAACGTCCTTTTGGTGCCTCCCCCTTGCCAGCACTTCCACTACTGCATACAAAGCAGAATTGGTAACTACCATAACTTTCAGGTGCTGCCTGGATACAAACACAACCTCTGCCTCTCTCGCAGAAAGCAAGACCTGCCATACCTGTGCATTAACTGTCTTGTTTTGTTAGTAACCAGTAATCCCACACAATGACAGAAGCAGCACTTTCCTGAGGACATGTTAAGTCACACGCAATAGACCAACACCTAAATAAAGCTTTTCAGCGCTCTTGCCTTGTATATTTTGTTGCTAAAAAGTTAACTTCCCTTAATACCGGGAAGATTAAAAGGTCGACTCTAGCAAACATTAGCAGCCATACTGGGCATGAACATGAGCTCTTCACTAACAGCTCACTTACCCAGCCACTGTGTTCTCAACTGATAACTTTCTATTATAGAAAAGAGGATTATGATCCTTCTCCTTCCAGCCAGTACTTCAGCTTTCCTGCCACCTTCACCACAAAGACTTCCGCCTTGTCTGTGGCCCATATGAATGATTCCCACCAGTGGCAGACCTGCTCCGTCAAGTTCTTACCCCTCGTCTCCAAGCCACATCAAACGCACATTTCCACCACGTATCATCAGTGCTGATAACACTATGGAAGTTCACAGCAAAAGTGGGGGGAAATGGAGGGAAGAAATTATTATGCGCAGGAGAAACTGCATCCCAAATAAAGCCTGAACGGCACTTTACAGAGGTGCTGGTCAGTCCCTGATCTCGTCTTCCTTGATGACAAAGCCCGACAACAGACGGTGGTTGTAAAACGCACTCATGTGTCCAGAACATGAGCAGACTATAAAACTGGAGAGAGAGATAGCGCTGCACATCCCTCACCAGCTTGGGCACCACAAACCTAAGCAGCCAGAAAATGAGTTGAGGAACCTTAAAGAGAGACCATGGCAATGAGACCTGGAGTTATCTATAAACATTCTGACTGCTCCAATGCTTCAAGACGGATGGAGACTGTCATCTTTCTAATCCTTTAAGATTTCAGAAGGTCTATAATGGATGGGAGATTTCTTCAAAGGAGACGGCTTACAAACTCAACTACACGGCTGATAATAAAAAATCCTCCCGAGAAAGCCAGGAGCGGCATTGCAGGCTGTCAGGTAGTTATTAAATATAGCGTCTGCCAGGCAGCTGAATATCCGTCCTGAAGACAGGTGGCCCTAAGATAACTTATGTCTCCCACAGTAACTAGGCAATGCAGCAGAACCAATGATTCACATCAACTGCACGCTTGTTCGATAAGGTGAAAAGAATGCCTCGGATATTGCAGAGTAAAAGATTTATTCATCTATATATTACTGGTGCAATGTTTGTTCACTTTGATAGCACTCTTTACCTAGATTTACCATGTGATGGCTCTTGTGATTAATATACTCCTGGACAAGTTGCTGTAAGGTTGTTTATCTCTAGTAAAAGTTTCCTATTAATTTGCCTTCTTTAATTTATCTATTCCATACTATTTCCCCTCTTGCTTTTATGAATGGAGAAGCAAGCCATGCTTGCATCTTTAAGAGAAGAAAGCTCAAGATACCAACTGAACTGGTGCTTTTCTATCTGTTAAAGCAACCTATGCCAAATACAGCATTCAGTAGCAAAACCATACATGAAACAAGATTTTTGTAATGACAACACAGGACAGACTAGAGACAGTGATAAGGAAACAGCTCCCACAGGAAAACAGTCAGAGGTTTGTGCTTATGCATCCAAGCAGATGCAATAAATATCTTGGCTCTGTACTATCAAAGTACCTTTACAGAGACCAAAATACAGGGTAGCATCCTACAATGTACAGCTACTATCAGCACTGATTATATGCTGTGGAAACATGCATTTGATGGTTAAGAATTTCCATCCACAGATAAGGGCAGAAAGGCAAACCGAACTACTGGAGGAGTTCCTGAAGGCTATCCAACACCTGCATTTGCAACTCAGTTCTCAGAGGTTTCAGCTTGATTCTCATCTGTTGCTTTTCTGTCATGTATGGGACAAAATTCATAACACTTCTAACCTCATCCATTTCAACAGGCTTGAACCAAGGCTTAATACAACCACATCTGCACTGAGTTAGAATGAGAGTGCAATACTGCATCATAAAACCAGAGCAAAGTTAGGAAATAAAATTACATTAGTTGCCAATTAATCACATACAGAAGGCAGACTTTGGCATCTTAAACACAGCAAGAAAATCTGAAAAAGTCTAGCGGGAGAGTTAAGCCCTGACAAGAGAACAAAACCAACATTTGGTAGATGGAAATCAACAAGAATAGTACCAGTGATCACCAAAACGAGAATGTCAGAGTTGCAGTATGCAGTGGTCAGAGCCATCAAGCACAGCGCAGTGAGGCTTACTGCACTTTGGTAATTGCATTCATTGTAGTTACTTCTCCAACAAATTGGAAAGTAGTTGATCAATGTAAATGGTATTTAATTTTTTCTTCTTTTTTTTTTTAATTCAATATGCCAGTTTAAGGCTTAGAGATCGCTGGACTTCACAACACATGGGATTTTATATTTAAACCCCAAACACTTCACAAATACACCTGTGATATTTTCAACACTGCTATTGAAGCCTTCCTTTTACAAAACCCCCTTGTTTTCAGAAAACAAACAGAAACTTGGTGAGTGGAGGAGCTGAGAAGAACAAGATGGCAAATATAAAAGCAATAAAGAGACTGGGGCCACTTCCAATCCTGTGCAATGGAAACATTTTCAAGTGTTTCGTCAAAATCACTTTTTAAAATCACTCTATAGCCTATTAATCAGGCACATAAGAACCAGCTGCAGAGACACGAATGTAAGAGCCAACTGCTGCAGCTCAGTGACGTGCAGAGGATCCTGCAGAGGAGGTGGTGGCAGAGCCCAGCCAGTTGCTCTGCGCCAGTTGCCAGTGCCTCCACACCTCTCTGAATCAATCTTGCCTGCTTCAGTTTTTGAGGTGTACGTAAATGTAGAGACACACATTACATATACTGAATGTTTGGGTTTTTTTTTGCAACGGATGATCATCTTTCCTTACCTGTGGTAGAAAACAGAGGCCTGGCAAGATCCTGTGGATAATGGAAGCCTGGAAACACTCCAGGGGCGGGAGGTCTGCTGAACAGGTCAAGTTTACCACCTATCTCTAGCTTGTGGGGATCCAGCTGCATCTGCTGTCAAATGATATAAAAATGATCTCATTATACACTTCCTCTTTCATGTGAGAAAAAGAGAGAGAGTTCAGGCTCACTCCTGCTTAGCCCTGCCAGGGAGAGTTAGCAAGAGTGACAGCAGTGTCTCTGGTCACGTACCACAGTCATGCTCTGACAGCATCTGTAAGGCCATTTCGCTCCACAGCCTCTCAGCTGCCTGCCTCATCCACATGAATAAGGTCTGAAGTGAGCTCTCAGCCCCTCAGCACACATAGTGGAGCATGCAACATGATACACTGAGCGCGCTGCACCCCAGGATCAGTCGGCGCTCTTAGCCTGACAAAAAATACTCTGCAGGCGCAAAGCTGCCAACAGAAGCCTTGAGAGCTGGGTGATGGACTCATCTGTTTTGCTTCTCCAGTTTGGAAAGGAGAGGTGTTCCTAGCCTATGCCCTTCCTGAAGCCAGTATAGCTTAGTCTGCAGACAAGGGTGAAGGATAAAGAAAACCACGAGGCTCCTCCAGAGACTATTTTTATCCTTCCCCTATAGGAGTTAGCATGGTCAGAATGGCACCTAAGTGTCTCAATACCTTAAAGATGATGCATTTGCTTACAAAAAACCTGGACACACCACTTGTAGAGGCACTAATTACAGTGCACATACTTAAACACTGAACAGTCTTCATTAATGGGACAAAAAAACTACACCAGCAATGAAAAAATAAAAGGCTAAAGAAGTCTTGTTATCAGCTATTCTGCCTGCCACAGGGAGCTTCAAGCCTGTTACAGCACTCCAGCGTACCTACGTCTTGTTACCTCTTCAGTTTTAAACCCCCTCCCTCTGCCCATCATCACTGCGGTGCAGAAAGCCCAACAACCTCTAACACAGTAACTATCAATCTACTCGCCTGCTCTCTGTTTTGTAATATGTTCTTCACCGTATCAGTCATTTCATTATGAATGGGATAATACTCCATTTTCCACAGGAGGTACTAGTACAGAAGGGAAATGACATTAAACATGTACGCTTTGTAAAAATTATGGATTTTGGGCAAAATTACCTTCCCCCTCCCTTTCTTCTTCCCTTTCTGGCTGTGCATTTAGTATCTCCTGCACATTTTGCTACCCTTCAACCCAACTCCTTTGCCCTCAGATAAACTTTACGGTTGCTACAATAAATGTTAAAGGATTGAAAGTGTTAGTTAATCAATACAGGCAAGCTTGAGAATCACCAACAGTAACTGCTTCCTGCTCATTACTCACTAAAATATAATCCGTAAGCCAAAAGACTTGGCATTGTTCCAGAAACTGTCTGAATTACCTTTATCTTTTGCTGGTGATGGTAGATCTGCCAGGCAATCTGTACATGAACCGCACACCACTTCCCGGGTTTCTGCAATGGAAAGCACAAGAATTTAGATTAATTTATATGTTAGCAATCTACATCAGATAGAATGTTTCATTTCCCTTACTGTCAAACAGGCAGCTAAGCAATGAGAAAGGCTGATTACTGAAACGGCACAATAGGTGATCAACATTTTTTTCTGTACTGCAGCAGATGATGTTTAAATTAAGAAGGAAGCAAACAGGAAGAATGTGGGATGTGGGATATCTTTCTCATCTCATGGAGACTTGAGATCCCTGCCTCGTTCTTTCCTACTTGCACTCCTCCTTTCATAAGCTGAAATAAATGGCAGCATGGACCAGTATGCCATGCTTAAGAGAAAGCAACTAACAGTTAACAGTTCTGTTTCTGAAAAGAGCCCCGTTCATTCATCCCTGCTGCAATGCAGGCCAAGTCATGCGTGGTTATTATAGCTACTTGCATTTGGGGACAAAAAGGGCACGGACAAACAATCACCAGGGATGAGCTCTGCCACAGCTGAATGAGTTACTATTTTTCAGCTGAGCTGTGGTACTCACTGTAGGGTGTTTTTGTGGAACATAAGAAGCACAAATAAAACACACTGACCTAAGTCATCACGTCTGATCACTGGTGAATGTCTGTCCATGCTCACAAGTCATTTATTTCTGTGATGCTTATTTCATACTGTGAACTATTAATGCACACAAATGGATGCAAAGCAAGGCTGGGATTCGACCTAAACATTATTAATCAGAAGCAGCTAAGAGCTAACTATGACATTTTGCTTTAAATAAAGGATAAGCGTGAAATTTTCTACAAGACATGTTGAATTTCAAAAACACATGCACAACACTTGAAGCGCGCGTGTGTGTATGTACGTATATATATATAAAATCCCCCACAAACCTTACTTACTCTTACTGGAGGCCTGTAAGGGTCTGACACCTATGGAAAAAGCAGAAATAAAACAATCAGTCTTTCTGAAACTAGCCAATATACAGAAAGGTGGGGAACTTCCTTCCTCTGAACCAGTAAAAGCATTTAGAAAGCAATGTTCCAGAGAAGTCCCCTGTGACACGGGAAACCTAAAAGGCTTAAAGGAGGCTTAAAACTTCTCTTTCATTCCTTGCACCAAACTCAGCAGAACTTCACGGTAAACAAAGCAGCTTCGTGCCAGCAATAGAACAGTGCCAGTGCTATCCTGAACCTTGTAACTGTTCCGAAAAGGAGTGCATAAAACTACTCTCCAAGCAATGCTTAGGGGAAAGACCTTGAAGGGGTTTCCTGCCCCATTTCCGTCTGACTTTTTTTAAAGAAGTCAATATATCCCTTTGTAGTCACAACTCACGGAGGTTACTGTTGTCTCAACAGAAAAAGAAACTCCTGTCCTGACTGCACGTTCAGAGTCTAGAAGGCCAATTTGCTCACCAGCTGCTCTCTTTTTTTTTATGAGCCATCATTGTGTTTACTGTAAATCCAGATAAGCTAAAAGGAAAGTTATATATTGTTGCCTACCCCTGGAGTCTTCTGCAGCAGAGTATGGTGGACTGTGCCTGGTCTACCTGCTACATCTATAGGGTTTGAAGTCTGAAAGACAAGAACAGAGCGTGAATAATACTGTATCATACCAGCAGTGCATTTAACATCTCTATCTGATGTTAATGGCATTAATTAGTCCATGTTTGTACTGTGCTTTGAACACGCATATTGCTACATTAGTGCTAAACGTTATCTCTTACTGACAGCCAACAGCAGTTAACCACCGTGACATCTATTATTATTTAGCAGCAGTAACAGTATTACAGCAGCACCCCTAAGCCCCACTGAAATCACAACCCCATTGTACTATGCAGTATGCAAGTGGATGGGAAGAGACAGTCCCTGCCCCCCAGGCTTATTCTTTAGACAAAACAGGCAGGTAGTAGGAGAGAGAATGAGAGAGGTGGACTGACTCCGTCCATATTTCAGGCAGTGACCAGTACAGCAGTCAGGAACAGAACAACTCAAGCATCCTAGTCCCATACTTCACCTCCTGGACCGTGGCCCCTCTCCAACTGGGACTAGATAACACAATGACTAAAATGGCAACAGCCCATCTATTTGATTCGACAAAGCAAAATGAGAAACCTTAGAAGGTGCTTGTGGGTCTTTTATAGCTTTGCATTGTTTATCCCATCATTTTCCAGCAAGAATTCAACACCTCATTGAATGAATCCCTGTTCCTCCTCCTCCTCCAGTTCCCACCTGCTGCCCTGTCCTAGACGATCCCCAAGAACTCGTTCATCTTCTCACTCTGGCATTCATCCATCTCCCACTCCCAGAGCAACTGCACCTGGTGCCTCCGTGCAGCTGAGCGCAGAGGGGTTAAACCTCATTCCCCAAGAGATTGTTTCACTCACATTTTAGGTCAAATTACAGGAGTTTCAAACAGTCAAATTGTACGAGGAGTGAGTAAAATCATGGGTGTGGGAGAAAAGATAGATTTTAATTTGTCTAAGGCTACGTAACTTCCAGACTCATTAAAAAGAGAATTCTCGTGTGTGTGTGTGTGTGTGTGTGTGTGTGTGTGTGTGTGTGTGTGTGTAGGTAAGTCAATGAACTCCCCACGCAGATTCGCGCTCTCAGGGCCTGTCTGACAGCTGAGGTATATATAAGGTGGCAAATAAGTTGCAGTTATCATACAGGCAAGAGCTTTAAGATCACAACATGTTAACAGCATGGTGTCATCCTGTCCCTTTGTCCCCTAGAGAAAGATGTGAATGCTTCCTCCAGCAAAGTAAACTGAATACTTCTGACCTTTTCAAGTTCTTAGCTTGTGAGAAACGGCCTTCGGGAAATTCACTGAGAAGTTTACCGTCAGACTGGATTTATGTGCGGTGGATTTACACGCACAGCTGTAGGCAACTGACACGGGAAGGGGAAAAACAAAACCAAGACCTCTGCTTTGGAAAGCAAGAAGTGCAGGATTCAGTGTGCCAAAACAAAATCATCAGATCTGCAGTGATCATGAAGGCTTTAGTCAAACAGTTTGGAAGGGAGAGAGCATGGAAAAATGATGCAATAATGACTACTAGAGCGGCTTTGCCCAGTGGTTCAGCAGTTCCTCCAGGAAACTGGAAAATAATGTGCCAAAGCGGCAGATCCATTTTTCAATCTATTCCTCTTTTTTTCAGTTGTTAGACTGCATGTAAATACAGCACTGTCAGAGATCAAGTGATGTTAGTGATTAACCATGGCACCAGAGTGTGACCTTGTGCTGCTTAAACTCAAGCTAGCAAATGTTCTACGTATCTATCATTAAAATGAATTAAAAGCTAGTTATAATACAGTACTAAGAACTGTTTAAAAATGTAAAAGGTCTGTGCTCACTTTTTCTTTCTTGCTTTGTAGTTGCTTCTCTTTGGTCTAGTGGTATTTTACAGTGAGATGGTATCTATAAAGCTCTGTAATGAAGAGCATGCTGTCGGTGTATCAGAAGCTCCTCATCAACAGTACCCTTATAGCAAAACTGAACTCTATCTTCACATTAGCAGAATTTTGCCAATTCCACCTTATTTGTGGAGCTCCTTTTCTTGGAAAGTCAAGTTCACACCCCAACAACTTGGGGTCTGTAGGGATTTCCTGGCATCCCTTGCACGAAAAGCAAAAATTAACACTGGCGGACAAACTCCATCAAGGGACAGCTATGTTCTGTCCCTCTGCTTAGACGCAACTCCTCTTCCGTGCCTGTAGCCACTACATACAGAACTCTTGTTGAAAAAAGCCATTTTAGAGACTTTGCTATTTGTAATGTATCCAGAAAATAAAATAATGTCAGGGATTCGATGGGCACTGTGGAAATACTCCAGCTTCCACTAAAAAAAATAAGTTAAATGGGAAGGTTGTAAGAGGCCTTACTTGCAGCAGCTGCTAATTACTGACTTCCACTGACGTCAGTGGGACTGCTGAGGGAATCACACCCCGCAGCCCTGCTTGGTATGGTTATGGAAATGAATTTTCAAACGCAAACAGAAATGGCCTGGCTACAGTACTGGTCTTTCAAGCCTTCTAACACAACAGTAGGGCTCTATGGAAATACAGTTCAAGATAAGAAATCTCTAAATCACAATACCTAAGGAAGCTAAACCCGTCACCTTACAAAAGGAGTAAACACTCCATTTTTGAACAAATGCTATGTACATATAATGCATATTTCTTCTTTAGAGTGATTTAACAGTTTCTGTACATTTAAAAATAGTTAATAAAAAGAACAAGTCTGGGAGAAAAAAAAGCAGTGCACGCCACAGAATTCATCGAAAATGGTGGTTATCATGGCAACATTTCCAAATGCCAATCAGTGCTAGTTGTAATGATATGTTACAGTTGCAGTGCACCTTTGAAACACGCTATCTCAAAGAAGCTTGCAGGCATTAATCAACCCTTATAAAACCCACTGCAAGATAACTTCATAGATGAGGAAGCTGAGGAACAGAAGATTTAAGCAACTTGCCCAAGGTCAGACAGTGTTGGAGCTGGGAATAAAAATTCAGCTCCTCCAAATTGCTCTACTCATTTACAGCAGTCTCTCCCTATTGTTCCCACACTTGTACAGTCAATTTATCATTTTTTTCTGGGAATAAACATAGTTTATCTTTTGCAATCTCAGACCGTTAAATTTATGAAATGATTTGGGACTCATCAGTCTGTTATTAGCTGTAAATATTTCAACCAAATAATGCATTTGACTGTATGCTTCTCCTCCAGTTTCAGTTGACCTCCCAAGTGAACCACTGTATTCTTTTCCAAGGAACGATCTGTAGTGCCAAGAGAAAAAATTTCTGCTAAAGTGTTGGCTGCTTTGTGCAGAGGACGCTCACAGATCTGTGGGGTGATCACTTCCAACCCCGTGTTGCACTTCTGCTAGTTAAATCACGTGCTACAAAATCACCAGAGACACGACTCTGAATACAGTTTCTCTCCCAGCAAAAGAACAAAGCCTTCAGAAGAAGAAGTTTGTACCTTCGGTTGAAATGCTCCCTGAAGTGACCCAAAGGGACCTGAATGTGGAAGCATGGGTGGCATTCCAGGCATTGCTGGAGGATAGGTTGGAAAGAACTACAAAAGAAAAAGAGATGCTTATGTCACAGGACAACTTGAACAACAATGGAGGTAGGTGCCAAGCCTGGCACATACAAAAATAGTACTGTGTTGAACGAGTGCCACAGTGAATGTACACACTAAATTTGCTTTCAAAAATGTTAAGAGCAAAGCCAAAACTCGGAAAATGCGCTCATCTGATGAATTTTCTAGATAGTGCTGAACAGGTGTGCCTTTAAAATTCGCGGAACTATTGCGGGAAGCACAGAGCACTCACCATTTTTAGAGGAATTGGAATAATTTGGGTTCTGTGTTCACTTTGGTTAACTTTGCATTATTCTGCAGTAGCAAACAAATTGACCCTGTTTTGAAATGTGACCTGCTTTAATTTTCAAAGCAAAAAAGAACCACAAGATGCTGCTGCATTGCACACTAACCACAGGCAACATGCACACCACCTTGTAGTTGTGTAGGTTGGGTTAAGTTTTGCTTAGGCCTCTCCTGAGCACATACAGCATTTTTACAAGTCCCAAAACATGTAGTTTTTGTGCTTTGGAGCAGTGGGGAGCACCAGGAAGAAACCACCAGTCTGACTTACTCCTGTGACCTGAGCAAAATCTTGTGAAAGAGCCATGCACTCCGGGCTGCTGCACTGTGAGAAGCACCAGCTGCAAAGATACTGCAATGACCACTGATTTAGCCATTTCTGCGCATTCCCTGCCATCCCAGGCACAGCGATATAGAGCCGCAGCAGCAAAAATGCAGTAGACAAAGATTTAAAAAAAAAAAAAGAGCCCAAAGAAAATTTTGTACCTTAAAAAAAAAAATCAAGATGGAAAAAGAGCTTTAGGAATGAATGAATCAAAACATTACTGATCAATCAAAAACAAGCAAAAGAAGTGCAAGCAGAACCATCAACAAAGACACCACCTAGAAAGGTAAGCACTCACGTTGGAATGTCGAAAGTAAGGGTTGTCTAATTTGGGAGCGTACTTGTCAAACTGGAAAGAAAAGAGAAAAAAAGGAAACAGGTGAGTTTGGTTTCAGCAGTAGTGGATGCATCAGGATTTCAACAGACAAATAATCATAGGTCGTTCATACAGCATTTAACAGAGCAGAACTGACTGGTTATTCCGTACTTGCTCATCAGGGAGCTGACTGACTTCCCAAAGCTAACGAGACGGAAAGGCGCTAGTCCCCGGGTTGCACCGGCTGCTGCCAAGTCTCACAGCAGAACCCTGTTTGCAGGCACTCCGTCAAGAGGTTTCTTCACTATGAAGAGAGCAGTCCTGGTATCTGCAGCGCAGCAGAACATAGGGAAGTTCAGCTCCAGATCTAGATCTGGGGTCTGCCCCTGGAGCACTCAACTTGATAGATCACAGACTAGAAGGTAGGGAACATTTTCCATTAGACCTCAACATCTACTGTGGGGCAACCAATACCAATTCCCTGTTTTCTGGCTTCCTGTAAGTGCTAAAATCGTTTGGAAAAGGGCTTAATCACTTTAGATGCACGAATCTCTATGTATTCCCCCTCCGCTGCAAAAGAGAGGGCACCCCAGAGAAAAGCTGATTGTTAACCTTTTCCGTTCCAGCATGGGGTTTTAACACCTCCATGTGTGCAGTCTCTGCCCCATATTTATTTTTACGACCATTTGTCCTGTACCACCTCGGAAGCAAAACCAAAGCACATACACATTGCATTTTTGAACAGTATGTACATTCTGGTGGGGAGGAGGCAGTGGGGACGAAGGCATGGAAGGGAGCTGTAGGACCCCATGAAAAGCTGCTTATTTGGCAAGTCAGCTGTTTCACACTCCTCTGTGCAGGAGAGTAGATTTGTAATTTCATTAATTACAGTTATTACGGGAGCCATGTCCCCTCCAGTGTAAATACCATAAATTACCAAACACATGCAGCTGTAAATTTCAACACTCTTCTCTGGTGTTGGGATTAGCAGACCTGATCTAGTGGAATATAAGAAGATGTGAGTGAAATATAACAAAAGAGCCTTGAAAGCTGTTTTTGCTATGAAGGCTGACATCAACGGGCACGGGTGGGAGGGAGCTGTTGGCAGGATCAGATATCAGGATTCTTAAATAACAGGAGGTTTCTGAGAAAAGTTTCAAGATTGTTTTACACAGACCAAGAAAAGAGGGGAAGGTGTTTACACACAAGTACATTGAGCAAACACCTGGGGCTGGATTTTGGGTGGACGATATTACTTTTAATCGTCTCACTCCTAAGCAGATTACAACCCAAGAACGTCATCGGGCAGTCAGCACTGGGAAAGTGAGAAACATTTTGCTCCTTGAGCAGAACTTGGTAGTTCTTCCCAAATGCTGCTTTTGCTGTTACTCCCAGCTTTTGCTAGCCTTAGCAGAAGAGGGCTGTTTCTACATTTTGGGCATGATGTGAAACTGAGGCGCAGAAAAAAGCTGAATCTTGTTCTTGCAATCTCACAAAGTAATTGCCAGAAAAGGGGAGAGAGTGTGTTTTAAAGTACTGACAAAATCCATTTGTAGCAGATCTCTAACAATGTTGTAACAGCTGCAGTGAAGTCCCGTTGCGTTACAAGCAAATTCAATGGCAAAATGCTAACGCTTGTTACATGGCCAGGAGGATCTCTCCCACAAGAATAACCAGCCACACACAAATTAGTGCTTGTTGATGTAATCAAATAATAAATGCCAAAATCGATACAGGTTAGGGAATTGGGAGGCAGAGGGACAAAACTCGTATCAGATAAGATGCTGCACTATGGTGAGAGCTTCAGGTAAGCGAGTACGGTCTGCCCTGCAACAAACTGTTGTGGGGACTGCATTTGGTACTGGAGGCCACCGATCTTGCGGTGTCCTTGTTGGTGTGTTTTGGTGTGTCACGGCACCTGGCTCTGGGGAACGGGGAACAGAAATACACAGCAGGATGGTGCGGTGTCTGCTCACGGGTAGCAGCGTGGGGGACCCGGAAGCTCGGTGTGGAGGCTCTGGGTGGAAAGCGGGTCCCTTGGGGAGTGCTGGGACTGTCTCTCCAGGCCTCCAGGTTGGAGGGGCAGGGACAGCACACCTGGCTGAAATGAAAAGGACTGGGTTTTGTTTGACAAGAGTGGGTTAGGCTTTTTGACCAGAGACGCTCTACTTATCCTCACATTTTGGGCTGGGGTACGCACCATGGGAGGTGCAGAGGGCGGCATGAGCGGCGTCTGGGGCAAGCTGGATGGAAAAGGAGTGAATGTGTGCTGGTGGGTGTGTTGGTGCTGATGCGTGTGTTGGTGCTGGTGAAACTCCGCTCTCAGCAGCGGCACCGGGCCAAGTGAGGCAGCGGCCCGGTCCGA
Organism: Steatornis caripensis; assembly: GCA_013398225.1. Lineage (NCBI taxonomy): Eukaryota > Metazoa > Chordata > Aves > Caprimulgiformes > Steatornithidae > Steatornis > Steatornis caripensis. The sequence continues at coordinate 1,725,775 of VZSC01008472.1, read as the reverse complement.
ACTCTGAACCAAAAACCGGTTGTTCAGCTCTTGCCTGAGCAGTTCGTGATCTAGAGGAGAGAGAGAGAGAAAAAAAAAAGACACAGAGGCCCGTGGGCCTGTGAGTACCACAAAGACGGAGGAGAAAGAGTCAATATTCACCTGGCATTCCCTGTTTCTGCAGGTCATGCTGTGGTGGTTTTCTACGTGAGGACTCATTGGTGGAGGTAAGAGAGATGCCTGTGACAAAGTACCAATCAGAATCCCCGAATGAGGCTGGCAATACATGATTGGTTGGTTGAATGATATCAACAGGCTGGTATCTAAAGACAAGAGAGAACACCATGAGTCATCACAGCAGAAAACATCATCGGGGCGGCAGCACGCATCCGCCCCGGCCCCCCGCCCGCGGCCCCGCTACCCCCGCGCAGCTCCGCCGACGGGCTACTCCTCCTCCCAGGCACCTGACGGCCGTGGCACCGAGGGGTCTCTGGGAACGGACCTCGGAGGCCCGGTCTCATGGCACGGTGGCCAGACCTTCCCGCACCAGCGAGATGCTGGGGAGCACCCTCGAGGACAACGGCTCGCTTTAAAATCAGTAATACTGACCTGTTTCCTTTGGGGGTTTGCAATTCAGAAGCGTACATGTACACTGAAAATGCATGGTGGGCCTAACACGTGCGTTACACTCTAACACAGACGTACTTAAGAGGTAAAAGTTTGACAAGATCTACAATGCAACGAGATAACCGTGGATTTGGGTGGCTGGAAACTATCTGCTCAGACAGCCGTTTCTCAACAGATCCCTTTGCCATCCTCCCTCATCTCAGCCCCAGGACATGCAGACAGTGACCAGGAACATCCATCCTACAAACTAAGGCCTTACTTGCAAATAAGTTATTTTCTGAGACCTTGAATACTAAGCATTCTTTTCCTCAATTTCTAACAGGATACAATTGTCATTTTTTGTCCTTGCCTCCAGCCTTTTCTCCTATGAGAAAATATGGGGGAGGAATCAGTGGGAAGAGAGAAAACACTGAACTGAACTGGCTCAAGATCTCATGAAGGTTGCAATGACTGCAGAAAATAAAATGTTCCACCATATGACACATGGTGTCTTCTCAGCATCTTCCTCTGGAAGAACCAACTTGCACTGAATTTGAATGTGGTTTAGGGCAGTGGATGATACCTGCACTTTACAAATGACATGACTGAGGACAATGAGGACAAATGTCCACTTCCCCATAAATGCCTGCCGGTATCAATTAAAACCATCTGTGATTTTGCGTAAGAACTTCAAACAGGAATCAGCACACAACACGTCAGATGTTCCGTGAGCTGAGAGCAAACTGTGTTACCAGCTGTGGATGACATACACCCATTCCTGACTGACCTACTTGCTACTGAACTTACATGAACTTTTTTAGTGTAACACCCCTTTTACACTACAGCACTGAATATAAAGGGGTAAAAGAATACATGCGCTTTTAAGTTTTATTTCGTGTTCTGCAGGCACTTCTTTTACTTAAATTTTTTAGAGTAACATTAGAAATGTCTAAATCAATCACTTTCTGAAGTGACATGGTGAACATCTTTAAAAACAGGCACTTTGATGGGGAATTTCAAGGTGTCTACTACCACTTAGAAGCTACATCCTATTGAAAGTCACTTTTGAAATTTTGGGTACCTCAGTCATTTGCTTTCTGGTAATAAATGTACCGCTAAGAGCAGGTACTGCGTACTGCTACAATCTTATATAATTAATACAAAAGCAGAAAAATACATATATGTGTGATACTGAAGCCTAAGGCACTGGACCAAAAAAGCCTATAATGCGTTCTCCTTGGAGCAAGCAAACAAGAAAAAAAACCTAGGCTGAAAGCACTTTGGTCCAAAACCTAACCTCTTTAGAGAATACGAGTACGATTTCACATGTGTGCGTGTGTGTTTATGCATTTAAATCTGGCATGACTTAAAGAAACCGAATCCTTCTGTTAGCATCAAGATAATCCACTTCTCTGGAGGGAGAGGTAAAAGCAAGTTGGCAGTTTTAAGTGCTCTGATATCCAATTTCTTTAAGAGACTTGAAGTCAGACTGATAGATTTGCAGCTGGCTCCAGCCCATAGCCCTATACCACAACTTTGGCCTTTGTCAGGAAAAGAAAAGGCCCAGAGATGTTTGGAGAAGTGGTGTGGCACTCAGAGGAGTGGCTGCTTCATAGTATGGATGGGACTGCCAAGAAACAACCCAGCTCCGTGAGGGGCTCGGGGCAAGGTTAGGGTGAGAACTAAGTTCTTGTGCCTACCAAAGACATCCCGTCCCACGGGTCTGGCCATGTAGTAACGCAACTAGGAGCGGAGTAACTGAGCAGCCCTTTGAATGCCCAAACACTACTGCTCTTTGTGCGCACAGGAGGTGGGTATGGCAGAAAAAGGTCAATCCTGCTGATGTTGCTAGGTACCCTCACGTTCAGAAGAGAAGACACAAAGATTGCCGTTTCCTCTGTGTATCCTACATCAGGGCCAGCCTTGGCATCCTTGAGCAGAAGGCAGCAGCCCACACAAGCGTTGCTCCTAAGTTACTTGTATAAGCTTTAGGTTTCAAAGGGAACAAATCCCACTAGAGGTGCATTCTTGTTATTCAGAGACCTGAATTTGTACCATCACTGAATGCAGGATCTCTAAGCTCTGCTTCTCTTCTTGGTAACAGCGACAAGTGTGCCGAAGTAAATTTNGCGTTGCTCCTAAGTTACTTGTATAAGCTTTAGGTTTCAAAGGGAACAAATCCCACTAGAGGTGCATTCTTGTTATTCAGAGACCTGAATTTGTACCATCACTGAATGCAGGATCTCTAAGCTCTGCTTCTCTTCTTGGTAACAGCAACAAGTGTGCCGAAGTAAATTTAAAGGAAGAGCACATCTTCCTCCGAAGTGGGGGGGAGAAAAAGATGACAAAAAGAAGGGCCATACCCTCTCTGATAGCCTTTCTAAAGCTGGTGCTTTTACTGAGAGCACGCATGCACTTGAATGGCACATAAAGGACTACACTGCGAGTGGCAGTTAGATCCTAGCTCTCCAGGGCTGCTCAGCAATATTGTTTGCTTTTAAGAAACTTTTATGTGAATGACAACAGAAGCTCCTGGCTATGCAGCGCTCTGCATTGATTTTATGATGTGCCAGTCTGCAGGCATTTCATCTAATGCAGACAAGAGCCATTTCACTGTCTGCAGGGTTAGACGCCCAGACCTTTCCCTCCACTAACTTAGGCTTCTCCTGCTTAAATTGCAGGAGAAATCCTTTTAGTAGGAGCAAGACTGTTACCGTTTCCTGGCAAGCTGCTGAATGTGAATAGGTCACTTGATCTTCCACCTCCTGAAGTTAATGGTGAAAACATACTTGCTTTCAGTGACTGCAATATCATGCTTTTAGTGAGCACATTGCTATTTCCTTTTGCAATACTTTCAAAGTCTCGATCACAGTAGTCCTTTGCCTTGAACAGAGGAAGCAATGAATAGGTCTCCCACAGTACTGCCAACATCTTCCCAGCCATGTGGTTGAAATTCTAGATGGTGCCAGGGCCTGTGAAAGCCAGCAGCTTTGGCCTATGTGGTCCTGCTTCTGGCTAGGCACCCACAGCACTTTTGTCTATCACCGTTCTGAGAGCTCACTTTGGACCAATTCACATTTTTCTTTTACTTAAAGAAGGAGTTATAAATATGGGACATTATTTAGCTCCTGGAAGAAAAAAAAAAGGAACACAAGGCCACCAGATTTTTCTGCAGCAAATCTGCCTTCTTACTGCTTTAACTGGCTTCACAGGAAACATGGGGTGTGTTTTTTGCAAAATTCTTGTCTCGTTTAGTCCCTGCTGAGTTAGTTGTGGAGTCAAGTGCCAGATCAAAAGGACACCTCAGCAAGTGAAAGTTGCAGGGAAGTCTCCAGCTGCCAGGCCTCTTCCAGGGACAGCTGCAGGCTAATGGATAAGCTATAAACAGGGCATTTAGGGCAGAAGCAACAATAGAATGGAGTCCAGGGTGAATGAAGGAATTTTTTTGAAAGGATGCAAAGATAGTGAGAGCTGCACAGGAGAGCTTGTCCACTGAGCTGTCTCTGCCGCAGAAAGACCAAGCAGCCATGGACACACACAGAGCTTGTGCTGCCACAGGCAGAGGATCCTGCTCTGCTGGCAGGGTGTGCTGCTTGTCAAAGGATCAGAGCAGGGGATAGGTGTGGGGGGCTGCTCACTTGTCACTTAGAACAACCTTCTTGAGAATTAGAAATAGTTTTTTCAAGTCAGTTCTAACAGTAGCAGCTTTCATTTGAGTGGGGAGAAAGAAGGGGAGAATGGCGAACTGTACACCAGTCCTTTGCTAATCTAAAAAATGTCTGATGACTGTGGAACGCCACACTGGACAACTCATGCCCTGAAAAGGAGATTTTGTTTTGAAAAATTTGTTTTGAAGACTTCTTACAGGAAGCTACAGTGCTGTCTCTACAATCTTTCATCTGCTAATGCACGTCCAGGTCTCCTACCTGTTTCACAAGCACTCTCACGGTTCCAGCACACACTGCCTGCGGAGGGGTCTGTGTCTCTTTATTTTACCTGCCCACCAGCCAGCCCATCTCTCAACACCCTCCAGTGCATGCACGGCAGATCAGCCCTGGAAGAAGAAGGGAACCTACCCGCAGGGTGACCTGGTATCACGAGGCTGTTGGTAGGTAACGCTGGTGGAGGTGGCAGCGTGGGTGGGGTGGCGAACATGGCCGGATGGTGCTGGTGTTGGGTCTGCGATCTGAGAGAGAAGTGCGAGGTAGCAAGATTAGAGATGGAGAGGGGCAGAGCCGGGCCGGAGGAATGGTGCGGAGGAATCTGGGGAGAGAGGGGAAGGTGTTTCGGGAGGCTGATGCTTGTTGCACTGCTAGCACTGCTGCTCCGGCTGCAGAGAGAAAAAGATGGGGGAAGAGGGGAGAGAGAGAGAGAGAGAAAGAGTGTGTTACAAAGCAGGACTGAAACAGTGCTAGAAATCCACTACCAGAAACAACACAACTATGTAACACTCATCTCCCCAAGCTTGTGTTTTTGTTTTTCTTAATGGCAGTGGAGACAGTAATGAATCTTAATGAACTTCTTCAACAGGGCAGGACGGGGCTTGGGCTCTTGGGAGTGGCGTTTCCTCTGGTGCTTGAGCAAGTTACAGTCCTCAGAGCTATCTGTGAGATACTGATGAAGGCCACAGAGACAGCTGAATTTTGCACCTTTATTTAGCCTCTGATGACCTTGCAGTGGTCATATCCTTGTGATCATACGACGCAATTACGCTTATTCCTTTTTCTGTTGCTCTGGGTGCACAGAGTCGCATAGTGCGAGTGACTCTGGGACCAAGTTATATCTGCTGTGCATGCTGTGTAGTAATATTCACACAAGCATGCAAACACATGCCGTGTTAATAAATCATTTACCTAATAATTCCGTATTTTACATCTTTATTATTATTACTCCACTGCAAGTGACCTAAGTTTTGTGAGGAGAAAGACAGCATCACTGCAGTTCTTATTTAGCGTAATTCCCACAATACCAACATCTGTTGCAATCTAAACCTCTGAGATATCTTGAATAGTTTGAAATATTGTTAATCATTAACACTATGGTGGCATTTACACTGTAAAACCACAGGGGAGCTTAGGTATGCAGGATACTATGAAACACGCATTAATGGTAGCTCTCTGTATTCATATTTTCACCCTTATGCAGTCAAATACTATGTTTTACATCAGTCTTCTCATCTTGTTTAACTAGCCTAGTTCTAGTTTGGGAGGCAAGGCATGTTTTCTGTACCAGCAAAAATACTTCACAGGTTCCAGCTGACTGGCTAAACTCTTCTCTCTAGAAACTTTTTCCGTACCATTTTCATCCATCCTACTTACTGGATGGAGGCAATTCAAACCGTGAAGCTAAGCCTCCTGCTACACCCGACCATGTCAGATTGAAGCATACTTCTCAGCCCACACAGAGTCCTGTTCTAAGGAACAAAGCATTTGCCAATACAGATATCCCTCTTTTGATGCTGGTGAACCAACAAAACTGTGATAACCATGAACAAATCTTCTACTTCAGTGGAAGTTTTTCTGAATATGAAACAAGGGAATTGCTCAAACTTCAACCACCTCAAATTTCTAAGGCAAGAACTGGCTGGCTTGACAAGACACTACAAAACCCCACTAGAAACTAGACCTGAAAGAACTTTACCCCATGGTTACACATGCCTTTTTCCCAGAGTGGGAGTATTTACCACCATGTTTCAAATGCAGCTATTCACCGCTGTTGGAAATTCCAGCCTGTGGAGTCAGCTCAGAAAGTCCAATAACCAAAACACAGAGCATCTTATCCAGACAGTAAGAGTGCTCTTGTCTCACCTCCCACCAATTTCTAACCCTTTTGAAAAAAGTTTTGTCCCGGCAGTAGCATAAAGATGACAGAAGTGTCCCTGTCCCATACCTGATATTATTGAGTCCGTTGTGGGCCACCTGGTGATGCACTTGGTAATTGAGAGGTGGAGGGATGTGACTCGGAGGCTGGGTCCGAAGCTCAGGTATTAACTGAGGCTGCGACTGCGGCCGAGGTTGAGGTTGTGACTGTGGCCGAGGCTGCGGCTGAGGCGTGAGCCTTGGTGGTGCTGGTGCTGAAATCACTGGCTCCTTCTTCAACAGCGGGCTTGCTCTGGCGCTTGACGTGGGTGCTGAGGAAGTAGAAGTCACAACGGCAGCTACTGGCTGGGGGCTGGGGATCGGCAGGGCGAAGGGCACGTCGGTGCTCAGTTCCCGGCTCCGCTCTAGCCCAGACACCTTTGGGACATTGGCTGCTTTCACTTCTGGCTTGTCATTCAAGGTGGGACCTTATGGAGCAACGAGAAAAAGAACAAAGCACATGCTGAAAGGTCTGCCTTTGTTTCTCTGCTTGGTAGAACATATGACTGATAAAAAACAAGTCATATTCCAGCTCGTGGGAGCATCGTGGGAGCACTGCTGCTACAAGATGGATGTGTGTTTGTGCGTCTGTCCTTTCGCTGTCCTTGACTGGCCAGTCTACAGCACTTGTTAGCACGTGCATAAGAGACTTAGCTGTCATTAAATAAATGCATACTATAAAGAACATACAGCTTTGTGACTTTTATAGAGTCCCAAGGTTACGTACAGTAGGAGTGTGAACGTGTTTCAAGTTACTGCTACAGTATTTCCTGCTCAGTGTAAGGCTGATAATGAACTCACGAACACAGGCCTGATCATTAAGACATTTCATTTTCTCAATGCTCTTTCAAGGTAATTGACATTGTGTTTAGGCTCAACTCCAGCTACAACGCACCATGACCCAAGCACTAATCATCAATGATAACCCTACCTAGCTTCTAGGGAGAAGGCCACCTGGGATCTTCATGTAGCAAAGGATGGGACAGTTCTGCAGCAAAGCTGTGACACTGCTGTTCCCTGGCCACACACTTGTGTGGAAGAACAGAACAGAGAAGGCTGGAAAAGTCCAGTCAGAAGTGCAGTGAGCACCCAAGTCCTGCTTACCCTAAGTACTGCACGCACCTGTATGTATGGCACGTCAAAACTATCAGGAATGTTGCAACCTTGCAAAATTCACCTATGGTGAGAATTCCATATGGAATAACTCCATTTATGATGCCAAATTAAGCTAACAAAGCAGCCCAAAGGTTTAAAAGGCTGGAAAGGAAAACGGGTAAAAGGAGGAAAGGACAAATATTTCGGATCAAGCACTATCCAAAAGGTCAAAGACAACCAAAAGGACCAACACGAACGTGGTTGAGCTCCCGCTGTAACTCCCTTTTCGACATAATCTGTGTATCCTTGAGTGCACATATACCCACCACAAGGAAAGCTGTTCATGGATTACAAGAACTAGTGTTGCCCATGTGTTTCACATGCACACGCCCCACTGTGCACACACAACACTTCTAACTGACTTTTAGGATACATGCTTTTATTAACCACCAGAATGTGTTGGGGGCCGTTTGGATTTAGTGGGCTTGCAGACGTGCAAGAGATGCCACCTACGCTCGTTAACATTCTTCCAACACCCTCATGAACAAATTCCACCTTTGAAATTTTCCCGTCTCATCAAAGGACTGTGCCAGTTCCTGAAGTAGGAGGTGTGGAAATAAAACACAACACACACCATGAGCTAATTCTGGCCATGCAGACGCTCTAACCAGGTGTTTGTGAACGGAGCCTACGCGAGGCCAGAGTCCTCACTGCCGCAGCTTTGACAACTTAAGCACCACTGTGCTGCCATTAGCTGAGAGGACAGAAAGAATCAGAGCCTGTAGCATGCCAGCTCCCTTTCTGTACAGAAAATGCCCCCCTGGTGATGGCATCTCCTTCCTTGAGTCAAAATGCAGCTCCCCCCACCACCGTGGGCTCTGCTTGCCCTCTCACCATTGCACCATTTCCTTCATCAATCAATCACTACATATATGTAATTTGAGAATGTGAAAAGAGAACAAACAAAAACATATGAAGTATATTTATCAGTTGAAGATGTCTGAGGACTTGTGGCCTCAAACCCATAAATAACAAGAACAGAAGCCTTTCAAAACACCAGTGCTTTGGCTGGCAGCAAGTACAACCAACCCTGTACTCTCCAGCACCTTACACATCTTTACAGGTTTGACACAATGTCTGGAGGTCTTAAATTATTCCCTACCACAAATGTAAGGCTAATTCTTGTTTCAGTGAATTTCTTTTTCAAATAGAAGTTCACATCACAGGTAGTCTGGTTTTGAAATGTAACTAGACTTGGTTCCAATGTCATTTAGAGTGACAGTTTCTTTCTAAAATCAAATTCTCATTGCTCTAGTGCACCATTTTTTTTTATAATGCCACCTGTGTTTGTAAATTTTCCTCAGATTTTACTACTAACAATTGAAAAATCGCCATTGCCTAGTCAAGCCTAGGGTCCCTCCCCACACTGTGCATTTTGGAGGAAATGTATTCATAGCTGTAGATCCTACTGTTCTTCAGGAGCTACCCATGAAACGCAATTGAGTTTCATTGCTGATCATAGGTTTCCTGAGAGCCTATTAGCTCTTTCCATCCAACACACCTCCTCCTACAGAGTTAAACTTCATACTGTGTAATTATAGGCAATGTAGACTAACGGTGTATATTCCAAACACACTGGCACCTCAAAAGTTAGTTGAGTAAAAAGTCAATTGGATCCAAAACAAATCAATAAAGCTCCGCATTAAAAGCAGCTGTTTGACCAGTTTTATGTACAACTATCGATTCCCTGTGGTTTCAGCATTAGTTCTCATTTGTAATTTTCTTAAAGCAAAAGCTCATGCTCCCTTGCTAACTGAATTGACCAGCCAGCCTGGTTGTAGTAGTTTGTACTAGGGGTACATGACTAATATCTGCTGCCAACTTGCATCTCTCAGGTTGCAGTACTGAAATGTTTTTGTGTTTCACTCTTAACAACAATGACAATACTCAGATGCTTCCCCCACCTGGAAAAGCTAAAGGCACAACTGCGAGTATCTTCTCTCCTTTTGTAGCCACATCGAGCAAAAGCAGAAGCACTGAGAAGGGAAATATATGGCATGAATTCATGGAGAATTCACAAGCTTGCAGAAGCATGTGAGAGACAGAAAAATCCTCAAGCCTTCTCAGTCGCCACACGGGAAGGTTGGTGGGCAAATCTTGGTGTTTTGGTGACTTGGTTGTTTCCCCTTCTGATGGCTGTGATGTAGTACAAGAGAAGCTGCTTCATGTGGCTGAGCTGAGGGTGAACTGCAAAGGGTAAAGGGAAGGGAAGGGAACGACATGTGCACAACGGCAGGACAAACCATGGAGAGAAATGACAGGAAGACAGCGACGCCAGGCATTGGGGCCTGTCTGATGTTTGAAAGTCAAACCTTCTGAAAAGGAAACTTTTCTCACATCTAGGTGTTTCACTTAAGTCTCTGGTAAGAGATTTGGACAAAATGGAAAGCAGATGCCCAAATGGAAATACATCTCGTCCATATGCCTCACTACTCTAGAAAACACAAAGGGCAGTTCTAAGCAAAGACTTAAGACCCTTCACTTCAGCTAACTTCATGGAGTGCCATCCCATGACTTACTCGCACTGTGACATCGAAGAAATCAATCAAACTGGATCAAGTTTCATTGAGATCCTTTCAGAAATTTCTGCACTTCGGCTCCTAATCTAGCCCTTTGGAGCAGACAGACCCACAGAGCTGAGCACAACTGCCCTGACAAACGCATAGACCCACCAGACCACGCCACAACATTCTAGAGGCAAAAATGTGTTTATTTTTACCGAGTCCTAGAGTAATTTTCATACTAAATGATAACAGGCTGAGCCAATTTGCCTAAGACTTGACAGTCAGCTCCAATAATTCAACCTTAATTAAACCTGAACGCATGTCAGTTCAGCTCGTCCCTTCACAGGGAACCTGACATTTGCAATGATTCATGTTTCAGCCATGCTACGGGAAGGCTGGATCACATCTGCCATTCTCCACAATGCAGAGCGCTACCCCTTTGCAGCATGCCAACTTTGTTTATTTTCTAACCAAACACCTTGGACTTCTTCCATTGAGAGGTTTTCTTAAATGAACAGACAGTGAAACACGTCTTGGTCTCACAGGGATCAATGATGACTGAGTGCGAGAGACAGGGAAGAAAGGGCTGAAACTCCTCTAACGAGAAAAACAACAACAACTTGGGATTAGTAATTCTTGCCTCCTTGATCATCTAATTTGTCATTTGGAATGTTGCAAAATTTCAGCCTCCCTGTGTCTTGGGGTACATCCCATTCCAGTTTAACCTGGTAAAGATGAAAACTTTTAACAACTTCTAAAAGCACAGAGAGCTTTAGCTACTGCTGCTGTCAATCTGTCGCAATAAGAGTTGAAGATCAAGGGAAACTCCAAAGTCAACTACTGTTAAATTTTCTGCACAAAGTGTGTTCAGAAGGAGTTATCTGAACCTGAAAGACCATCAGCATGGATCCAATATGAAACTTTAGTGAATTAAAAATCTGTGATTGGAATAAACATGCACTGCCCATCCCCACGGCTGCACAGGGTGACATGTTTGGCACTGTGTAACTGCACAGCATTGCAGACTAAATACAATACAGAAAGTCCCAGACACAAATTAAACCTTTCTGTTACAGGAATTTGCTTTCAAGCTGATTAAGAGTAGCTCAAGTGCAAGGGATTAAACATTTAAAGGCCACTTTGAGAACTCCAATAAGCAGTTACTGTGTTATACAAACAGTACTTAGGGCAACAGCAGTTCCAGCTCTGCCTCTTGCTCTTTGCAAGCTGCTGGTTGCTGCTGAAAGAGGACTGTCAACACACATACAATGTGATTGGAAATAATCTAATCTTGCTTGCACGCCTTTCCTTTGTCTCTTGAAAAAAAGAAAAGTGGAGTCATTCAGATGTCTTTCTGCAGTCTCCCTTGTTGTATTCAAACAGCAAGGGTGATAGGGTGATGTGAGAAAGAAATTCTCTCCTGCATCCATCAATGACATCTTTACCAATGGCAATTTCCCAAGAAACACAACAACCACCATCTGCAGCCTATCTATCCACCCTGTACTCATCCCTGTGAACACACATAAACCAGGCTGGCTATGATGAACCCTGCTCCATATTACAACTTCAGCAAGAAACACTGCAAAAGCATCACCGCAGGAATTAGAAGGACATGTGGCAAGAAGATGAGTATTTCAGAGTTGGTTGATGAGACCCAGATTCGAGTTTTGAACCATCAGCACATGCAATGAGTACAGAAGAGCCATGATTTTACAGCAGTAGGTCAAAACAAAGAAATAACTAAAGGATAGTATTCAATGAACACCAGCAAGCCTTTTTTTTTTAATTGAGCTTTTAGAGTCCTGCATAATGTATTGTGGATACGCGACATATATGAACACAAGAGAGAATAAAGCATTTTGCATTGGCAGTGATAGCACTGATGTTGGCAGAGCGCTTACAAGTGAAAATCAATATTTAAGTGCTAATATGTGCATTTGGCCTTTGCTTTTATATGGATGGCTTATTCACTGTGTTTTAGGAGGGTAGGACTATTCAAGACATTAGGTGATTAGCTTGGTCTGCAAAAGTAAGAGCTACAACACAGAAGCTGTCTAACATACGGGGGCACCAAGTTCCCCCACCCATTTTACTGCAAAACAGTTTAAAATAAGGAAAAAAGACTTGAGACTTGCACATAAAACCTCTGTCTGGAAGGCTCTGTGGTGTGAAGAAGCATTTTTAACATTATTGCAAAGCAAAGGTCAAATTTCCATGATGACAGCGGCGTAGTGCACATGTTAGGTCGTGTCAAAAAATGTTCTTCCGTGACACGGGCTCCTCAGAACATCACAGGCCTCTGGTGGATCTTCCACAAATAACTGCAGCGTTTTCTCACAGAGGAAAGTATGCCAAGTGTAAGCACAAACCCTCATGCCTGGCTTTGAACCCGCGCTGCTGAGCACAGCCGCCTGTGTGTCGGGGGGCCGGTCTTTGTCCACAGCACAGCTCCCCCAGCCCGTCCCCCGCGACTGAGCGCTGCCGTGGCTTTCAGCGGGAAGCTGCTTCCGCGACCCGGTCTGGATTCGGCCCCTATCACTCAGTTCATTTGTACAGAGCTGTCTGTCAAGTCAAATCGTCTTGCTGCAATCTGAAACACCCTCCGAACAGCTGCCACTACCAATTACTCTCCCAGACAGCCTTGACTATCAGGAAGAGAACTGGAGCGAGCACTTGCCAGTTTTAATAAACTGTGTTGCCCAAGTCATTTAACCTGCTAGATTGCTGTATGCTGGGGCTGTAACAAGCCTTCAGCTTTTCAACCTAGAAGAAAGCAACAGTGGCAAAAAGCTGTCAGCTTGCTCCTCAGAATTAACTTCCAAGAGTGTCTTTCCCCCCCTCCTCCTTTTTGAAGCACCCAAGTTTAAAAGTAAAATATCTCCAAGTCATTTTCATAATGACATGACAAGGAAAACATCTCACATTTTTAACACAAAGCCAACAACCCCCGAGAGTGAAGGTTGACATGCTCCACAATTTTCGTGTTAGGAGCACACCCGAGCAGAGACAGCTCCTCTCTCCTCTTACACCCGCATGGACCTGATGCTGTCCCCCAGCGCCGGCTCTGTCCAAGTATCGGTCACCGCTGCCCCAGTGATGCTGATGCAGCCGAGGGCTTCAGGATGCCCTGACCACCTCCAGGGCTCTGCACCCACCACTCCCGCCCAGTTCCTTACATTGCAGTATGGTTACAGTTTCTCACCCAACTGAAAACTCAAGCGTGGCAAATTTACATTTACTCTGGTACTTTCAGGACTGGTAGGAAAGATTTCCTAAAGAAACATTATTTAAAATTAAAAACCTTCCATTCAGATGAGTGTTTTCGGTTTGTGGCTCACATACATATCAAGACGTCTGTGAATGTCAATCAAAAAGAAAAGGTCTATCGTCATTAGGATTATTTTGCCATATAGGAATCTGCACTTCCACTAGAAAGCTTATTGGGCTCTGCAATCAAAAAGAAGATTCAAAACCACTACGCTAAATGTTTTCCTTAGCTAGCTATGTAATTACTACAGGCTTTGTTGTAAAAGCTTGCAGCACAGAAAGATTTCACTCCCTCCCCTAGAAACTGAGAGCAACAGCTTTAAGACCTATGGACTTGATGCTGATTTGCTCCTTTGTGGTTCTTTAATGGGATGTTTTATTCCTCGAGATTTGGGAGCTTTCCATGCTCTATCCAGGCATGTTAGCTGTAAGCATGCATGACTGACGACACTCCAAAGCTGCAGGAGCTGAATGGAAATGGGTGCCAAACACAAGGATTGGGGTCAGAGCGTAAAGAAGAAGGATCACCATTCAAATCCTCCCAAAGTAAGTCACACTGCATTTTCCTAGCAATGCTGCTTCTGGAAACATTTCAATGCAAAGCTGAAACTGGATTTGCAGCTAAAGCACCTACTGTGGATGCTGGCGTTGTAATAAGATTGAAAGTTTCATACAGGCTTTTAATCTAGGTCTATAATGGTGGATCAAACACTGCACGGTTAAATCTCTTCAGCGCTGCTCCTAAGCAGATGCTGGATGCCTAAAAACCAGTGATGTAGGAGCCACTCTGTTGCCCTGGCCACAAAACGTTACTAAAGCTTCTTGTAGTTACTTACTAAAGGTGTTTTTGTCTTGTTTTGTTCTGGGTTTTTTTATGTGCCATGGCATATTGTACGTCCAATCTGAGTGACAGACAAGCAACAAGGTAAATAAGCTATTAGAAAGACACGTCGCCCAAACATGAAATTAAGCAGGCACAAATACTCGGCTCCATATGTAAGCTTTTAAGCAGACAGAACTGCTATATACCAAGGAATCTTATGATTTTAATTAGTCAGACAAGGGAAAATAATAAACCAAACTACTACGTTACAGGAGAAAATGTACAACTTTTGCTGTTTGAAATCCATATCGATTCCCATCTAGCCTGTGAGTGAGTTATTAATCACTCCAATTAAATCATGAACACAGGTCTTTACGCTGAAATTGAACCCTCACCAATAGATCGATAACTCAAACCTCCAAGAGCAATTACTGCTCAGCATAATAGAGCAGCTTGTTACAGAGAGCTCCACGCAGACCACAGTTCTCTCTGTCATATCCTTCACAGACAGTGCAAACAAACTAGAAAAAAAAGATTTTATAACCATTATTTTTAAAATAAACAGACATCTGCTTAGAGTTACCTAATCTCTCTCACATCACAGAGGCAGAACTGCCAAGGTCACATTGGAGACATGATTACATTTTTTCACAATTTGTTATTCTAGCAAAGCCCTGATAAGACTGAACTATTGAAGTTCACACTCTGGTTTAATTTCAAGAGGTTAAATGCCAAATCCTTTTCTTATTGCTACAAGGAAGGGATCTGCCAGGCTGCATAATACCCTGTGTGGGCTAAGACAACAATTTTGTTTCATCTGCACACTCTTATGAAGGTTTTGATTTTTTTTTTTTAAATGACATCAGAGAACTCCAAACTCCCAAAGAATCATTTAAAGTAAAATCACAAAGTGAGACTGTTCTGGAGGAGTGTGAATGACCTTTCAGACCTTCCAGCCTGGAGAAGTTAAGTCAATGGCTGGCTGAGAAAGCACACTCACTAACCAAAATGAGAAAGAGGCAAGTAAGAACATTCTCAAACACCAGATCATCTCTGCTGGGAACGGGAGATGATTACCCTAACCAGCCAAGCGTACGCAGGGTCACAGAAATTCCGATCCCTGCCTTGGAAGATAACTGATGCTTGTCCTGATGCAAGGAAAAGAGGAACCATCCGCGCTGAGGCTCTCTGAGTGCCACTTAGCTCCCACGTCCTTTCCAGGTGAGAGCCGTATTTCTGCACGCATCCCTGCTTCTGATCGGCTGGCCCCTTCAAGCAGGCCCCAGAGCGCCATCCATCATCCTTCATTAGGGAGGCTATTGGCAGCCAATTAAGTGGTGATGGACCCAGGCCACTGAAGCTAATCAAGATGAGTTCATACCCTGCCCTTCAGGCTGCAGGCACTGACTCCTGCCTACGATGGGTGTCATGTTACTGCTGCTGCCCCTCGCTGGCTCGCTGTTGGGTATGTCGAAAGAGCCTTGGCCAAGGCTCAGCACACGCATGGAAAAACGACACCAAATCAGGCAACGCAAGGAAACAAGCAGGCAGAGGGGCAGCGCTAATGCTGGGTCCTCACCGTGGCTTTCCACCACCAGACACACAAGTAGCTTTCACAAAATGGAGGGAGAGAGATTATCTATTCCCCACTGCAGCAGAGGCAGAAAGAGCCCAGCCAAGTTTTCTTCCTCCCTAAAGGTCAGAGACTGTAACTGGAGTCAGAACAAATCGTGTTGTGATCTTTTTCTAGAATGTGTTATGTGCTACTCATGTGAACTACATCAGCTCAAAATCCAACATCCTACACACATCTCCTGAAAGAGAGCTCACCTCTGGTCTCCAGATGACCACATACATCGAATTCTGTGCTCCAGGTTGGCTTTCCAAAGTTTTACTTTATCTTTTACAGGGAGGAACATAACAGACCTTTTAACGCACACATCCAGATTCAGCCCCTGGACATACACATACGGACTCAAACTGGCTTTTCAGGGCAAAGGAAAACCCTATATAAACCCAAAATTTTAAAGGGAAAGAACCTCTTTCATTTTCACCCCTTCCTGAGTCTATAAATAAGGATACAAAGAATCACGTCTCTCCACTTAAATCAACAAGTAAGCATTACTTAGAGCAGAGAATTGCTTGTAATAGTGTGTGGGATCCCCCTTCCCCAGAACTGAAAGGCCAAGCTGCACATGTTCTGTTACGGCTCCTAACTGACACCATTCAAAACCACTAAGCTTCAATGTAGAACAGCAAGGGGATGCAGATTTGCTTGAAACCAGCTGTGATGGACCTGGCCTTTTCAGTTCCTAGCATAAAGCAGGAAAGGCTGTCAAACTTCAGCTAGCATCAGCAAGAGCAAAGAGTGTTTCAGCTGAAGGCTACTGCAGGTTCTGCTAGAGGCAGATTCTGTTTCATGGAAATAACGGTGGCAGTAAGCCTGCTGCGCAGCCCAGGAAGCCGGTGAACATCTTCTACAGGACCAGGCGAGAGGGATGTGCAAGAAACATGGCTGCAAAGTGAACTGGCAGCTCTGGTGTAGAGGACTGAAGATGCCATGGAAGGGAACTCACCTGTAGAGCTGTGCTAAAGCTAAGGAGCCGCAAAACGTGCCCGCTCCCCACGTGCTTTGTGCCTGCCAGAGCCACTGTTTCAGCACATCTTCCTTTGTTTAGGAAGCTCTGTGCTAAACTCTGCCATTTACATTCTAAGAGACGACAAAGACAGCAGTAGTAATTTCTAATGGATTTAAGTCTGCAACAGTCTTTGCTAGATGTTGTAAGACTGCAGAAAAAGACCTATTGTGCCTCTGTGTAACCAGTATTTGAAGTGCTAAAGCTGCTTTTCTGGTGCAGGAGAGTCAGAACAGAAAGATATAAAAGGGTAGCAAACAGAACTTTTTAGAAACTATCTCAGTAAACCGACTAACTTCCATACTCGATGTTATAGCTGAAGTTGTGAGAATGGAACGTTCTGCTGCAAGGTGACAGTCTCTGCTAAACAGGAACTGAAAGGAGTGACTGACCATGCACCAAATTTGCAAAATCCTGTCTTATTTATCTGTTAAGTCCAGCCCTCATAGTTCAGTAACTGCTGTCACATCAGTGCTACTATGCTTATAATTTGGGAAAACAAGGCTTGAGATTCAGTGCTTGCCAAGTGGGGCCAGAGTTTTGCAACAAGCAGCTCCCCATATCCTGCAGCCTCCCACTGCCCTCTGCCCCCATTCCCAGGCACAAGGAGGCACCTTCCAGGCAGATCCCTCCCTTACATTTAGCAGCAGCACATTACTACTCGAAACCGACATGTTTAGCTGTTGCCAAATTGCCTCCATTTTGCTGGCAGTTCTGCATTAGTACCTCTTTCCATTACTTTGTTGAGGATCTAAGGTCAAGACAAAGAAAAACTGGAAGAAGAGATCTTCCTGCAAGCTCAGGAACAATAACGTCTTCCACCTCACTCCTATTTGCATGGTCAAAATCCAGCTCTAAAGCTGCTGTAATGGCATCTTATGAAAAACAGAGATACTGAAATTAAGAGATTGAATACATTCAACAACATTTCAAGTTGCATCATGGATAATTAAAATATTTAAGGGACAAGCTGCAAGTTGTTAATCAGGGAACATTTACTCGAATGGTGTGTGCCCTTTGGATTTGGTCCCTATGGCAACCAAATATTCACTCCAAAAGGATGAGCTGGAAGAAGCATGTCATGAGCTGCCTCAGTGTTTTAATTCACAGAATGAGCAATGAATAAATACAGCTACTGACAAGCACAGCACGGGCAAAAAAGGTTTGTAAAGAGCATTAGGAAGCCACAGATGGCCTTTTGCTTTCAAGATTGAAGAAGCCCACTCTTCCTTTAAACACACCCACTATAAAGATCAAGAAACCTGGACTGTACTGACATGGGCTGTTGAATCACATGTATTAGCTACTGATAATTAAAGTTTCATTATAGAGGAGCTTTTCTTCAGCTTCTAAGTAACTCCTCATTTCTCAATCACTGAGAAACTGTGTTTCCACTCCCCATATTGGAACACGCTGCATCAAAGTCTTCAGAAAAATATTTTCTGTCTCACCTAGCTCAAGAGGAAGGAAACTTTGAGAATGCAAAACAGCATGCGAAGGACGGCTTTACAGTGTGCTCAAGAAGAAAAAGGTGAGACGATTGGCTTTTCCTTCAAAACAGGAAGAGTGGCTTGGGACACAGTAAGGAAAAGTACCTCACCACACTGCAGAAGGCAAACTCCTTCAGCATGACCTCAGTGTGTGAAATGCAGCTGCATTTCTCCTTCCAGCCCTCTCCTTTGATGAAGTGTGAATTCTTCAATGGGCAGTAGAAATTTTGGAAATACTCTGGTGCCGGATATGCTTGAGGATAATATAAGATCTGGCATCTAATCAGATCTAACAGAGGAACATTGTGTAGTGCATTGCAATGGAATCACACCCTATTAATGAAAAGGTACTCCTGAATCTCTTCTTGCATGAGGGTTTATGGCTGTGGAAAGAAATCTTACAAGGCCAGAGGGTGCTGGATGGCACAAGGCTGCATGGACTGCTGTGATGTCAGCCTGAATGTGCAAAAAGCCTGAAACATCAACTCAATACTTGTAAACCCAAGTGTTTGCTCTACGCTCCTCTTCGTGCTGACTCCTTGGAGTCCCTTGACACCCACTGTAGTGGCCCTGCAATGACTGTTAGGCATAAGCACAACGATTTCTACAAGGCTGCTGGATGGAAGCGGTACTTTCAGTGGCAGGTTGTCAAGGCCATGGAAGACAGCTGTGACTCTGACATGCACAAGGACTACTCACTGTAGTGAGGGAGAGTCATTAAGCAGAGCATTCACTGCCCTACTGAGTGGTGTATTTTGCTTTCTGGGTGATGGGGTTTGCTGGGAGACTCAGCAGCGCACAGCTTTGTCCTCTCCTGCTTCCCAGGCAGAGCCACAACTCTCACAATCCCCACGTTACTCTCCAAGCTAGAACTGGGCAGGCACTGCCACAGTACCAACCTCCATGCAAGGCAGCAAACAAGTACAGACTCAGACATCTGTAAGAACAAGCACAGGAATTATTTCATACAAAACTGCTGCACGTTTTTATTCCAGTATTGGGTGAAAGAAAGAGAAAACTATCTGGGCTCAGCCTGCAGATACTTTTCCAAGACAGTAACTGCTGCATAATTTATATTCTTGTTTTCACGTTTGCCATGTGTACCAACAATCCTATTGAATTCACTGTAAGTTTTTCCTTCAATTCCTCTCCATGTCACAGTTTTGCCAAACAGCAGAAACACAAACAAGCAGAAGCCCAGTGCTAAGCACCAACGCAGATTTGGCACATTCCTGTAATCCCAGATTCTTGCACATCAGGAGGGGAAAGTGGGGTCCAGGCTAATTCTTGAGAGTTTCCACTCCACATTAGCACAGCAGACAACATCTTTCACTCATATACGTATTTCCCTGTAAGCAGTTCTCTGTGAAGTTGCAATCGAGCCTTTATCTCTACCCAAAGCCACCTGCTCTCCATCAACTCCAGATCACACAGGCTGGAGGAGTGCTGCCCTCTACATGAGACAAGGCTCATAAATAGTACGTATTTGCGACTGATAGGAAATCTCAGCACAGATAAAAGCAATTTATAGCTTCCGCACCAAAAACACTCACAAAGACAGTGGCAGTGATGATGCAGGTCCTCAACTCAGTCTTTCAGTAAAGGCTTGAGGGACCTTTGCTCATATTAAACTAACTGGAGATTACATACTAGATCTTTGCAGGAAGCGGATTCCTTCTCTTAAGAATGTTCTAATGGACCCAAAATGGTTCATCGATCCAATGATTACAAATGAAATGCCTCATCTCTCAATGGGCAGAATCCAAGTTCTGGTGCCACTGGTTTTGTTTTTGAGGACACAATGTGGTTTTGGTTTTGAAGACAACACTCCAAACTGCCAGCGGTTAGTGTCAGGGAACCACCTCCTCCCATATTAACATATTCATTGGAAAATCTATCACATATGTTGTGTGCAAACTGGCCGAGAGTTTGATTCAGCTCTGACAGCATGAGAGCCTCCAGCCCAAATATCTGAAAGTAATAAAATCCACACCATCCTCCTGATTCCTCACGCTAACAGTGAATTGACCTATATTCACTTTGCGCTATCAAAAGTGGAGAACTTACACAGACACATAACCTCAATTACAGACAAAATGGAAGGGGCATCGGTTTCTAACATGTCTCAGTTTTAGCTTGCTCTTCCTTTGTCTTGAGGCAGAGACACTAACGCTAAATCTAGCATTTTGCCTATCCACTAATCTTCTGCTGTAACTGGAAGGCAAATGGTAAGCCCTCTACAGCTCTCAGATGCAGCTGTAACAAGGACCACAGATGAAGCTGGAGGACCTAGGGCCCTTATGCCAGAGCAACGCAGGACTGGGACACTGCAATGCAGATGAGAGCAAACCTGTCCGGCGGGACTGCTGTGCATGTAACACCGCACAGCACCCTCATCTCTCTGCCCTACCTTCTTACTTTCCCAGCCATATCCATTTTGGTTTTCTTCAGTATCTAACCAAACTGCAACAGCATCTCCTCATCTTACACAGAGGCACATGCTTGTTCCCAGAAGATGGGAAACAGTAACACTCGTCCATGTCAGGTTTTTGGAACCCACAGTGGGGTAATTGTCACATGAAAAACGCAAGCAATAGCGTTTTTGTTACAGGCCATGCTCACGGCTAATGGAAACGACTGGACTATCACACTCTACCTTATGATCAGTCCACAAACAGAAATTAGGCCAGGAGGGACAGAGCACCCATTATTTCATATAGAGACAGGGGAAGCAAGGAAAATTATGGAATAAACCCTTGCAGATATTAGGTGTTTCTGACAAACTTCCCCCCAGCCCTTAGTTTTGCAGGCAGGCTGGCTCAGAGCTGGACTGTTCCCACAGACCCTGGGCTTCCCAGAGCTGCCAGAGGCTCAGAGTAGCTTCTTCCCATTAATTCATTAAAACCAAAGCCAGATTTTCCTTACACTAGGTGTCCCATGTTTCTGAAAAATCTCGGCTTCTTCTAAATCCAAACACAACCACGTGTGGCAGGAAGGAAGCAAGGATATTCCCCATCATGAAAGGCGGAAAAAGGCACCGAGGGAGCAGTCGGCCTCTCTGATGCCACACCACATCTCCAGGGACTCAAGCTTTGCTGCATCCACAAGATAAATACACCTTCTCCTCCTCTTTCCACAGCAGCACAGAACAACTCCCCCATTACCAGTGCTGGATGCCAGTAAAGGTCTCCCTTTTCTTCCTCATCTAAGGAATTTCCCAGCCCTTCATTTTATAAATTACTAGAACAGACATTTAAAAGTTCAAGAGTAATCTGAACAGAGTATTCATGCCTTGGGCATTTTCATGCTCTACAAGGAGAAAAACAAAAGGGCCTCATTTAATACCTCCCTACAGCATTCCCTGTTCCTGCTCTTCCCTTGTGAATCTCCGAAGGCAAACTCTCAGCGGTTCAAGGCTCCCGCACCACTGCAGCCCTCCTCTCTCCCTTTTCAAGAGCTTTTTCAAGAGACGGACTTTTAAAGCTAACCTCACTGGCTGACTGGAACTGGTGGTGGGAGTCCTTTAAAGAGGAGAAAAATCACTTGTAACTAATAAAAAGAGAAGAAAATTCCGATTCCATTAGTTTTATTAAGCACCCATGGGAGTCATTCGGACAGCAGGCACATCTGCTGCTTCCGTGTGCTGCAGTGGCTCCCTCGGTGCCCCCCGCACTGGCGCTGTGGGATGGGAAGAATAAATGGCCTCTGCGCACATGCACCCCCTGCCTCCCGGGATGCCAAGGAGCAAGGTGGCTCTGCCTGCTTTATGGGGGGATTTTACGAATGCTGTATCAGTCCCAGACCCTGATGGGCCAGGCTAGTGGCTGAGCCTGTCTTCTGCCCTGGATTTTGAGATCTAGCTTTACAAAACCAGCAGAAGCCTCTATCTTCTCCAACATACAGAAACTATGGAATGTTTGAACAAAGTTTTGTGTCAGATCAAAACGCCAGACCTGCAAAATGGTCCTTGGGGCTTTGCTTTTATTCTTTAACAAAACCCTCCCTTAACAGTAACTTTCTGATCCTCAGTCTTGGGAGAGAAACATCACAATATACTGAGCCTGATGATACACCTTAATCTCTTGCCTTATAACTGACATGTAAAGAAGTCTAACTAGGAAAGAACCCCCAGGGCATGGTTGGCAAAAGCTGGGTTTGCTGTGTGGCACTTCGAGACAGCAGCTCTCCTAGAACGTAGGGAAAGAACTGCAGCCTCGGGACTGCAGCTCGCTCCCCACCTCCCCTCTCCAGCCGTGCCATCCGCCTTTCTTCTTCCCTTATTGTCAAAACTGAAGAAGGGAGAGGTGACAAGCTGGAAGGGCATGGCCAAGACTCGAGAGCCAGAATTCAAAGCACCCCAACGTGCTCCAAAGTGCTGTTGTGGCTGCTCCCTGCGTGCAGGGAATTGGGATATGGTCCCAAATCCAGCTACAAGCACAGGAGGCAAAGGAATAGATGTGCTTTCTGCAGAGACCTCAGGTACTGCTTCTTTTCTGTATTAGTTGGCAAGCACAAGGTACAGAAACATCCACGGCTAAGAGCAAATGCTGGAATCCAGGTTTATCTGGATGTGATCTAAGGGATGCTTTGCTATGATGCAGCTAATGCAGTTGTTTGTTCAAGAGTTGAATGGAAGAGGTATTTCTTTCCATGGAGGAGGACCAGGAGATTAAACCTGGACTTGACTCAGATCTCCCTCTTTTCTCATACAGGTTTCTCTCCACAAAGTGGGGGTGGTGGTAGGCTTGACAATTCTCCAAATGTGACTTCCCCTTCCTTCACAAGTAATTTTGAGAGAAAAAGGTCCAAAGTCCCTGCAGCCTTCTACGGATATGCCACATTCTTGAGCTCTGGGCTTCTTGCTCTTCCTTTATTTCTCCCTATCAATGTTACATGTTCACAACCTGTACTGAAGTCATTTCGCAATGCACGTGCCCACCCCTCCCTGTGCACAGCAGCTGGTGATGTCTGCAGGTATGTTTGGTGACATGCTATCACTGAACAGTTTTTTAGTGGCCAGTCCCACAGCAGTGCCAGAAAGTCTACTTAATTTGTAGGTCTACATAACCTGGCGTACGCCTTTACACGCTCTGGAACACCACTGCAGTATTCACGTACCTTCCAAGAACGACAGAAACATTTAGCACTATATGGTCAAGCTCTGTGAGTCACATAACAGCACTGGTGTCCTAGAGAAGGACTGCATAACAAACAAGCAGCCACCTCAAGTACCTTTGGGGTATTCAGCATGTTGTGGCTTCACTGAATTAGTTTCTGACCAGAAAAGAGAACACTTTCTTCAATCACGCTGTGGAAATGTTTTCCTTACGGCCAAACTTCAGAAATATTCACCACTCGATATTCAGGTTGTTTTTTCTAAGAGCTAAGGATCATAAAGTAGCCACGTGTTTAAACAAGAGGTCATTATCCACCAGCTCCAGCGTTCAGTGCAAGCTTCTAAGCAGAGAGCAATGTGAAAATAGAGCTGTTAAAGCACTAACAGTAGTTTAGAGTAGTTTAAGTTCCTGTTTTACTGATTTTTCTGGCTAAGATTCATAGGGCTATCAAATTAGCATCTGGCTATCTTGTTGAGGTGAGTAAAGTCAATAATCTTACAGACCCATTTCGTTTCTCTTTACTGCCTCAACTGTGTGACTCCATCAATATTCAGACCTGAAGGCAAGGGACACAAGGACAATGCTCTACAGCAGATGCCAAGCCCCTGTTTTGTGTGTCACACAGCAAAGCCCAACAGACGAGATCTGAGAAACAGCAATCAGAAGAAACTGTTTCTACTCAAGATGCCATAATATCAAAGGTTCCATACTAACGTATTGGTTCCTGGCACAATTATACGAAGGGAGATTTTTCAAAGGCACAAAGTCAGCAAGAGACTAAGTGGGGGTTTGACCCAAACCTTTAAAAGCTTTGTAACCACACAGTTCACCTGCATGCTAACCTGGAAGCTTTTCAGGACCAAACAAAGTAGCAAACACCACCACCTGCTATTTAAATGAATGTGCTCCATTAACTCTTTGAAGAGAAATCTGCTTTACCCAACATCAAACGCCTCAGTCTCTCTAGCTTCATCTACCCAACGGGTAAGAAGAGATGCTCCTCCACACCCTTCCCTCCTCTCCCTCTGCCCCTCCTCTGGACAGCACATCATTTTCAGCATCGGTTTGCGCTGCACTGGGCGCTCCACGTCATCAGGTTGGTCAAACCCGCAGATGGAAGGGAAGACGCCTTCCCATCCCCACCTCTGGAGAGAAACAGATGTGTTAGGAAAAGCCCTGCAAACTCCCCTCGTTCCCTTTGAAACCCGAGGAGAACAGATGAGCAGCACATTTGAAATTAATTACAGCAAAACCTATTGCATTGTTCTCTCCTCCCCTTCCTTCTTCCCCTGACCCCCTCACTGCAGAGCTTTCACTGAAACCTCTGTGGCGTGTATATTTTCCTAAAGTTGCCGGGGCCAAAACGGTACAGCTGAGACGTTCACAGAAGTCAAAGAAAGTGCAGAGCCAGGTTAGTGCACAGGGGTACAATAGTTCCTTAAGAGTGAGCGTCTCCCCCGCCGCCACCCCCTCCTGCCAAACCTTCCGTCTGTAATGAACCTTTGGTGTCTGTCCACAAAAAACAAACATCAATCAGGCAACAGGCTGTTCCTTTTCCCCTGTTGCTAGTCTGAAATAACAGTCATCCCCCGCTGGGCTGGGAACACCACTTCCCTCTCCAGCACACATACGGGATAATAAGGGGGAGGCGAAGGAGGGAGGAAAACCCGCTCCGAGGTGCCAGAATACACAGCGAGCCGTGCCTTTCGGAGCCAGAGAAAACTTGGGAACACAACAGCTTTTGATTCCTCCTGCCCCACTGGGCACGTTAATTATTTAATAGTTGGCTTGTGAATTGGTGGTGGCGGTAGGAACAGGGTGGAAGGGAAATCGGGCTTTTCCCCCTCGCCCCCAGTCCCCTCCTTGCACGGGCAGAATAGTGCGTGTGCGCACGCACGAGGCTTCAGGCATGCCTGGGAGCCTGCTCTGAGCTGTGTCCTCCCGCTGCCGCTCTCACAAGACCTCCTTGTTGGACCACAGCGGCTACAGACAGCATGGGACAGCATCCGGATCAAATGCGTTACGGGGCACAGAAACGCACTCTGTCTGCTCTCCGTTTGGAGGCTGATATTTTTCCCATATTATGACTGGGGGAAGGGCACTTTGGAGTTTATATTGGATTTCGACAGAGTTGGAAACGGAGCTGCAAATCAAACAGAGATCGGCTTATGATTTGCAACCAGGGCTTGCTAGGTGTCTGAAGCAACACTTTGGAAGGAGCGTGGGGAAAAGGAGAATGTAACTACATCTCATTTGGATGGAGAGGACTCACAGATGTTGGGAATATTTTTGATCAACAGCTTTCCTGGCACTGCTTGCAGTGGAATCCACAACCTTGACGGCTAGCTGAGTAAGAAAGTGCTGGCAAGCTCCTGCCTGCATGCAGGCAATTTGCAATGCTGCCAGTCAATATTTCAGTGAAAACAAAATTGCAGGGATCATATTAAAAGAGGGGAAAGGGAAAATACAACCAAACCAAACCCAGCCTTCCCTTTTAAGAGAAACTCTGATATGACCTGATGGGAAAGACCCTCCCAAATCAAAATGTACTCTTTGTTTAAAATTAACACACTGTGATGGGAGTCCTGCCCTGAGCATGCGAAGGCAAGCCCGCCAGCAGCAACAGAAGCAGACTCAGCAAGAAGTGGCTTTACATGGGGACACCTGGGTGGCGTGCTCAGTACAGGCCTGCAGGAAATGATGCAGAAAGAGGTTTATAGTTGTGTCCATTTGGTGGAGGAAATGTATGCAGCAGGCATGGGTCCGAGCCAAAAACCTGGACCCAGTCCTCTTCAGCTGTTGGGAGAAGAGGGGAAGGGATGGAGGAAATGAGAGCTTCTGTGGCAATATTTTCCAATTTGGGTCTGGATGTAGCCATGCTGGCCTCCTCTCAGTTTAAAACAATGGTGTTCTTGGGGGAGACAGCAAGTAGCGTAGCCCAGGCAGCATTTCTCACTGGACCGGTCTTTAGATGATTGACACAAGCTCTCAGGGGCATCTGAGCTCCTGGTACAGCTCACGTTACCATCTGGAGTATCTCTGGAGTGTCTCTGAATTACTCCCACCTGCGTGGCTTGCAAAAGGGCACTCTGCTGCTCACAACCACTGGAGTTAGGCCCTTTTCTGCCCTGGCCTCAGGACTAAGCCTGGCTGACTACGCTGCCACTGTCAGTGGGGAGTCTTCAGGTGTCTGCTTGAAGCAGCTTTACAGCACGTACTGCTGGAATGACATACAGGGTCAAGAGCCTGGCCTGTAATGGAAAAAATATCTCAGGCCAAAAGGTACGTTATGCTCAGAGAATTTGTTCGTTGATCCAATGAAAGGTAAAAAATAATCTGCTCCACTTTGGTTATTAAATTGATCAGTACAGAATGTAATGGACATATTCTAGTTGTTGGTTTCAGGTTTCTAGCTCAGTTTTAAAAACTGGTTCAATAATAAAAATAATGACAATGTTCATTATTGTATAAACATTCAACCCTCGCACTGTGAATTTCTTCCTCCAGCCATTAAGCCTGTATTAAATCAGGTTGTCTCTGCAGAGCTTGCAATGTGAGTGCCTCTCACTGTGCCCAGAGGCGGCCAGCCACGTAGGAAAGCAACTGGCTGGGGACAGCTTAGCTGCTTGGAAGCCAAATCACATAGTACTGAGAAAATTAAAATGTTAGCTGCTTCATCCAACAAGGCTGGCCCTTTTCTGCCACCCTGCTTTGTGGATAGCTTCCCAGGGAGCAGACTCTGGCTTTGCTTTTGCAGTTTAACATTCAAGAGTCAATGCAGTTTGAGGTGGGTTGTGATCTTTGGCGATGCTGCATGGTCCTACACCTCCCAAGATGTCACGAGGACAAGGACTCATGCGCCTGAAGGGACAAACTCTTCCTCCACAGGCTTCACGCCTCGAGACAGGGAGCATTCAGGAGACAGATCTCTCTCAATACTGGATATGGAAATACAGAACAAACTAAGCAGACACCAGCAGCAGATGCAGGTTCATAGATGTCTGCTTATTACCAAACCTCACTCCAGCTGAGACTTAAATAGCCTCCTTTATGCAAAACTGGAGAGGGAGCAGAATTGAGGGAAACTGGCAATTACACAATTTTATTTCCCTCCTAGCCCATTCACTTTTCATCAGGTGGCTCTGTGCTCGCATACAAAAGGCACTTGTGAGCGCTAAGTTAAGCACAAAGCCAGCTTGATACTTGCCTTTCACTGGGAGGAAGTCTCCGTGTGCTTTTCTGGATGCAGTGGAAAAGCACAGTGAACACGTTATTTTATATTATTTTGAAATCACCAGGAGTGCCTGAGAAACAGGGAGTTCCAGGGTGTACCGTCCCTCTTCTCCAAGGCTGCACCTCTCCTGAACATGATGGTGCTCAGAACAAGGTGACAGGGTGTCTGTTCAACCGCTGCTGCACCAGGAGTTATCTGTATGGATCCATCTGCAATCTTCTTCTTCCTCACCTTTAAAAAAAACCCCTCCTTTTTTCTAAAATCTCCACCCAAACTCTAGTGGCTCGACTGGCGAAGAATGCAACATCTCACAATGCTAGAAGATGTATCTGGGCACAGTCAGGCTTTCCTGGCTTTGCTGCTCGCTTTGCTAGTACCTTTTAAGAATCTATCTCCAACAGGGACAAAGTTAATGTCCGTTTAATTGGAGAGAGATCTGGAAGTCTGACTATTCCCTTATGGATAAGCCTTAAAGAATTTATTAGTGATGAAACCAGTATGCTTCTTTGGAAACTTAATAGGGTTCCATAAAAATTACTTCAATAACTTTTAAAATTTAATGGCGAATGAGAACCTTTCCACAGGCTTTTTGAAGTGTCCGACAGAATCCCATAGCGAGGATAAAATTCTGCAATAAATTTTGCAGGATGGTTTAAAAAATATAGAAAGCTTTTAATTTCCTATTACCTCCTGTAAGACTTTGCCATCAATTTAAAACAAATAAATGAACTAAAAGCACTGTAGTCACTTTTCTGTCCCAGCAATTTACAAGAAAATATTTACCGTTTGGAGAAAAACCCAACAAACTAGAACAAGTATCCTTTTCAGAAACACAGACAGGCAAATGCAAACGCTACGCTAAGCCCTGCCCTTTTATACATTGGTGTAAACTCAAAAAAATCCAGTGAAGGCAATGCAATCAGTATGGCTTTACCTGGCTGAAGTGCGCCTGGGAGCCAAGGCCGAGCACGCAGAACAGTGGAGATGGAAGGAAAGCCTCACGCTGTGAGTTCCTGGGCAGCTCAGCAGCAACATTAAGGGGCTCCACGGGGAACCATGTTCAGCCCTTGTTAGCAGGAAGGATGGTCAGCTAAGCACGGAGGCGAGAGAAGTGGCGAGCACATGCGTGCGTGGCTTGTGCAGTATTAAATGAGAAAATGGCAGGAAGGGCTGAAAGCAAGCCTCGAACCAGGCCTCCCTCCTCCCTGCCATGAGACGGGACCAGGGAGCTACATCACTTAAGCAGTAATTTATATATATATATATATATATATATATATATAAAAAAAATATATATATATATATAAAAAATACAGAAACATAACATGAACTACTACTGCTCACCACACAGACTGCCTGGGACAGCAGGGTCCTGCTCATCAGCTACGTCCCTACCCCAGGAGGAAGGCCTCGGTCTCTGGTGGGGCGTTGAGAGGAGAGGGAGAAGCAGCGAGATGCTGACAGCATCCTCTTTGCCTGAAGTCTTCACTGCTGGATGCTGGGGCCTCACTGGGACTTACAGACCCCGTTAGCACGCACACAAAAGAGTAACCAGATCCATTTGCAATCAAACAGCATGCCCTGATCTCATTGATCACTCCCATTGATTTCCCAGAAGGAAACACAAGCCATCCAGGGGTCAGATCCAGCTCCCTCCTGCACCAGCCTCCTTACCCACCACCGCATTGTCAAATTACTTGTCGATCCTCAGGCTGTACCTGTGACCTGCACCAAGCACAGGGCTACCGTGTCTGCAGGAGTCCCTAATGGGCTATTNAGAATTTATTAGTGATGAAACCAGTATGCTTCTTTGGAAACTTAATAGGGTTCCATAAAAATTACTTCAATAACTTTTAAAATTTAATGGCGAATGAGAACCTTTCCACAGGCTTTTTGAAGTGTCCGACAGAATCCCATAGCGAGGATAAAATTCTGCAATAAATTTTGCAGGATGGTTTAAAAAATATAGAAAGCTTTTAATTTCCTATTACCTCCTGTAAGACTTTGCCATCAATTTAAAACAAATAAATGAACTAAAAGCACTGTAGTCACTTTTCTGTCCCAGCAATTTACAAGAAAATATTTACCGTTTGGAGAAAAACCCAACAAACTAGAACAAGTATCCTTTTCAGAAACACAGACAGGCAAATGCAAACGCTACGCTAAGCCCTGCCCTTTTATACATTGGTGTAAACTCAAAAAAATCCAGTGAAGGCAATGCAATCAGTATGGCTTTACCTGGCTGAAGTGCGCCTGGGAGCCAAGGCCGAGCACGCAGAACAGTGGAGATGGAAGGAAAGCCTCACGCTGTGAGTTCCTGGGCAGCTCAGCAGCAACATTAAGGGGCTCCACGGGGAACCATGTTCAGCCCTTGTTAGCAGGAAGGATGGTCAGCTAAGCACGGAGGCGAGAGAAGTGGCGAGCACATGCGTGCGTGGCTTGTGCAGTATTAAATGAGAAAATGGCAGGAAGGGCTGAAAGCAAGCCTCGAACCAGGCCTCCCTCCTCCCTGCCATGAGACGGGACCAGGGAGCTACATCACTTAAGCAGNACCAAGCACAGGGCTACCGTGTCTGCAGGAGTCCCTAATGGGCTATTACACAGGACAGGATAGCTGCCCATCGGTAACCTGTCAAATTGCTTCACCGAAACAGAAACACAGAGCATGAGGTGGAGAGCGGCACGGAAAGGAGCGTCAGAGTTTAAAAAACACAGCACAAGCCTAGGCTTTGCACAGCGTGGTGCACGTCTCTGGCACAGGTCAGGGGGTGCTGGAGAGAAGGAGTATTTTCCTTCACGAGGAGCAAGCCTGATTTAAATGGGGACGTGGTGGCCACGGTGTGCTCAGACCTGTACTAGAGGTCCAGACACGTCCCCTTGCAGGGCACCACAGTGCTAGCCCGCACACATCAGGTTCATACCCAGCGTTTAGTTTTCTAAGAAAATGAAGCTTTACAAAATCTTACATGACCAAAACATGTCTCTGAGGTATTTTAAAAGCAGAATTGAGAAGACCCGATAGCTTTGTGGGGGTTGCAACTGCTGCTCTTAACATCACGGCCCTACAGCATCCTTCTGGTGCTGAGATACAACCTGGACCAGTATCCTGCAATCAGGGACAGCAGCTGGAAACAGCACTAAGGCTTACCACCTAAGCAAACTGTAAACAAGGAGTAAAAAGATGGTATCTTTCAAACATCCTGTAGAAGTCTGGGCAGTGTAAACGACTACACACATTTGGAAGGAATCTCTTTTTTCCCTGATTTACAGTTTGATGGTCCTTTTATCTGCTTTTACATGAACTGAGAAAAGCTACAATGTGCCTACTCAATCAATACAAGTTTGTGCTGGCCCATTCAGGATATACTTTATTTTGCTTTTATAGTTTATTTTAAATAAAAAGTATAATTAAAGAAAATAAACCACCCACTTCATAACATTTATACAACGAAGACTTATATTTATTTTATTTACGTTTTGGTGGGCAAGGCACAGCACGCAGTTAGCTTTCCATGATACTTAACAAAGCCGCATTTGAAATTTAAAATCTTTAAGGAAATGAACAAATTCTGCAGAGGAAGGGCAGTTGAGCAAAGAGAGTTCTTACATTACCCTAGGTAACTGTGCATATATATGTTTCTGTGTGCCTCTCTCTACTCCAAAAACATATCCATGACTTGGATGCTTTAAATCAAAAACCAATTTCAGTCTGTAATACTCAAATAAATAATTAAACACGTTTTATCTCCTACAGTATTGCTCCTATTCATTCTAATCCCACTGACAGGAATGCAGTAACATACTCCACATCCTTAAAATAACAAAACACAAGACACCAACCAGAAGGCCTGGAAATGTTTATAATCCAACTTTTCAATTCTCTTGGCTGCAGCCTTAAGCTACAAAGAAAGCTCTATGCTGGCTCACTTGAAGGAGACGACCTGGGAGATAGCTGTGCAAACCGCATGGCAAATGGTGCCAGCAAAACCTGCCCGCTTGCACGAGGCAGCTCTAACTCTGGGACACATACAGCACTCAATTTGTGTTGAAGTTAATAAATTATCTGCTTTTGCAGGCTGAGTTTTACGAAGTTAAATGGACAGTGTGGTTAAGTTGAATGGTCTCTCCTACTTGTCCATCATATTTTCACAGTCAGCTGCTATGGATAGAGATGGCTGTACCCTGAACGACTATTAAATCCACATAACACAGCTAACAGGGGAGGCAGAGAGTACATTCCCATTCCCAAAGGGAAGGCCTGCAAAGTAAGAAAACTGCAAGGAGACTGGAAGACTGCACTTACTGCACCATTTTATATGTTTGGTTTTGTTTTGAAATGTGGCTAAAACTGTGATGTGACTTGGGTGATTATCTCAGTTACCCGCATTGTTCGAAAATCAAAGTCCTCCTCCTTCCCAGGCCACTGTATAATTATATATATGCATGTGCAAGAAAGCTAATGTGCTCATCCAGGCAGCGACAAGATTAGATAAAACTTTTCAAAAAGAGAATGCTGGATGGGCTCACATGCTGGGTTTAGCACTAGTTCAGGGCATCCAGTACTGCCAACCCCAAGCATTTACAAATCACAAACCATCTTTAAAACAAAATTAAACTCAAGGTATTTGGGTGTCTTTTCAGCTGCCTGCTGGCTCTGAAGCTCAGAAGAATCAGAGTTGCAGGCTTTTCTCCGTGGCCGGGGAGACTAAAGTATTGCTTAAAAAAAGAAATTAAAGCTTACATTCTCGTACAATCCTCTGAGGGCCTGGTTTTTGTGAAAAACACAAAACATTGTAAGGTTGTGATAAAATCACAAGAGATGCAACATGGGGAACAGAGCAGCTGCAGAGCATCCTGAGCACTGTATAAATCATAGCAATGTGGTTGCTATCTAAATAAATGTATTACTTATTTTATTTATTATTACAGATGCTGCTGCGGAAGATTTTGCATGCCTGTAATTATGGTGGACTCTTGTCCAAACACTCAGCTGTAAATTATCATCCCCCTCAAGTTCACTGACTGTGCAGGTAATCACACATAAGACAGTGACCTCATCAAAACGTAACCAGAGCCTGGGGAGAAAAGTGAGATCCAGAGATGGGATGCATCTCTGCTTCTCCTGCATCTCAGACCTCACTGTGGACCCCAAGCAAGAGAACTAGGAAAATTGATGATACATCTCCTGACCTCCATTCAGGTAAAACACAGCTAACTGCCTGACTGGGTGCTGTGACCCTTGTTTGCTCTGTGTATATGCAGACTTTCCTGAGATGGAAAGCTCTACATCCCGGCACAGTAAGCCGGAGGCCCTAAAGGAGAGGCACGCTTGATTTTCAAGAGATGCTGCCCCAGCCCACACAAGGAGTCTCTGACCCTGACAACCAGAGAGAGAGAGGGCCAGGGGGACAGGACCAGAGGCAGAGCAAAGCACGCAAGCAGCACGGCGAGCACAGGAGACGCTGGGCTCTCAATCCCCCTGTCAGCGCCGAGCAACCATTAAGCTGTGCTGCTGCAAACCCGCGCCAAGCATGTTATTTTGAGCTCAGCTATGTTCAGGTTGTTTTCTGCTTCACCGGGCACGCGCAGGTTCCTCCTGGAGAGCTGACTTGCTGCCCTCCTGTCCTGCCACTGCCCTGCTGCCCCTCCTTTCCCCTCACCCCATCTCACAGTAATAACCATCAGTTTTTCACAGCATGTCCTACACTGGAGGTTTTGTAGTTCCAGCTTTTAAAATGATTTAGTGTGACAGTTTAGTGCTGATTTTTTTTAAAAAAAAACGGAAGAGAAGAAGAAGCAGAGAGAAAAAGGAGAGACAGTCCCCTTAAGGCAACAACATTATGGAGCAGTGATCTCAGAGGAACAAGGGTTCTTCTCTAGTTCAGATGTGCTTGTCAGGGCTCAGTGTCGTCTCTGAACAAGAAATCTCTTGCTGGCCCAAGGCAGAGTTTTGTGGTCAAGAGGACAGAAAATAAAGGGAGGGAACTTCAAAGAACCATAAGCTGCATTAGCCTGCTGGGGCGGGTGACTGCGGCACATCCCATGGCTGACAATTACGACCTGCACACCGAGAAAGCTTGCCTCCCTCTTGTCAGAGGGATAAGACACAGGCTGTGAGCTTTAGAGCTTTGAGGATGTGTACAGTTCATGATGAAAGATAGCACTTCAAAGCCCTCTGCCTAGAAACCCAGGGAGAAGCGAGAGCGGAGGGTAAGCAATATTTTTTTCCTGGGGGGTGCATATGCAGGGAAAGGATAAGACTTATTTTCACTGTCATTTATTATTGCTATAAAAATGAAGGCTTGCACTGTTTATGGAATCTCTCATTAAAAGGATCTCTTGATAAATTGCTTGATAAACATTCATTAATGAAGTCTCTCAGTGCACTTGGCTGACAAGCATTACTCCTCATTTTGCAGGAGGGGGAAATCGAGGCATGGAGCTCAGTGAGCCCCCAACAGCCCGGGGCAGAGCTGGCAGGTGGATGTCCTCTCAGTGACTCAGCGATGAACATCCCTCTGGCCTCCCCAGACAGACAACGCATCTGACCTCCTATCAATGACCATCGCTCCCTCTGCCTCATCCACCCACTCGGAGACAGAGGGACGGATCCGGCTTTTGCCTACGCCTCCCCTGCCCGGCATGGCACTTGCCCTTCAGAAAAAGCAAAGGCCTGGCTGGAAGATTCCTGTGAAAAAGGAGCTGCACGAGAGAGCAAACAGACCTTTATTATTTGTTTATCGATTTATTCACCAGGAGGATGTAACAACCGGCTCTCGGTAGCAAATGCCCTTGTAACCCTGTGCTGCAGCGACAAGTTGGCTAAACAAATGCTTTTCTGCATCAGAAAACAAAGACCTGACAGCACAGCGGATAAGGGATTCTCCGCTTTTACTTTTAATTATTATTTCCTTACACAGAGGATTTAATCTCCTCTTCTCTTGGAAGCTCAAAGTGCCCCATTCAGCCTATTTCACAGCTGTGACTACCGAGGTCACCCCGGGTCAGGACACCTCTCTCTGCTGCATAATAGCGTCCGGTCCCCAAAGTGGACATCTACGCTGTGCATCTGTTGTTGCAGATGAACTGGTGTCAAAAGGAGGAGCAGGGCCGCCGCCGCAGCCCCAGCAGGGAGGGGGCGAAGACAAACGTTGCCCAGAGAGCCCCAGACAAAAGACGCTGCTCCTCAGGCCTTTCGTGGAGCTGTGAAATATGGTCAAAGGTTACGTTTTACAGCTGTTCCAGCCTCAAATAAGCAAAACCCGTCTATCTTAATACTTAATTGCATTGCTAAGCTGCTGATAAACTAGGACGGCATAAAACAAATACACTGGGCCAAACACATCCCCAGGGAAAGTTTGTGGGAACAGGGGGAGTTGCGACAGACAATGAATCCACTTTATTCTGTTTTAAAAGCCTGGTTACCTTCAACAAAAGCTGTAGCATGGATGCTGCAGATTTGCTAGTTAATATCTCTCCAAAAAGGCCGCAAGTGTTTACAAAAGAAGGGCACAGTGCAAATGCCCATGGGAGAGGACAAGCACGTGCCGTGCCGTGCGTGTGCCCATCAGGAAACCATGTTGAGCTAATCCCCTCCCCAAGCAGCCACCATGGCTCCAGCCCTGCAGAACACGGGCCTTAAATCAACGCTCTTATCTCACAAAAGGAATTT
This sequence comes from Steatornis caripensis, assembly GCA_013398225.1. Classification (NCBI taxonomy): domain Eukaryota; kingdom Metazoa; phylum Chordata; class Aves; order Caprimulgiformes; family Steatornithidae; genus Steatornis; species Steatornis caripensis. Next base: position 1,690,431 of record VZSC01008472.1, on the reverse strand, counting down.
AAGCACAACGCTTTGAAAGTCACTTTCTCCCGGCCATATGGCATCACCGAGCCTGGTCGCGTCAGAACGGCATTCATTTGCATGTGTGAGAGACAAATACGAATCTTGCGTTGCGGGAGTGATACAACAGGGCGAGGGGTAGAACTTAGCGCTGTTTGGGTTTCTGCACAACATCTCGCCGACCCAAATTTCTCTCATCTCTCAATGCAAGTGTCAAATGCTGAGACAGCCCCCAGCAGAGCTTGCCCGTGATAGCAGCGTGTGCCGATCAGCAAAGCTCCACCAGTACAGGACCAGGGTAAAAGAAAGGTCCGAGACAAAAGTCATGATCCGAACACAATCTTCCCAAAGCTGGCAATGTCTACACCCACAGTAAACCAAACAGGAATAGTTACAGGGATATAAACAGCCGTGAACACAGACTTCAAGACAGCAAATTCACAGCCATTCACACATTTAACTTCCTGATAGGGAGGTATTTTGAAAACTCATGTTGCTGAGCTGCTCTGTGATATGAAGGGGTGGGGGATCTCAGGCTTCAGCATGAGGAGGAGCCAACAAAGCTGCTAAGGCTTCAACATAAGCCTCTCCAGCAGATCGCTGTGCCATGCATTTATGCAGGATGGCAAGATTTTTGTTTTGCTGAGGCAGTGCCGTATGGGCAATCTGGTTTGCCTTATCAGCGAGCCAAGGCTGAGAGGAAAGAAATGCTCTTCCCTACCATTTGTTTAAACTTCGCTCCTTTCCCCAGATAAAGCTGCATACTTTCATAAAAATATCTGCAAATGTAATAACATAATGGGCTTGTCATCGGTTTTCACATTTGGAATTGAAAATCTGCAAAAGTTGGAAAGAAAGAGAATTCCTAATACCGCTCCTAAAGAGCCCAGCTATAGACTGGGCCTGGGTCCAGGTGATGGAGCACACAACCACCAAACTGCCTTTCCATGGCCAGCACCCGCTCCTACACAACTGCAAATTATTCCTTTCTTGGCCCTCTTGAAATAATGCAAGAAGGTTATTTCATCGCTTCTTATTAATGAGCCTCGTCTCCCCTCTTCAGGGTATTTCCATGTCCCTAGTATTCATTATTGCTCTGAGCTGATCTTATTCTGTAGCTCAGCACTGGGAACGCTGCAGAACAGCCACACGTCCTGACAGTTCATTCAGAGCCACACCACCAACCTCCACACCTGATAAAGGGGAACCATTCCTAGTGTAATGCTTTCCATCATGTACCAACCACACTTTGCCCTCCCACGCTGTTTCTTCAGTATTTTTGCCCAGTACCCATCTCGGTGAGATTATCCCTAGGAACACACAAAACCAGAGCAGCCCTATTTTATGCTGTACCGAGCCCTCAAAGAAGGGCTTGGCATATTTAGAGATATGTCACTGTACCTCCCAAGGGGAATCTGAACTGGCGCAGTCTCTTAGCAACACCCAGAGCGTATCACGGGTAACTCTCAATTAATAGTAATAGTAGGAGCTAGGAGCTGTGAGCCGCAACTCTGCAACGCGCTGAGCGCCTTCCACCTTGTCTTGGAGAGCCAAGACGTAGAGACACAAGTGCTCTGTGTACACTGGCAGGAGAGGGATGTGCAAGCCCTTGTAAGGATAATACAGATACCACTGAAATACTGCTTTGTTTAGAAGAAATGAGGATTTGATCGTCTTAGGGGGAAAAGCATATCCCCTACAGTAAAGGCTGACTTCTCCTTTGCCAGTAATCCCTCTCCCGAAGACATTCGTTACAAATCTGACTGGTAGGGAGGAAGTCCCACCCCACACTGAGACAATGCAGCTCTAAATTTTAACTTAATCATCACAAGGCTGTAAAGCTGATCTTTATGACAATGCGGGTGGCAAAATTAAAGGCTTTGGCAGAACTGACGTCCTGCTATTTGCACGATATGGATTCACAACTCAAATCTCCTGCTCTAAGATAACGAAAGCATTTCTCCAGATCACTTACCTTTATTTGCTGCAGGGGAGAACAGCTTCTCAGAGCCTACAGAAGCCTGAAAAAGAAAGAGAAAAAGAGGGTAAGTAATACTAAAGGAGAATTTAGGAAGGCTTGCTCACAAAAACACAGCTCGTAAAACAAGTTGGTTATCTGTAGACCTGCAATTACACATTGCACCTGGAGGGTGCAATGTTGTGCCATTAAAGAACAAGCATGCATCCTACGAAGATGAAAGCAAAGCATATACAAGTACTGTCCTGATCTCACCCAACTATATCCTCCTGTCTCGTTTATTTAGGCAGCCATGCAATGCACAGCTATTTTATCCATGATTCTTCAGATAAAAACAAAACCAGTGAAATTGCTATCAAGCTGAAGGAAAAAAAAATTCAAAGCCTCTCTCATTGAAAATGAGCTCATTTCTTGCTGAACATGCAAAATGTAATTTGTTTGTGGGAAACACAAGTTGCAACTGAACACATCCGTATGAAAGAGGGTGTTATATAATATTATGCCAAATGATAGGTACATGCTGCTATGCACTTAGTTGAGTATGAAATAAAACGACTTCGTCTCGGAAGAAGCCTGTCTCCTTGCAAACTGGGTTGCACTATGCTGTTTGAACTCCACGGCAGTGTATTTGTGCTCCTCACGGCTCTGGGAAATAGTTAAAGAAATCCAATTAACCTAAACCTTGTAAACAGCTTCACAATAATCAGGGTCACTGGGTTACAGACAAGATGATAATGACAGACAGGGAAAAAAGTCCATTTGTTTTAAATAAAGCTTTTATGAGTTAATTTGATGGCTTCCTTCCCTCCCCCCACTGATATCCAACAGTCAACCTATTTCGGCATAAGCTTTTCTGATAAAATATGCTATCTGATAAAACAGTAAGTAGCCTCTACAGAATCAAAGCTGGCCTGGGAGCAGGGAGCATGATCAACATTACCACCATCTACAAGATAGCTGAAAATATCATCAACGTTTTGGCACTGCCTGCTGCACAAATAAAATGGGGTGAAGTACCAAGCTGAAGACCAAAAGATACTGAAAGTGAAAAAAGCCTTTCTCCCCTGGCTCTGCTTTAAAAAAAGGAATTAATTCAACTCATGGCTGAACTAAGTTGATTTTCTTTTTGATTTTACTCTAAGGTGCCTTGGGAGATTTGCATGATAAAGAGCACTATGAATTGTATTACACTGTTACATATTTTAAATGACAACTCAGAGGAAAAAAACCAAATAGTAGAATGCAAGAAGATCTGCATGAGATATAGTAAGAAGCAAGAAACAGTGATCTATTAATGTTATTTCTAAGGAAAGTGGCACTGCAAGCGCTGAATGTCTCACTTAATGCAAATGCATAAAAAAGAGAGGGAAAACAACATGAAAAATAGGTTGAGGCTGAGACACATAAGAAAGAAATTCTGAATCATGTCCACGACAAAGCTGCACGTGTAGCTGTGGCATGTATGATCGTTACACAGCTCAGCAAAAGGATCCTAAAATCTTAGGGAAAATCAGTTACCTGCACGATCCCTTCACTGCATGGATTAAAGAGAGGAAGAACCAGGATTAAACAAGGTTTTGCCTAGGCTGGCTTGCAAAGAAAGTGTAACAGCGTCACACAGCAGCAACAACAGCGGTGCATAAAACGTTTGACAGCCAACTCTGAATTTACAACCCATTGTTAGAGATTTTTCACTTACAATCAACACAGTCACCACAGATGCAGAACACATCTGCAGGCTCTGGGAACTCACCCATACTAACAGCTTACACAAAGCCAGGACCTAGCCTCAAAGCACTCCATAAGCACTAGGACACATGGCAGGTGGATAAACAAGATTCCCCCATTTTACAGGCAATGAAACTTTGGCACGGCTTGCACTAAAGCCTAAGCAGTAAATCGTCAGCTGAGCCACAAATCCTAAGCGCTGGTTTCTGACGCTGGGGCGCAGGGTGTGTGGCCCATGAGAGGAGCTGCTTCACCACCAGCAGCCTGCTCGGGAGAGCTGCCCTTCCCCGGAGTGCCATCCGGAGCAAGCCGCCAGCTGCAGGACCCACTCTGACAGCAGCAGCCACCCCAGTGGGGAGAAACTTTATTCTTTGCCTGGCGTGAAAAGTTGGGTCCTGCCAATGCNAACAAGATTCCCCCATTTTACAGGCAATGAAACTTTGGCACGGCTTGCACTAAAGCCTAAGCAGTAAATCGTCAGCTGAGCCACAAATCCTAAGCGCTGGTTTCTGACGCTGGGGCGCAGGGTGTGTGGCCCATGAGAGGAGCTGCTTCACCACCAGCAGCCTGCTCGGGAGAGCTGCCCTTCCCCGGAGTGCCATCCGGAGCAAGCCGCCAGCTGCAGGACCCACTCTGACAGCAGCAGCCGCCCCAGTGGGGAGAAACTTTATTCTTTGCCTGGCCTGAAAAGTTGGGTCCTGCCAATGANCAGCAGCAGCCACCCCAGTGGGGAGAAACTTTATTCTTTGCCTGGCGTGAAAAGTTGGGTCCTGCCAATGCCACTTTATGGCAACCACCAGCTCACTCCCTTCTGCATAATTCAGTACTGAGGATTTAATATAGACCGGCACTGTTTAATCATGAGCTAAAGATCTCAGTGCTACAGGTCCAACCCATATAAAAACAATGTTTAAGGAAGTCAAGCAAGGAAATACACTCTTAAGCAAAAGACACACGGATTACTGCTCAGTCTTCTGATACCAGTACGTGGCACCGCCTTCGACAATCAGAGTCAACATTTACAGAGCAGCGTTTTCAACATCACAGCCACAGTTTACAGACATGAACCTTCACACCTAGCGTTTACAGCAACTTTTGCTCTCACTTCTGGTGATTTCTAGCTCCAGATCTGAGCAGTTTTTGGCATGAGCAACATTCTGAAACAGTGAATGCCTGTGCTATAGGATATTCTGCGAGCTGCTGTAAAGGCGGGAGGGAACCTGGGGGAGGAAGAGCCTGAATACATCATTCAATCCCATCAGTCACCCTTTAAAGGAAGCATACAATAAAACCTATGTGTCTGAGGGAGCCCACTAATGAGTGAAAAAAAATCCAGCAAACCAACACATCTGCTAAAACAAGTCCCCTCCCAAATTTTCTGCTGTTTCAAGCAAATCATTTGCATATGTTCAAGAAGAGATTAAAAACCAAGTAGAATTCTTCCCTTGTGAGTAAAATCAGGCATTTGGAGTCCTTTATGACTCAAGCCATCCCAGGAAATCACCCTTTTTTTTTGATTAGAAAACGAAACTAGAGATTTCCTTTTCCCCCCTTTTACTGTGTTCTGCCCATCTCCACCTGAAGCAGCACCTCGAGGGCAAGAGCAGCTGGAGCAGCTCCGTGCACCCCTCCAGTCTTTCACTGCCCCCCAAATTCCTTTTTGTTGCTGAATAACGCAGAGACACATCCCCAGCCTGAAGTTAACAGACAAAATACACCTCTAGCCTTCCTTGTACATTTGCTGCTCATGTCCCTCCCCACACAGCATCACAGCAGAGCTCGAGACAGGCATGTTCTCCTAAAAACTGCTGCTTGCAAAGTCCCATCCTCATCCCCAGTAACACCCTTTGCATTTTAAATATATCTAACTTCTGTCCCAAAATGATTTCAGAGAGCCACACGGTTTCGGAGGTAATCTCATGTTGCTGAAACTTTTAAGACCCAGCAACCTCTTGACGGCACACTAAGATCTGCACCAAGCCCTGCAGGCCCCCCTTTGTGGTTTTTGAACAAAGTTAGCAATTCTCTGCCCCATTTTGATTTTCTTTCTTTTCTACACTGGATCTAAAGCGGAAAAGGTCTCTACCCAGTTTTGTGATGGTTTGAAACCAAGCTGAATACACTGCAGAGAAAAACAACATTTGTACCCTCTTCTGCCTTGCAAAGAGCGAGCAGAGGAGTGGTGCGCCAGTCCCTCATCCTTCTTCCTGTTGAATGTAGCACATACAAACACTGATTCAATTTTCAGCACTAAAAGCTTAGCAAAGGCAGCTTCTTCCTCAAAACATAAGGTGGTAACCACAAAGGATGTAGCACGCCCTCTCTGAAGGCGAACAGTGAGGCATAATGAAGTCCATGCCTCCTTCAGCCTGGGTCCCACTAACCCAGGGCAGCTGAGAGGTGTAAGAGCTCTTATAGATTAATAATTTAATGATAATGCATAAGAGAACAACATCATCTGACAGAGACAGCATTATAAACTATGTCAGGCCTCACAGTAATTACTTCCCCCTCCCCCACTTCTCTGTAGCCTATAAAACAGCTAGCAGGGAATAAAACTGTTCCTTATCACCAACAACAGAAGCTCTGCGGATCTTCTTGCAGGCTCCTGGAGCACTGAACGCCAGATTCAAGCCTGATACTTCAGGCGCCTGATCACAAGACACTGGAAGTTGCTAATAAGGGTGCAGTTCTGGTTCACAAGGAGCAAGACCACGTGTGTTAGGGACCTGGTACGTATGTTTTGTATAGCGCAAAAGCCATGCATTCCCTCCAAATTTGAGTCCAGTACAGCAGACAGAAGGAAAAGGAGGCAATAAAATACAGTTTACATTTTATTTCTGGATGGCTGCCTATCTTCTGAACAGCCAAGAGCTGGTCTCAAGAGAGACTGTTTTCACACTGTTACTGAACTTAGCAAGTGCTAAAAAGCTCCCAAGAAAACCCTTCTCCAGGAGATTTTCAAAGTAGGAGTTTTAGATACATTTAGAGAAACTTTCAGTATAAAGCATGGACACTATCTGAAAATTTTGGATCAATTTTCACTCTTCCCTTTGATCTGTTTCCCCTACCTTTACCTACCCCTCCGATGCCACTTGACCACTTGTCTAGTGGAGAATTTCAGCACGTGTCAGTATGGCTTTACTGGTTTCCAGTTGATTTTATTAGTCATTCATACCAGATTCCTTCATTCAGTAATATGAGAACAGTAACTAAAACAGGAAGGTATTGTTTGGGTTGTGATTCTTCTATAGGAAATGGAAATTGATACACACGGAAAGGGGCAAAAGGAACCTAGAAATCACACACACGCACACAAAAAACAAACTAAAATTCACCCTTAAGACCAAGAAAGTATTCAACACATTCCAGGACATAGAAGCAACCTGTGGTTAACACTGCCTGCATTGTGAGGGGATGTTTCAAGGGAACCTATGGTCTTTTCAAAACCAGGATTATTTTTGGAGGGAAATCACACCTCAATTAAGACGACAAAAGAAAGGTTAGATCTGCAAGTCAGTTATTTCATGCACCATCACAGGGAAAAAAGCTGGAATAAGAAGCACGTGAACTACCTTTTTGTGACACCTTCTAGGAAAATCCAGCATTGTGGTACACGGCTGGCTGGGACAGAGCACAACGCAGCTGTGTGAGGGACTACGCAAGAGGGAACAGGACACACACTGGACTTCTACAAATCCACACCGCATTTTGTGATCATCTCCCGACAGCAAAGACCCTTTCTGTCCTGAGACCCTCACACAGAATTTATACCCTGAGCTTTCAAGAGGCCTCATCACTCAGCAGCCACCCTTGGGGCACCAACCTGACCGGAGCTACCAGCTATGGAGCATTTCTGAAAATCCATTTAGACACCTAAATGGTGACCAGGCTGTTCTGAAAATCTAGTTCCAGCTGATCATTAGGATCACTTATGAAATTCTGGCTGTGGCTGTCCAATGCAAGAATGAATGCCAGACAGATCTCCAGTTTTCTAGCAACAATCATAAAACTTCAGTCGTGCCTTTAGCTACACCATAAGATGTCACGGTGAAACACGCAACACAAACACCCTGAACAGGCAACTACTCACTGAAATGGCAATGCCTTAAATGCCCCAGATACTTTTAGTTCAATTTTGATTCAAGGTCATCTCTGGGAGGTACTGATTGGTCTTCCACATCTTGCGTGAAATTCACTCTACAAAAGGTCCACTGGAAACAAAAAGCTTCTTGGACTGTGCAGCAACATACTTGTTTGGGTTCCTACCTCACATTCACTTAGCACGTGCGTATTCAGTACTGCTATAGTTCTGTAAAGGGTCTTTCACAATGCACTCCTCTCTTAGTCACTTTGTCCTCCAAGAACACTTATTTCTCTCAGCTGTTTATATAACTATGACTATTTGTTGCAACAGCCCCTTTGAGAAGCCAGCACAAGTCTAGGAACAGAGAATTAAATTAGGCCATAGAGATCCTAGAAGTAGAGATCACTGGTCCCAATTCACCAGTGAATTACACTGAATTTACGTGATGGCAAACGGAAAGCAAAGCAAAGTGGATGCTGACTGGAAGGCACTGAAGAAAATCCCATATAGACAGTTTGATTCAGTTTGCACAGGGCAACAAGGAGCCAAGTGCATTGCTTCTCTGCAAGTTCAATGTTACGATTTTGTTTTGGACCTTCTCTTTTGGCAACACAGCGATAACCCTAAAATAACACCATTCTGAATCCAGAGCATGTTCCTCATCATTTTACAACCATTTTGGGATAGATCAAACTAGCTTAGATTAAGCAGCAACTGTAATTCTTAAACATATGCTGCTGTGGTCTGGCGGCTTAGCGCACAGATGTGCCTCTTACCGTGACGAAAGGTGACCTAATGCTCTGAAAGCAGCGGGATGCCTGACCTACAGCATGTCTGCTATTAGAGCCTCAGGGCACAGGCTTGCTAACTTCTCTTCCCTCTCTCCGCAAAGCATCCCTCCAGTCCCTGGAGAATGGCTATGGCCCAGAGTTTTCCCCTTCCTATTCCCTCCATTAGCCATGCTTTATGATTCGTCTTCCTCTGAGCAGTTGCTGTCTCCCAAAGGAAAAGATCAAACTCCCTCTCCTTCCCAGCTCAGCTCCAATAAATAAATAAATACAGGCACTGCAAAAAAATTTAGTAAAGGAGAAGGGAGGAAGCTGGGGAGTTCCTGGGCCTCACCAAGGCTGGTCATACAGCTGCAAAAGGTCCCTCAGCTGTTTGCAGAGACACTGACCAGAAAAGAAAATTTCCAGCTGTCCCTCATTAAATCCAGCCCAAATACTTGTTTAATGTTATTGTGCCTGCACGTCCTAATCTAAATTAAGGCGCACTTGGTCTGTGTCAGTATCCTCCTCCCTCAAACCTCAGCTACCAAACCACTCCCAAAACCTACCTTGATTTTACACTCCCGGCTGTTTTCCATTCTAGCCAGCACTGATTTCTCCATTACTACATCTTTGTATGCTCCAAATCCTGGCTTATTCCCACCGAGCAAGTGCCAGTTATGGTTAGCAGGAAAAAAAGAAAAAGGAGAACGTGAAGTAGATGTTGCTCTTCTTTTTCTCTTACTGGGTTGTTTTTACTTCTATGCTCATGGACAACACCATTGACCTAGCTTCTGGGTAGTCTGGTCTATGAATGGCATCCAGAGGAGAGTCCGCTCCCCGTGTCACTGCACCAGCTGCGCCTCTCACCATAGGTCAGAGGCAGCAATGTGTCCACGTTAAGGGTAACTGATACACGCCCCAGTCAGTGAAAAACAATTCCCCACGACACACTTATAAAAGGGCTTTGTCTGATTTGTTTTTAAACATTTCAAACAACGGAGATCTTACGCCTTTTCCTGAGAGCTGATCCCCCTCCTGAACAGGCAGGCTTTTCAGCCTGGACTTCCACATTTAAAATTTTTCCATTACCCAGACATTGACTTAGGCAACCACAGACTCGATTACTGACTTAGCTTTTGCTACTGATATAGAGGAAAACCTGCCTACAAATACAAAAGGTTGGGAACGCTGTGTAACATACTACTATAGTAGCTTGTAGTACCGTCATTACAGCTTGAAACTACCTAGCCAGCCTATCTGTTAGCCTGGGATACGGGCTTTTATTTGCACTAAATCAAACGGGATGGTGAGTGCTCTTTGCAGGACTATCTAAAACTTCTTATAATTCAAAGGCTGCATTGTAGGAAGAGTGATGGGGGAGAGCAGGGACTGCACTGCAAATGACAGGTGGCAGACTGTTGTTTGGTACCTACCAAATTACTCTGCTGCTCCCAGGGCTGCCTTGGCATTTCATTATCCCAACTCTCTCCTGGAAGGATGCGGACATAAATTCACACCTCATGTCCTGGTTTCCGTCAAACTGAGTAAGAGTGCAAATGCTGGCACCAACTGGGAATGCCAAGCAGGGCTTGGCATGCTAGAACAAACTCTCAGCTGTGGTCTTTGCCAGCTACCTGCATTTATCATTGTAATGGCCTGCCAGACAGGACTTGGCAACCGATGGAGGAAGGCGGGAGGAGGAGGGCCAGGCTCTGCACTGCCAAGCAATTCATTCCTGTAGCTCCTGCCATCACTGTACCAGCAGGGCAACCTTCATTTTATTTTATCTTTTAACCAATTATGTGTCACCTAAATCCCACCTGCAGCCTTCTCCAACACAAATGGCTATAAATCACAGTTCAGAGACCAAGAGGGTTTTGCTAGACATTTGATTTCATAAAAAGGTCACTGTCTGTCTGACAATTGCTGCAGTTCAAAAACGTACTGAATAACAACCTGCATTGGCAGACAGGGAAGGAACCGCTTCCATGGTCTGTTGCGTGTTGTCAGATAATATTAGAACAATTAGGGAGGCCAACAATGGCAGAATCATTAGGATTCAGCTGAACCAAAGAGCTGATACAAATTCAGTGAAGTATCTCCTTTCAATTTCTGAAGAAAACACAATTGATTCAATAAAAAAGGGAAAATTGCATGAGCACGCTAGAAACATTCAACATACCACCTTGAACAGGTATGCAGAATACATGCCTGTAGTCACTGCAACCTGCTTCAATCTGCCCACGTATTTCAGAGCTTAACACCATGCTTTGCTATTTCTCAGACCACCGCAATGCTCCGTGGTCTCAGACCACTCATGATGGTCTGCTTCCCGTTCTTGATCCGTATGCTGGATATGTTGTAGTGGACCCTGCATAGCACTTTATGCGAACCACATCACAGCAAACATTTGGGGATGCTCAAAAATCATTTGACACTGATGCTATTCTGGACATCCTTTGTGTCCATCCCTTTTTTGCAGGTGACATGTCCTGCCAGCCCTCTGACAAACCAGCATCAAATCCTCTGAAAAGGATCGGGCTAACTGCAATAAATACACAAGGTACGCAGAAGACTGCATCATCCTCCTAGCCTGGACCATGGTGTACGAGGCAGCAACATCCCTCCGACAGAAGTTCCCAGTTACGGATGCAATCCTCATGTGGTCCTTTACTGGGCTGGGGGTTCAGGGAGCTTATCAGGAAGGCGGCTCTTGTCTGCTGCTTTTGAAACTTGCTGTATTACCCACAGCAACCTCAAAGGAGTGCCTCTGCAGAAGGCTCTTTTGTTGTTGTTGTTTCTAATTCATTGCTCCAAAATATTTCTTGGCTGCATCCCAGGGCTGAAGCCTTATCTGCCCATCCCCCCGGCAGACACACAGCAGCTGTGGAGGCTTATCACGGCTGCCTGTCCACTGAGTTTACAAATTAACACCCTATCGAGGCTGCACGAGGGCTGATTAATCAGAGAGAGGCAGTCTGAGGGCCTTTATCACCGTAAGCGGCTGCTGGGAGAGAAGTCACAAATCTCTCAGGAGGCCGGAGATGCCTTACAAATGAAAGAGCAGGGGGCCGGAGAGGAGGAGGGTGCACTGGTACGGGAAGCAGATATTTTAGAGATAGTGGTGGTGGAGGTAATGGAGCAGAGGGAGGGGGTGAGCTGCAGGCAAACACCAGTACATTATGACAGCTAAAAAAAAGATAATTAACAGCCTATACCTCATGATTCTAGCTTTCCCTCCCCAGGCTATAATTTAGCCTATTGCTCCTTTGCTCCAGAGGACAATAAACATTTATTATGTTAAACACATAACTGTGCTCCACAAAAGCACCGTTCTTTCCCAGGTCCACTCCTTTCACAGCTGCGCAATCCAGAAGGAGATGGGGCTTCTGAGGTGGGCTCCCCTTTTATGCAGAAAAGGATCGAGTTTGGAAACAAAAGGCATCCCTGGTTTCACCCAAAATCGCAGCGTGCTAAGTGCATTCATACTGGACGTGAAGGCACATCCCAAGAGACAGAGAGCTCTTAGATGGGTCCGCTGGCCCATCAGTGTCTGATACGCAGCATACGGGTGTGCCTGGGTGCGGGGGTGTCAGCCGTCTGGAGCAGCTCCTGCTGCAATCGCGTGGTTCAGGCAGGCTTCACCACCTAAGAAGTATCTCCTCTTTAATTCAGCAGCCTCGCTAAGAGGTTTACTGGAAAATTTTCAATCCCACCAGAATTATGTGTAGGAGAGATTCTTATTACAAGATGAATATTGCAGTCGTGTGAATCGTACTGGAGCAGTGCTGGCCCTGCCCCCTCTGGGCACTTCATCCATTGTAATCACACAGTGATTGAGGAGATTTGCCTGTTCTAGTGGACTATGGTTCGGGCACTGCTCTTCCTTTACAACTATCTGCTGCAGCCCTCCAGCTTCATCCTTGTGCCAGGACAATGCAAAAATAATTATAGAGACCAAGGGGACTCACAGTAGAGATTAAAAAACTAATATATCCTTAAAGTAAACCAAATCTGGCATTTGTCTACGTTTGTCGACATTCATTTTGTATTTTTAAGTTTTCAAGCTTAATTCTTGCAACTAAGACAGTCGAATTTTTCCTTTAAAATGTAATGTATATGTTAGCTGAGATTCTCATGCAGCAACACGACTCCAGAAGGTGAAACTTTTCACGTTACCAACATGAAGACGTTCATAAGCGAACACTGCAACGACCTCCTGCCCAGTTCTTTCCATTAACACACCAGTAAACAATTCAACAAATGACCTCTGTGTAGAAATGTCATTCACTGCAGCTTAACAACCAACAGTGCAGGGCTCGCATATTAGCTTGGGGAATGTCCGTTCCCGTTTTCCCCACAGAAACTGCAAAAACACAGAACAAGACTGCCATGGCCTTACCGAACAATTGCAGGCTAGCTCTTTTCAGATAGCACCGGAAAGAAAAATCAAACAAAAATGAATGATCATCTGCCTTCTCCTCTAATGATCCAATGATCCTCCTCTCTTGATCCAATGAGAAAACTATTTCCTGAAGCACTTGGATTATGGGTCTACGAAGCCTTGCGGCGGATGCCCAAGTTTTAACATTATCCATTAGGTTAATTAGAAACAGGCAACGAGATTTTGAGTATCAGTCCAGGAAAGGAATGAGTTTTTTATTTGAAAACTCCCCGCCAGGCTCTGTGAAGTAGACAGCTGCAGAAGGTCTTCTCATAGTTCTCCTCCACAGACACCAGATTAATTTGAGCTGGGCTGGACCACCATGCGTTATGCTCAGCAGACCCAAGGGTAATCGAATGAAGGTGATGATACCTCCTGTCACCCCAATCAGGTAACAGCAACTCTATACATGAAGGAAACATCAAACATTCATTAGGTAAACAATATGAATGTGGCAATCCTGAAACACAGGGAAATTTTAGAAGCTGTCTCTCCGGTGTTTATCAGATGGAGTCTTTTAACTTAATTATCAACTCTGCCCATCAACCCTTCTCTCTGTCACGTCTTGTGTTTCTGTCTTTTAGAGAAGAAATGTCCCTGTTGGACTAGCTGTTGCCCACAGCTCTGTTCCCACACGTGGACACTCTCACCCGCAACAGAAGGCACACTGCAGGGTGCAATAGTATTTAAAGACTCAACAGATGGGATTAGGAACACCTAAAAAGAGGGAACCAGGACAGCATATAAATTTCCCTACAAATGGAGGCTGTGAAGGAAAAAACATAGAAGAAAGACTATGGTTCACATCTGCCAAGCATTTGGCTTCCTACCCCAAACTCATTCAAGGGCAGTGAAGTGCACTCACCTACTTTTTACAGAAAAGGGGCACCAAGCATTGCTCCTGTGCTATATGGTAAGTCAAGAAAGAAGCTCTCATCATTATACTTTGATTAAAAATGGCATTACCTGACCTCATCTTCTGTGTAAGAAGGCAGTGAAGGGGGCAGTCCACCATTTGCAGCCGACATATAATCTGTCTTCTCCAATTAGACATGCTTTGCAACAAGTGTGGTGGATCCATTTATTTCCGTACTGCAATAATGCAGATAAATCCAACTTTGGCTCCAGTCCCACTGCTTTCAAAGCTGGGGCTCCGCATTTCCAATCCTTGCCCCTTTTTTTTTTTCGTTTCTGCTGCAAAATGTCACCAATTTACTTTAGCCTGGGGGCCCATTTCGAGTTTTACCGCTAATATATGAGAAATGCATTTTTCAAGCTGTTACCACTTAACTGTACTGATATCAGCCACTCAGGGGACACAATATTGTTTACACATCCTGCTCTATGGAATAAGCACGGATGCCAAAACTCTGCCTGGGTTGTGAAGGAGACGTTTACTCTCTGTTTTATGAGATTTCCTCGATTTGTGGCTGTCTCAATGGTCGTAAAAACAGCTGTAAATCAAAAGAGCACCACAAAATTGCAATAACAACTGTCGAACTCAGCTCTAAAGAGCATAACTCCCAGCAACAGAAGGTGGAAGGCTTTTTTCTGATTTAATACCAGGTGTGGGGGAGCCCTAGCAAATCTACGTGTAGCACCGTGACTGCCCACAGTCACCCACACACCAGCTCAGCCAAAACCCTCTTTTTTGGCTACTCCCCTATCGCTTGCCCCTACTCTGCCCCACGTAGTCTCTTCCAGCCTCCTTCCTCCTCTTTTCTGGAAAACACAAGTCTTTTTCAAATGCCTGGAGAACGCTTACACAAATAACTGCTGAATGCACAGCCCTGTTTAAAGCATTAAAATAGACAGAAAAGTCAGTCTAGTGTTCAAACATGACTGTGCTTTGAATTGTGGCTGCTGTGCAAAATGGCAATGGCTTTAGCAGATTACCTCAGCAAGAGCCCATCGCCTTGTTGCTGGCCTACCCGAGAGAGCCCAAATTCCTGCACAGTCTCTCAGCCCAGATTTTAGGGAGTGGAGTGAAGGAGGAGAGGGCTGGTGAGACATGAGTTATTAACAGCCGTCTTCTGGGAGCTGATTCTAGCTAAAATGGTTCCAGAACAGGCAGCTCCATTTGCTCTGACAGTCTCCAGCGAGGACTGGCCAAGCAGCAGATGCACGAATTTGAAAGTTTCTGTTACTCTGTGCCACTGGCTACGGTCCAAACCAAAGAGAGAGTTTCACCCCATGGGTAAAATAGCCTTCCTGGATTTTTCCATGCCCCATTCCAGTTGCTTTCACAAACAATCTTCTCATCCTTGTCTCCAAAAACCTAAAAGACTCTCAGTTCCTGCATCTCACTGCCCTCCCCAATCTAAGACCAACTCGGCCAACAACAAACTTCCTTCACCACCTCCCAGCTCCTTGAGAAATCAGCTGTGGCACCGGCAGTCATGCTATAAACCCTGGGCCAACGGATTTGCCTAGACTTTTTGTGCCCTCCGTCCAAAGCACGGAAATCTTTCCTGTCATCACCAGCCAGATCTTCGTTCTCTTTTTCAAGTTTCTTCTTAAATCAAACTTCTTTCATGGCATTTAAATAGCATAACTTTCTCCCTTACAGAAGGAGGTTTGTATGTGCATAAGCCAAAGTATGTGAAGAAATGGGGAAAGTGTTAACGCTGCTCATCTCAGTTTCTTTTCTATCGTCCGCAGTAGACTAAAATACACTTGGGTTCTAGTGTGTTACTGTATCCGTGCCTGGTGTTGTGTTTTTCCAGATGCATATCCTAATTACGCTCTTCAAGTACGTGCCCCGTGGAGCAAGGTAGCAGAAGAGAAAACCTCTTTACAGCCACCATCATGCTGTGATCCCATTCTGGACAGGAACTCCCCCCTGCATTGAGAGGACAATTTAATTTCCATGGACCACTTGATGTGAAGGGAAAAGGATCTATATTCTTTTGTCTGAACACCACAAAGTGTCAGCCCTTCTTTTCCCATTCTTCGGGTAGATGTGTACATTCACATTCTTGAGAAAATCCCCAACAGACAGGAATGGTCTTGCACTTCCAATACATTATGCCTCCCTGCTATCAACTTTTCCTTCTTGTACAATGCACCTTGGCTTTCCTTTGGCTCTTTTCTTTGCAATTTTTCCTTTATGAAGACAATCGGAGAGACAAAGCAAAAAATCCCCCAAACCCAAATGAACAAAAAATGTCATTCAGAGCCCTTGCCAATTATGTTACTAGCAATTCCAGTTGAGAAACCATCTGTACAGACATGAACTGATCTGACGTTGGGAACAGCTAGTTTTATTTCAAAAAGCTCTGTGTTCTCAATGTTCTGGGTACAGGAATGCTACAAGCCAGCTGAAGCTAATAGGGTGAATATGTGATCGGCTACACCCATGCAGCTCTTCCAAATTTATTCCTTTTGTACTACAGCAACTATCTGGGTGGGGTCGCAAAAAACACTAAAGCAGTCAAATATATACCATGCCAACAGCTGACCACAAAACCAGGCCATTTCCTCATGCACAAACCGTAAGAAACTTCTTCCAGTTATTGGCTTGTATCAGTAACCAACTACTTTCAACACAAACATGGTACTGCGTGCTTCAAGTTACCAGATCCAGAGTCTGGCGAGTCTCAAGAAGGTTGGAAGGCTGAACTCTAGACGCATGCCTTGTACCGGGAAGGTGGTATACTCTAGCACAGTCCATCTAACAGCAGTTGTTATGATAAGGCATAATTGCAGGGCAATTAGTAGGTTTATTTTCCGTATGTGCTGGTATGGTTTCCTACATAAAGTTTCGTTTGCCTGTGGTGAACGGTAGATGTCTGCCAGAGGTTTTGTGTTTTAAAACCTTCTATTGTGTTTGCTCATGGAGCTGTGAATAAGCGGAGCATCACTGACCCGGACTTGCTCTTCTCCCTTCATGGTGATATCTGAGGGGGACGTTTTTTGAGTCATTGGCTAATGCTTGCCATGCTCAGCCACCAACTAGAGAGCTTCAGGGACACATGGCTTGCCCAAGGGACAAGTCAGCTCTGTGCAGAAGAAAGCTCACCCAGTTGGAGGAAGAGGAACATCACTGGTGTGTGTGTTCAACCACCAGCTTTGCACAGCAGCAAAAGCTTTGCTTTTGCTTTTGGAAGGAACAGGAGCGCAAGCTGTATTTAACCTCTCTTTGCTAACTTTGTGTCAAGACAGAAACAAGTCTATTCAGCTGCCAGGTCGTTAACCCCACCAGACAACTGCCTTCAGGAGCCGAGTGATGAGCTCCTGTGGCTTGGTCCTGGCTGATCTCGACCTCTTAGGGCAAGGGCTGAAGCCAGTGCCCTTTCCATACCTCTCTTCAAAAGTCACACAACAGCTAACAGCTCATTTCACTGGAGTGCATTTCTTGAACCAGAGACACAAAGGTAGTGTTACAAGAAGTCTTTGCTATTTTAGCCTAGACATGACTGTGCCTGCTTAGTAAGGTGATGAAAAGCCTACAGTGAAAAAAGAGGCAGAATAATCCTGCATGTTAATACACAGTGACTAACACCTTCCTGGTGACAATCTCCTTGTACTCACTGCAGTGGGATGTGTGTAATGATCCTCCAGAGACACTATCTTGAAAATGCACAAAAGGCTCCGATCAGACCCCAGCATCTTCTGATTAGTTTAGCAAGAGCAGTAAAAGGGACATCAATTTTCTAGAAAGTGTATTCAGAAAAGCACTCGATCAAACGCTTAGCTCCACATATCCGCGTAATGTCACTGTAGCTGAAGCACTTTCCTAAACCAATGCCTTGTTTATTTCTTCTGTAAAAAAATAAAATGATGGAAAGGCCTCCAAAACTAAAAATGTAGAGTTTAACAGTCAACAGTTTAGGAAAATTCTGATGAGGCTCTGAATTTCTGTGGCTTTCAGCTGTAAAACAATCTGAAGTGCTGACTTTGGCAACTGACAGGAGGAAAGAAACATAAAATAAAGAGAAATAGCCACAGTGGATGATGCTGTTACCTTATTGTAAAGATAGCCTAGATTAGTCCAAAGCAAATGTATACACCTTTTGTTGGGTATACCCTTCCTGAGATTTTATTGGGTTTTTTTCCTCTCCTAAAACAATATCAGACAGACCTTGACAAATCTGGCATGCTGCAGCCAATCCATCTGCTTCTCTGCATCAGGCAGACTGCAGAAAATGGAATTTTTCTTTTCCCATTTGCCTCCTAGTCTCATTGCTGCTGCTCCCCACTAACACACTCGCAACTCCTTCGCCTGCTCTCCTGGCTGGTGACTGATTGCTGGACTTGGAGCAGATGGCTGATGGAGCGGGGACTGCTGTTTCCTACGCACTTCAGCGGTTCCAATCAGACCTCGGCGTCTCCTGCCTAGCTCTGCAAGAATGCAAAGCAAAAGGTGCAGCCATTCTCTACCCAATGAGCCAAAGCCACTTTTTAAGCTCATTTAAAATACATATTTTACTAGAAGTTTCTCAAAATAGGCACTTGCAAGTGCACAAGCTGAGTAAGAGTAGCAAAAAATAATCTAAGGCACTTAAATAATTTGTATTTTCAATTTTCCCCCAAACATGTCTATTCCAACTTTGTAATTTTGGACAACACAATTTTGTGCAAGAGCATATGCACAAGTCTACAAGATTGACTAAGCTCCCCTTTAACAGAACCAAGGAAATGTTTGGTTTCCTACATCCAATCCAAGCTTTGAGGTCCCAAGATTTACTGCTGTATCTCATGGGAAGAAAAATGCAAAGCCGTCAATCCCTCCACCTCTACCTTAATCTCCAGGCAAGTATTTCCAGCACCCCAGGTTCTCCTCATTCAACGCAGAGCAGCCTGAAGCACGTTCTGAGCTGGGTACTCACAAAGAACCAGTGTAGTTTTTGTTGTTTTTATGGTGAACACTTCAGGGCAATGACCACCTTTAATTTGTGCCTTCTGTAACATCAAACATGATTGTTAAAACCTAAGAAATAGTTGTGCTTGTGCACGACAACCTGAAGGTTTTTATGCTCTAAACAATTTCCATCATGTACGGACAAAACTCCCAGCCATCAGAGGCAATGTTAACCATAACTTTGCTTCTGCTCTACATTAATGTTTCTGAGCATTACAAATAAGCATCTCATTCAAAGATCTCTCCCCAATTTATTTCACTCCAAAAAAAGGAGACAGATGGTAGAAGACAGAGGGTTTTACAGTAAGAGGGGCTGGATTTTTTTCCTCTTCATTTGTTCCCTATGCTGTTTCTTATCCTCAGGGACCTGGAGTTTCTTTTGATAGCACCGTACTGCCTAATAAACACACATACAAGCATAGTCACAAGTATACATCTATCATCAAAGAGCTCGTCTTGTCTCCACTCCCTACAAAGTTGATTAATGATTACGTGTTTAATACATACATTATACATGGGAGGGGGAGACGAAGAGGGTAAATCCAAGCTTCTGTATACATTTACATATATTTGCATACTCACATAAAGAGAGCAAAAGATGGCCATTCCCGTTGGGACAAAAATTCATTTTAGTAAACATACCTCCTAGCTCCCCTTTTAAAAAATACAAAGGCAAAGGGAAGGCTCTACCCCGCCTAAGGAAGAAACTAAAGAATGAGCAAGC
The DNA here is from genome assembly GCA_013398225.1 of Steatornis caripensis. Classification (NCBI taxonomy): domain Eukaryota; kingdom Metazoa; phylum Chordata; class Aves; order Caprimulgiformes; family Steatornithidae; genus Steatornis; species Steatornis caripensis. The sequence continues at coordinate 1,670,837 of VZSC01008472.1, read as the reverse complement.
AGACTTGTTTGGTTCCTGCAATTCCATCCCGACACAAAATTAGTAACTCCGTTATCAGCAGCTGCATTATTTATGGTTTGTAAATGTCATCTAACAGCTGCAACACAGTTTAAGAGAAAGGAAAGGGGTTAAAGTTTTAAGGGTGCTCTTGGTTTGTATTATTAATTCATACAGCTAAAATCCCAGTTCAGCAGGCAATAAATTAGATAGTTAATTCAATTAAATATCTCTTTTATGTAGGAAGAAAAAAATGATCTATTTGGTCACACCAACCAATACCCAGACATACTGGGAGTGTTTCATGGACTGCAACCTGGGGTGCTACAGATCAACCACAGAGCCAGGTCTGATCCTTGAAAGCAGACGAAGAGGAGATGTAGTGCGGAAGGGTACAATATGCCAAACTTCCTTCTGCATCTTTCCAAACTGAGCCAATCCTTGGACCTGGATAACTGCCCACGTAAAATAAAGCAGCCTGAAGGCTGCTTTAATCCTGCTGACTGCCAGCGGTCTCAAGCAATTGTTCCAGCAGCTGAGGGACCAGTACCACTGTAAAGGACTCCCCTGACAAAGTCCCTTCTGGCAGCTGGGACAAAGCTGGCACTGAAACTGCTATTGTGGCGCTCTGCTCTCCAAAGCGTCCTCGTGCAGAGTTAATCTTCCAGCCACCCGCTCTGCTGGTTTTCAAACATGTTCGCAAAGTTCAGATTTAATACTGCTCCATTTGCAGGGGGTTCTCGTAGCATGCTAGCGGCAGACAATTGTGTTTGGCATTCATCTCTGCTGAAGCATTCTATACCGGCTTTCTGCTGGTCCAGCTCCCCCAGTCACAGCCATGGCACAAGTGCTGGTGAAGACAAGGCACAGAGCAGCAGCCACTGACAATATTTTTAAAACGTACTTTCCTAGTATCAGTCCTAAAGAATGGAAGGGATAGATTGGGGGACCAGCTGTATGAAATGTCAGAAAAGGAAACCTTCCATACACAGTCCTGAGGTTGTGGCGGCTGGGGAGCCAGAAAGCCCAACTACCTAGAAGGCACAAATTAGGAACTCTATTTTTTCCCGTTCTTTCTCACCCCATAACCTTTTGACTGAGTCATGACCACTGACCCTATGACTTCAGACTTTTCCTTCCATAATGCACAGGGCCTGCACTAAATAAAGTCGTCACTTTCTTCCACCTGCTCATCCCTTATTTCAAATATCAACACAATAAAAATAGAAACATTTCCTTTAGCTTTAGAAGAGTGGATGAGATTTGCCTTGAGTTTTTCAAACAGAAAAATTCACAACTGCTCAGGAAGCTGCAGCTAAGAGGCTCCATTTAAATTCAGACAACCACCAGTGTTCATTGTCGTGCCTGTATCCTTTCCCTCGTTCCCTGATCTCTCCAGGTCCTTGCAGACCAGGCTGTTTCAATAGACTTCACCACACCACGGACTGAAGCGGATGTAGACCATCGCCACAAACACATCATAACATAAATCTGTTAACAGCCATTGTCAAGTTTTAAGCTAATTCATGCTGAAATGAAGGAGTCCAGGAGGAATCAGCATCATGATGCAAGGCAGTACATCCTGCTAGTGTGTGAGGTCATTGCGTATCAACACCAGCTGAAGGACCAGTGCTTGCAGCAGCTCAGCACACGTGTTTTCCTGGGCACATTTTATCACTGCTTCATATAAATGCAAGCATACTTTTTTTTGCATTGCTACTGCAGCATCTTGTGGTGGGTATTTCAGATCTACCTGGGCTACAGCCAGGACATCTCATCTTTAGAACAGTAAAGTAATTAATAAAGAATTACAGTTCCATCAAGCACTCTTCGTTCACCTCCATTAGTACAGACAGCGTACCTGATCTCAGCCAGCGATTATTTGTTTAGAAACCTAAAAACCACCTCCAACACACAACGGAAAGACATGCATGGTAAAAAAATAACAAATACTAAGCCATCCTTTCCCAGTCTAGAGGTTTGTAAGTCACATGTGGTTTGTCTGAGTTGGTGTCTAGCTAGCCTCCAAACCAGAGAGCCAGATTTCTGAGATGAGAAGTAAAAATTTCGACAGTTTTGATTCTAAGACAGGTAAAATGTCACATTAAAGGTGTCATGGCTAAAGCGAGATGTTAGCATCATGTCCGTTCTACCTCTCCTTGGCAGATGTCCAGATGGAAGTCACAGTGCTGTCTTTCAAAAGCAGCAGTTGCTCATGCCCAATGTTTATCTGCTCAATGAAATGGGTTACAGTGTCAAACTTCTGCTAAGCGAGCTATGGCTGAATGTGCTGCCTGCTTCATTGTCTTGAATATGTCCAGGAGTTTGAAAAGCACTATAATGAAATTCACTTTTATCTTCCCTACTTTCAGATTTCAAGTTCTTTTATTTCCAAACTGACAAAATGAGCAAGATAGTCACTCTGGAGACTGCTCAACAACACGTGGCCAAAGCCTCAAGACTATCTGCCATCTCCGAGTAATGCCTCTTGCACCAGGCTCTGCCAGCAGACTCAACTTGCATGCTCTGCGGACTTTGGGGTTGAAGAAACCGACGAACCGTGCGTGCAAAAAACCATGCTCACTCTTTGCACCTTTTAAGGCAGGGAGATGTCACAGAACATAAACCAAAAAGCCAACAAGAGACTCTTGCTAACTGAAGAGTGTACAAGACAAGGAAAGTACCACCACTGACTAAATGGGTACCAACGCTCCTGCACCCAGCTTGAAGCCAAGATTACAGTCCCAGCTCAAGCAACATGACATTTTTAAATCAAAGAGATTTTAAACTGTCTTAAGACACAGATGCCATGAAAATATGAGGCATGATTGGAAGATCTCCAAATACCATTTGAAACAAAGATTTTGCTCTCTGGAGTAATTTCAAGGCAGTTGCTATCTTTGTCATGTCATCTTGCCAAAAACATAAAAGCCACATGAAACTGCAAGTGGGGTAAGGGCCATCTTCAACCTGCTCTCAGGTAGGTAGCCAGGAATGATGCCCCACAGTATCATATCTAAGATAACTTATAACAGGCAGCACTGAAAAGCAGGACATGAGAAAGCAAAGGGGTACATCAAGCCGATGCGCAGAGAAGGTTTTGGGTTATCGGGTTCAAAGTTTGGGGTTATTTCACCTTATACGGAGAGAGAGAGAGGCTTATGAGTGCCCATTAAACCCACAAAACAAGGGGAGAGAGTGATCGATCCATCGTTTCAGATCATGCCTTGGAGGGAGTAACGTGGGTGAGCGCCAGGAACCGAGAGAAGCGCATTCAACCTCACACCCAGTGCCCGACCCGGTGCTTCGGAGGGAGCACCAACAAACACGCAGGAATAACGTGTTGTGCTGCCAGCATGGCTACATCTCTGCCTCTCTTCAGCCATGCTAACCAGAGCCCCAGCACAGATTGCTGCAGGGACCTTCCTCACTACAGAAAGAGACAAACTGAATACATGAAAGCATGGGAAGGGGTGTGGGGTGTGGGTGGGAAATCATATCAGACAGGAGGAGCGGAAGTTTCCCTGATGCTAGTGCCTTGGGTGGGCAGCAAATCCAATGTTGCACACTAGAATAAATCGAAGGCAAACTAGTAAGAAATAATGAGCATACAGTGGAGCACTACAACGGAGATATTCAAGAGACTGAGTAAGGTTTAAGGCTCACGGATTACAGCAAAGTATAAGATGATAGAGTCGGTAAGCTTCTCCAGTACAGAAATGACTCAAACTTTGACATTTTGGCTTTGAAATTCCTGTTCAAATACGAGTTTCTCTACAGCTACAAAAGCAATGAAAAAGCCCCATAGCCATGTCTCAAAAACCCCCCAATCTACAGCAGAGAATCTTTTCTTCCCCTCCATGTTCGTACAGCACCTAGTGCAGTGACATCCTGGTCTGTCGCTCAGGCTTTCAGGTATTACTATAATGCAAATAGTAATAACAAACCCACCCCTTGAAACAGCAATCTTGAAAAAACGTTACCCTTGGTACCACAGATACCCCTATAATAATCTCCACCATAAATTGAAAATGTTACCATCGCACTAAAAAGCGCTAGAAATATTTAGTGCTACTGTTATCAACCTGGGTTTAGTTTCATTAGTAGTCCAGACATGTGGTAATGAAGAACCCATTCAATTCTCTCTCTCTGTTAGTGGTACACTTCATGGGCTCATGGAAAGCACACATAAAACCGTTATCTCTGACAGGGATGGACACATGCGTGCATGTCCCAGATTTGGAAATTGCACTGCAGCGAGTGCAGCCTTCACGTCACTCAACTGCATCGCTTAGAATTTTATATTTTCATTTTTTTGATGTCTGGGGAGATTAAAATGAGAACTGGCAGCATGTGCAAGGGATACTGCACTTTGAATGTGTTATCTATAGTGATTCAGGCTTCCCGGAGCTCCAGCTGAAGCAGGTTTTTCACGATGGAAGAAACCACATTACATTGCTCCCTAGGAAGTGAAACAAAACAATAAAGGATGGTTAATCTCTTCTCTAATTCTGCTCTGTGGGACAACTCCTTCAGCAAGGAGCGCCTGGCTGTATCTACCTGGGAGGGGGTCATTTTACTTCGGCTTCCTCTTCTGCTTCCCTCTGTCCCTGGGAGCGCTCTGTCTCCCTGCTGCATCTTTCAATGGCTTTATCAGAGCTTGCACCAACTCAAGCGTGAAAAGTAGCTCTGGGCCCAGCAGGGAGAGGTGGGGGAGTGTGTGTCTGTGTGTGTTGCAGGGGGGGAGAGAGGGGAAGGAGACGAAGGAGGAAATGTTATTCTGTCCTTTGTCTTTTCAACAATTTCTTTTTAATGCAACTTGCAGAGCAGCATATAATTAGGGGTCTTGCGGAGCAGGCTTAAACTCAGGAGTAACCCTTCTAACGACCTCAGCAACGGATAATCAGGTACGCGGCTGTGGGGCACAGCACGCCTCCCCACCCGCCGCGCATCTCGGCCTCGTAATTAGAAGCCTCCACACTCTGCTGCATAAAGGCAGATTGCGAGGACAGCGTGAAGCCCTTGTTTGAAGCTGGGGGCACAAAGATTGCAGTGCCTGTGATGGATGGAGACAAAGACTCCGATACTGGAACGCTTCCAGCAGCCTCCGAATACTTGCAGCATTTCTGATGGACATTTTCAGGATTTCTTAGAGCGGCGAGGTTTATTCTCCTGCATCCCCCTCAGAATTCCTCCACAGCTCCCTAAGCCAGGGATATGGATGTGCCACTGTATGAGCACACATCTCCAGAGATGCTTCCATGGTTTTAGCACGATAAATAATGTGTTGCCTCCTTTCCCCCATCTCTTTTTGTTAGTTCTCATTCCTGACTGGGAGGAACATGTTAACACTTAGAAATATATCATGCTGACGACATGGGGCTCAACCCACCCCCCCGAGATTCCCAAGCCAGAACGGTGTTTTAGCTGACTATGTTCACACCGATTTGAAGCTGTGGTAGCAAGTACTATGTTTAAGTTATAGCTGATGTTAGCGTAATTTCCCTTAACCCTTAAGCATGACTAAAAAAATTCCCCTTCTTAAAAATGCACGTAAATCCCCTGTCTCTACTGATCACAACGTGTTTTTCTCTATTTACCTAACTCTGAGCACAAGAGTAAACGAAAATCGATACTGAAGTGTATCCCAGCTATAGAAGGGAGAGAGGAGGAAGAAGAAAAGGATGGAGGACAGGATCTTCGGGTAAGAAAAAAGTAAGAGTGAGGGGAGGGTCAGTTTACGTCACGTAGCCTCTTAGCAAGCAGGTGCTGACTTCTATTTTACCCCAATTCTACTACTTTATTTTCATCTTTTTGGGCTGCTGCCATGGCCTGTTTGCAGGTTCCTCTGCACCCAACCTTCCCCAGCAGTGCTGCAGCTTTTCGTCCCACCTTAGCCACAGCAGCAGGAAAGCAAACAGGAGAAAACCAAACAGCTCAGGCAACTCAAGCACAGCAACAGACTGAAAAAAAAGCAGCAAAGCCAAAAGTGCTTGCATGATAAAACGGAAGGATGAAAACCCAGTGGAGCCACTCAGAAGCTGTCAATTGCGAGACAGACAAGCTCCCTTGGAAAGAGCATAGGAGACAGGTTCAAGGAAGAGCAATATCCATAAGGCAATACCGTGCCAGTGTTTTTTTCCTCAGTTTATAATGACATGTTAACAGGGGCTGGAAGAGAACAAAACATGGAAGATTTTCACAGAAGAAATCAGGACACCTTGCCAAGGACGGCTGCCCTGAACTCAGGTTATCAGAGAACTCACATTTGTAGGCACTTAAAACCTAGGAAGATCATTAACAAGCTAATAAGAACCACCAGCAAAAGGAGCATAACCTGGACTCACTAACGTGTTTTGTTCTGAATAATGAAAGGGCAAAAGCATCCAGACACTGAGCCACTGCAGCTAAAAACACTAACAAAAGACGCTGCGATTCGTATTGTCTCCTACTCTACCCTTTCCTTAATGGTACAAGTGCTGCTACATGAAAGTGGTCTCCATCCTATCTCCCAGGCCGTCTTTCTTGCACTCTCCTCACTGCCCCAAAACCACAGTAATTTCGTAAGTGCTACAAGACCCGCCAGAAAAACAGACTGTACTCTGTACAACTCTGCTTAAAAATTTCCTTTGCCTCTCTGCACAGAGACCCTCTGAACCACTGGGGTCCATGACCGAGTCCACTGTTCTTTGGAAATCAGTAGATGCAGTAGCTTAAAGGCAGCAAAGCAGCTTTACAGTGTTGTACTCTACAAGGACATTATCGCCAGACTCAGACTTGTGCCTATTTCCAGATCACCAGGGTGTCAGAAGATACGGGATGGGGAGTCCTGGTTTGGTAGTCCACGCCAACCCTGAACTCTGTAGACTTGGTATTGCTCTGGCTAGCTGCATTCAGGGAAAAACCTGTTTATGCCTTCTCCCTGATACGATTTTACATGCTTCAGATCTGTTTATGCTGGTTATAGCACATATTTCAGCAAAAGGAGTATGGTTTCATCACACAGCAGATCTGCTCTACTTTTTCTGCACCAAGACGTGTAGTCACCTGAACAAAATCTTGTCACCAGATCTTTTTTGGATAACTAATGATGAACACAAATTTGGGGAACTAGAAGGAAGGAAGCTGTAGAGAGCTTTTGAACGTTTAAAAGCTGATCCAGACCTATGGCATTCACAAACAACATAAACCAAAACCACCCTCACTTCTCTCAACTTCCCATGTGCACACTTGCTGCAAACAGTTTCCACAAACTACTTCATACATCTTGAATTTACTTAAGAAAGCACCTCTGCCAGCACCTTTATTCCAGCCCAATTAACTTCCTATAGCTCTCCCCTCAAGGGGACATCCACTGAATCCCATTAAAGCAGTGGGAGAGCACAGCCCGGCTATCAAGCATACAGCCTGTTTCAGCACGGGCCGTATGAAAGGCTCCTGCGCATCGCAGAAGAGGAGCGATCCTTCTCTCCAAAGTCCTGGCTTGCAGTCCCCCACCCTCTGAGCAAAGCAGGCCTCCCGATTTATCTTCCTGCACTGCCAGCAGTGAAGCCATGCAGACAGAAGCCGGCACGGCTCCTGCTGCCCTCAGGGATGCGTGATCCTCACTGCAAACTGCGTTAGGCGGAGCTGCGCGAGATGGGACAAGGAGGATAATAAAAAGGGAGCAAGATACTCCAGAGGGCTCCTCTGCCTCTGAAGTCGTGTTACTGTTGACTCCTTTATTGTGATTAACTCCTTGACATCCTCCTCCCGTGACAAGTGGGGGAGGACAGACAGAACTCGGTGATTAATTTATCAGTGAATTGCCTCCTTCCCTTTCAAACCTCGCCCCCACCTATGATCTTTATGGCTCAGCTCTACCTTATGAGAGGGTTTACAGCCAGATACAGGTTTGACAGCTGGCATTTCATCGCTAAGAAACTCGCTTTGGGGCATCCCGTGTTCCTTCGCCAGACCCGGTTGTAATATCATTTGCAAGCTTAAGCCCACCCCATGAGCTCTGTACGAAGGAGAAATCCTCTCCTCCCCAGCCTCTCATTCAAATGACAGTAATTAGGGAATCTCATCACTTTAGACCTGGAGAGGGAGGGGACGTTTGTGGTAATTGGAGACATTACATGAAGCCACACTGTGCTTATAAAAAAAAAAAAAAAAGAAAAACCACACACAGAAGAAACCAGCCCCCTTCTCCCCAGCCTGGTTGGCATTTCCTGAATAAATTGCCTTTTTTTCCAGGCACATCGGTGTGCTTTTTAATATTGGAGACCACTGGAAGGACTCCTGCAGCCTGATGAAGTGTAATGCAGTGTAAGAAAAATACGAAGGAGGGGGAAAACCCTCAGAAAGGCAATCGAAGTGAAAAGTCTATCAACAGCACGATGGCTCTGGTGGAGCCAGGAGCCCTGTTCTGAACACACTCTGACTTCCCAGTCATTTGCTCTGCCGGACACTCTGGGGACCCCAGCACAGCAAACTACAATTTCTAGTAAATATATCCCAGGGACACAATTAGTTTTTCAGCTGGGGGCATGATGAATTGGTCATGCATAATTCAAGGCCAGAGCAGGCTGGAGTATAAACTGCTCCATGGCAGCTTCCAAATCCCTGACAGAAGAATGCAAATGGATGCCTGGTGCAGGGGCTGATGGACCCTGCTAACGCTGCCGGCTTCATCTCACTGCCCACGTGCTCCCGTGCCCACGTGCGTGCACGGCAACGACCATTTTAGCTGTTCCTTCTGTGCATCTCTCCACAGTTTTAATTTCACAGCAATGTATCCATCACTCTCCGATAGCCTTTTGGGACTGAACGCACATTGTTATCACAATAAATACCAACTCTCCGTTCGTTTTATTGTTTTTTCCATACGCAGACATAAGAGAATGGTTTCGGCATAGAAAGAGGCTGAGGGACTGTGCGGTCTATTGTCAGCATTAAGTGGCCTGGGGCAAGTACATTTAAAATCTGCCCCAGCGTTCCCATCTAAACAATGGAGGTAACTCCAACCATGCAACTGTAAGGTTAGCAAGATGCGCTGAGTTTGGGGTCTGATAAAGGTCTGAGAGGTGGCTGAGGATATGCAGCCTAGCTAAAGCTACAGCTTCAAGTTCTCTGAGCTTATTTTAGGTATTTAAATAAATGCAACTACCCATTCAAAGTGATAATGTAGGAGAACAAGAGAACTTCCTGCTTTGCAGAAGTTAGCTTAGTGATGAATGAAATTAAACTTCCAAGGAAATTTTGGTAGTCCTTCACAATGATGCCCTCAAGTTTCTCAGTGCATGCCCTACAGCATCCCAGCTAGGGAGGGATACATACTTGAAAAATCTGCTACAAAAATCATTACAAGTAGTCTCACTGCAAGCAAAATTAGTATTTGCGGTTTCCAATACAGGTATGTAAGTGGAGGCTGATACCTCTGTTTCACCAGCCGCAGTTTTGCTATATTACAAAATTCTGAAACCACTTCTCTGGATGCATTGGCATTTTCTGCTCTTCGGGAACAGAACAGGCGTTTTAAGTCCAGTCTGTAGGAATCATTCTTTAGAAGTAGGGCTGAGGTAGAGCAGGGTTATTAATAAAGGAAAATTTTGTTTCATTTTGGCAGTGTATCTGCAGATACAGCAGTCCTTTAATTTCATGGTTAGTTCCACATACTCAAATAAGTGACTTTGGTTTCTGTGTAGCAGTTAGTGAAAATCATCCAGGTTTGTCTGTTTGCTTTAATAGGAATACTGTTTTTCCTTCCTGAGCATGACTCTCTTCTAATAAAGCTGTGTTTTCCTAGAATGAGACCGAATAAAATCCAAGCAGAGATACACAGGGTACAAATCTAGGGAGCAGAGATGCTAACACCCTCAACAACTTCAAGTGACACAACTCTGCCAATACTCAAAGTAACACCGACTATCAAGTCCAGGAAAAACACCCAAACTTCTCAACACAGTAATACTCTGATTAATTTAAACAATTTCTCATGTTGCACCTTCCTGTACCAGGCGGCACTAACATGCCTCGAAAACCTGTAAGCATGGCCCTCTTCCACCCTCTTGCCAATGGCACACAGGACAGACAACGCATGAGAATATTTTGATGCTTGCATTTATACACATTAAATACCTAAACTGCTGGAGGAATCTCCTTAACATAAAGTACCTCAATACCTCAACACCTCCCCCATCCCAACCAAAGATTGCATTCTTCAGTTTTACAGCTTCTGCAATATTATAATCCACGCTCAAGAAGAGGGAAGCATCGCCAAGAAACGACCTCTCTCATCCACCTGAAATCCAGTCTCTTCCAACAATTCTTCCTCCTTCTTTCACTCTTTTGGTCTGTCCTCAGACTTGTCTGCATGGGGCTAACTCACTGGTTTAAGATATGATTGTACAAAACCAGGTAAAATGCCTTACTTTCTTTTAAAAAATATATTGTTTTCAATTTAGGCTTAAACATGTATTTCTTAACCAAAGGGTCAGGACTCTTTTGGGAAGACCACTGCAGAGGAAATCTCAATGCTCCATTCACTGTGTACCCTTCTCTGAAAGGGCAAAAGCCCTGTCATCTTCTTGTAGCAGATGCTCTCTGAGCTATATGTGTCCCTTGTTGTTACCATAGAACGTGCTACCTCCTGACATCCTTTATGGAGAAGGTAAGAAATCAAATGTAGATAAACATTTCACTCAAACGTTTTTTATTTTCCTAAGCTGGTGTGCACCACTGTGCACACACACAGTAATTATCTGCAAAACTCTTACAAGTGTTAAGTAGGCCAGCCTGAATTTCCCTTTGGACTACATCAACTAAATTAGTGCTTCAAAAATAAACCACATATTTAACTAAACTTGCATAGTTTTATATGATTCAGCAAGTCTGTCTTGTGGGGACACCTTCACCCTAGAAAGTGATCGCGCAATGACAAAACATGGAGCACAGTATTTACGGGGCTGTCTTACAGGCATGTGGGTGATGGTGCTCCAGAAGCCCACACATTTGCAGGACTGAATGTAAAGCCTGCATTTTGGTCCCAGAAGGTTTTTTGGTCACAAAGAATATGAAGCTCTGCAACCTCTGATGTTTGTCAGCGGACTGTGGAGGAGCTGGTGAGTGCAACGGCAGCAATTTCACCAACAACTTTTAAGTGATGCCAAGCTAAATTCTGGGCTGGAGTGTAAGCCATTGCAGAGCAGGAGCTGAAGGTGAACTGAAGGACCAAATCACTGCACTCTTGGCAAGAATAACATTTCCTCCAAGCCACCAAGTCCCTTCCTTTCCCAATTAAACAAAAAAAATACACAAACCTTTTAAAATTTAAGTAGGGTTTCAAAGGTCAGCTCTGTTCACATCAGCCTACAGGGATTACATTAAAAAACCCACTATGAATAAAATTTTTTTGCTTAGTGAAAACAGCAGGGACAAAATAGTGCTAATGAGGATTATTATTTTTATGCACATTGGTAGGCTTTTTATCTTCACACATGAATGTAGTCTTCATTAAAATAAAATTCCCTGACACACATGGTGCACTAATTGTTGCCCCAACTGTAAGAGCTACCTGCTTTACAGCAATTCCACTTGTGGAAAAAATCTGGTCAGGTTTTTTGTGTGGTTTTTTTTTCTTTTTAAATTTCTATTTCAGCATATGTTAAAACCTGTATCTGAAACAGTTAACAGGACTAATTAAAAAATGCCAATGTCTTCATGATACAGGATCTCGGCACACTGCACTTTTGAATTACAAGGTTTTATGGTTCCTGGCACACCCTTCACACTTTGGTTCAAATGCATAGCCACTTTCACAAAAAGTTTCTAGCATGGTACAAATTTGTTTAATTTAACTGTATACAAAACCAGGTGTGTTTGTGTATTCAGGTATGCATTTACATTGCTCATAGGCTTAAGTATGGGTACAGTCAGAACACCCAAGTCAATACACAACTGGAAATGCTGCAAACATCAAAAGACGGTTAGAAAAAAGTCACAAGAGGAATCACATTGAGAAGAGAAAATTGTGAATGGTCATGTGTCAAAACCATTGGTCTGAACTTCCCAGTGAAAATTTCCAGGTGCAAAGTTGAAAGATCCTTAAAATCCACTATCAAAAAAATGACCATGAGTTATCAGTGTCAGGAAACCCACATGAAGAAGGCTTCACAAATCATCCATTAAAGAAATGACTGTCCCTATCCACACAGGGAAAAAGAACGAAAAAAATCTAAAGTATTAAGTGGTGGTCTTGTTACATAGCCTGAAGGCCAACAAGCATCGGCTCTGATGGACCACGGCTTAAGAGGTAATTGTGGCGTGAAGGGCCCTCTGTGGAGGACTTGCTGCTGCTAGCCATTACGCTGAAGAGTCTCTGTCAAGCCTCGTGGCCCAGATGCTCTCAGCTGTCAAGGTGAAAATGAGCAAGGAGGAAGCTCCAAGATGCCACAGCAAAACAACAGTCCTCTGGGATAATCAATGCAGAAGGCTCTCCATAAATACAGCTATACCTTTATACTAGTAACCCTACTTACACACACAGTTACAGGATGGTGATGTGCGGAGAAGCAATACTTGTGTAACCACCATCCTGCAGACGCAACTCTGCATTTTATTTACACAGCTCATATCTACAACTCATCGTACGCGGAGCCTCCCAGGCTAGAAAATGAAAACCGCAGTTTGGTCAGAAATATTAAAAAGCCTTGGTGGTTCCACAAAGCCAACAGCCTCTGATGGAGGCTGAACCAGCAATTCCTTCCTGGGTTTTCACTGGAAAAAGATTAGAAGCACATTAGATATAATATACCCATACGCTTTGTTTTGCTTGCTTTTTGTTTTGCCTGTTAAGAAGAGCGAGATAGAAACTTCCCCTCCAGAACATTAAAAGTAACAAATTTTTAAAAATTATTAACAAACACTAACCTCAGATCATTAGCCAGCCTGGCAACAGGCCAGAGAAAATTTATAGCCGACGTGTAACATCAGCTTTCATCCAGAAATGGTAATTTCAGTAAAATGAATAGTGTGTGGGCTTTTCATCCTGCTTTGCATTTGGCTCCTCACAGCCCTGTTTAAAGCCTGGGAACCGGCCATATAGTTAAACTGCACAGATGTTCAACAATCTGTACTTGTGTTAATTACCCTAATGTGAGCAGAAACTCAACAGATCCCTGCTAATGAAGGAGAAAGTTTTCCAGTGTGACTACCGTATGTTTCATTGTCACTATATTACCAAGCTTCTCCCCCTCCTTCCTCTGCCCCCCCAACTCCTATTCTCTCCATCTCCTTTGCATTCACATCACCCTCCCACCTCAGCATGCATGAATTGGACCAACTAATGACTGTGTATTTGCAACATGGCAGACACCATTAGGCTGATCGGAGGTGCGGCTGCTGAATTTTAACAGGCAATTTTAAACAAGGTAAGGAAAACAGATTCATCATGCTCCCGATTCTCTCATCCCCACCCATCTGCCATACTTCTGCCCTTGCCACAGCTCGAAAACACTCGTGAAGTGCAAATACACTTCCCCCTCTATAAAACACAGAAGCGTACAAAGCAATGCAAATAGATGTTGCTGGGCAATTACGGGAGATGGGAGCTGGAGAGTCGGGTGCATCCGGGACGACAGACTAACAAGACGGCTCAGAAGCAAGACTGGAGTGCAGGCCTGGAGAGGGAGCACACCAGTCTGCCTGGGCAGGCGGCATGGTAGCCAAAACGGGCTGTGGGTGACCCTGTCTGCTGCTCCCCTATCGAGAAGTGAGAGTTGCTGAATTTCATGGTGGGAACCACGAGAGCAGCAGTTGTATGTTCAGCTGCGCACAGGAGGGTAAGACAGGGTTTCTCAAGGGCACGACGGGAAAGAGCAGGGCAACGCTCAAGTGATCAGTGCTGCCAGAAGCAATGAACCAATACTGCTGCGCAACTTAACCCGGCATTAAAACATACTCGACCTCTGAAGAACTGCTTCTCCCACTGAGGATCTAATTTTCTCTTCCAGCATCTCTCTGCCCCGCTCCCTGCTGCCAGTCATCACCTTCAGCCACTTCTCTCAAAGAAATCTGCTTGGCAAGCAGAAGGCAAAGGCGCCTGGGTAAGGGCAACGGACTCTCACCCTGTTAAGCCTCAGGCGACCTCTGCATGATACCAGCCCTGGCCTAAGCCAGAGTTCACATCTCCCAGGTGCCACCACTTCACAGTCAGGCCAGTCTGCACCATCAAACTGTATTATAATGATCCTCATGGGAACAAATGTACTCGCTGTGTTCGACTTGACTGGCAGACTACCCACTATGGAGGAAGCGGGGGCAAACCAGCCAACTTTGCTCATTTATTGCATCCATCCTGCTAGCTCAGCCTCCTTTGTTGTTTACAGAGCCAACAACTTGCAAACGCGGAGATGTCGTAGCAGCTGCCGATCTGGGGAACTTGGCCGCGCTGCCACGTGTGTCACCCACGCCGTTTCGCGCCACCCCTCTGCTCAGGACAGAGCACTCGCTTCCAGCTCTGCACCGGCAAAAGCCTGAGTTCCATCTCAAAAACCTTCTTCTTTGTGAATTCGTAACAGATTAGGGAGAAACATCACACAAAAAGGCGGGGAGGGGATCCAGCATAATCCAGAAAGAGTTGAAAATTATTTAGAGAGCCCTTGGCTCTTTTCTCCTACCTTTTCATCATTAGTACTGGAAGCAACACAGCTGTCTAATGGCAACTTCAGGCACCCATGGGCCAGCGAAGAAACATTTTCCACACTCAAATAACACTGAGCTGATTTAATTACTGCACTTAATAGTAACAAAAGATGTCTCAATTTAATCTTCAAACAGCCCTCCAAGATCAAAACACAGCTGGCTGGATAACAAGATGGCCTAGGCCAGCAAACAAGCAGGTCCAATTTGTTCAAGAGCTGCATCCACTCCTCAGTATGAAAGGCCAAGGAACACTTGTGTATTGAACGAATCAAAGAAAGCAGCACTCCCGTCGCCCCCCTCCCTTCCCGCCCGACTTTTGTTATATAGGAAAAAAATAAAAAGGCAGCTGATTCACGGGTAAAGAAATGCAACATGATAAAAGAACAAGTGATGGTGTTTGGGAGAGAAAAAAAAGAAGTAAGAACCAAGATTTAACAGGTTTTGTTTTTATAATCCTTCAAGTTGATTAGGAATGAATGAATCAGATTAAAATCACATGGGGATAAAGGAAGGTCTCTAACACTTTCGTTTTTCTCTCCATACTGGACAGAAGGACACAGCTCATTAAGGAAAGCCCTCAAGACACAGCTACAGTGAGGAACAACCAAGCTTCCCCCCTCTCCCTCCTCACAAAATCTCTGTTACCTGTGTTCGGACAAGAAAAAGTTGGGGAAAGTTAACCGTTTACTTCTAACATTTTCTGATTGTCCATACTGAGTCGTGATTGTTACCTTTTGTAAACTATTCTGAAAAATGCCCCTCTCTTGAGTAACTTTCAACACACGTTCTCACTGACACCACGATTGGGTCTTTCCAGGCACCTTCAAAGAATTTTTAAGCTTTTGCACATTCCTTTAAGCTACACACAGAAAAGTTAAAGCCAGTCCTTCAGCCACTGGAACATTTCTGCAATCCCCTGAACAGCAGAGAAGCCTAAATAAACTTTCATGTTGCACACAGCGGGTAACTTTCCAACTCCCCCTTCCAACTACTGGTAGTAACACAAGGGGCACACAGCCCACTTCTTTGATATAAGTTCTACTAATATTCATTACAAACAAGTTCACTAGAAATCCTTGAGCTTCTTGGGATTACTCTGGATGGACAACGGTCTGTGGGACATTGCTGCTGAAAGCTTAGAAGGCTTTTTCTAATAGTTTTCCCTAAACTTTTTTTCTCTTGATGCAGAACTACAATTAGGTAACTTAAGTGTTCCAATTTTCTTGGAGCCCTGAATCATGTTTTTTGAGATTATAGTTTCTTTGGCTTTTGTTTTTCATTCTATACAGACCTTACTCCATCAAAAGCAGTTCTTAAACAACAGATGGTGTCATTGACCACCACACCATGAATGAGGACAAAGGGGAATTTGCTACAACTCTGGTGACGTGACTCTCCTCTCCTTGGACTGTGACACAATAGAGGAAGATGATGTCCATGTTTACAATGATCAGGGTCAGGCAGTCCGATGGTTTGCTCAAATACCCCAGCAGGCATGAGACATCTAACCAGAGAGCCACAGAGTCACTTAAGTGGTGGGACTTCGAGAGGTCATCCGGCTCAAACTCCGGCTCAGACAGGGCTAACTTCTATGTTTTAGCAGGTTCCAAAGGGCCTTGGTTAGCCGAATCTGCATGCAAATTTTTGACCAATTCCCTCCCTGTTCATTCAAGTCGCTCCCTTTCCCAGTGACTTTGCCCCTAGATAGACCTGTACTTTTAAAAACACACTATTTTGCAATAAATTGGTGAAGAAGTATCCATTGTTTCAATTTACAATACAACCTCCATACTGATCTGTGTTCAAGCTCAGAGAACGAACCTTCATATTTCAAACTAGCTGGGTTCAGACAACTGAATGGCAACTGGGAATGAAATTTCCCATCTCTCTGCCCAAATGGTTTCAATTTAAGCAGGGTTGAACTTCAGCTTAAAACCACTTTCTCAACCAGTTTAAGATCTAGATCAGCAACAAGAGATCTTGAGGAGGCACTCACTGCTGAAGCTCAAGCAAGTGCGTGTTTCCAGTCTGCATGTTTGTTTAAGTAAATGACAATGATGGGGGGACCAAAAGCAATTCCCCTAACTAGAATTCACAAGTGCAACCAACCAGAAAATCTCCCGCGTGCTTGTGAGGAGGGAGTCAGACTTCTCAAAGACTGAAAGACGGCTCTGCTCAATGCCCGGCAGTACGTACAAAGCGCCAAGTGTGAAATCCTGACCCCACTGCAATCAGTGGTAAAATTCCCATAGCTTTCCTCAGGGCCAGGATGACCAAACCTGTTCAGACAATTCACAAACCACCATTTCAAGGGCACACCTTTGCACGAGATTCCCAAGGGCCTTTTGAGTTTTGACTTAAATGCCGGGATTATTTTTACAATTCCAGTTACGGGTTCTTTGTTCGCAGGGAGTTAAGCAATACAAAGAACACAGCGAGAGAACAATGGAGGTATTACCATGCATGATTTGTCTTAAAAAAAAAATTTTTCTTTTCATGAAGTTATAGATCCAATTTCAGTCTTTATTATCACTTTGCCATGTGAGAAAGTGGTTCTTAATTTTAATAAAGGAAGGAAGCTTCATATTTCAGCAAGAGCTAAAATGCTTCCTGCGATACAGAAGGTGGAAAGCTCTTTTGCTAACAGCTACTGCAGACCAGATTCGGGGAGGGAAAGGGAAATAATCCGTCCACACTGAGTAAATAAAGCTTGTGTAGGACATGCCTAACAGTGGGCAGTAGCCCAAAGGCATTTTGTCCAATGAGGTAGTTTCTGCCTCCTCCATTTTAAGGGAAATTAAGAGCTTGCTCTGGCAAGCACATACTAACATTTCACTTATCACCAAACTCGCGGTCTGAGCAAGTACGTACCCTACTGCAGTCTATGTTGTCTATGCAGTCCACCACTGGACTAATAATCTTTCCACCACATTAACCGATCTGGAGAAAGACCTATATACATAGCTTCAGAACCTTTCACTAATATTTCAAACTAATTTTCTCCCTCAAATCTACTTTGCCCTTAAAAAGTAGTCTGTGGTACATTTAAGGAGGTTCTCATCTAAAACTTAACTGCATTCTATTCTATGTGAAGAACGACAAATTTAATCCAATTCACAGAATAAAAGTAAAAAAGTGCCCCCAATTCACACAGGCTTGTTTCATTTACCTTTGAAAAAAGTAATGTTACAGGCCCACCACTCTCATTTCATGCTACTATATTAATTTTAAAATGGAAATGCTAGTTGTGTTCGGTCAGTCGAAACTTCAGATCTATTCCAGTTTGAAATGCGTTATGGAAATTCCTTTTCCCCTGAAGATGACCAATAGCCCTATTATTTTACAGCCTTTCCCATTAGACCCTGTTTACACTAGTGCTGGAGCCATAATAGGAAAATCCATCTTTAAACATGGTCCTCACTAGCAAGAAGTAAACATAGTTTTGTAAAATTATTTTTAATATTGTTCCATCTCTCTCTGTTCTGGCAAAGGAAATTAAGTTCATTGTGACGAGAGTACTAAGAATCTGGTTTAACCACGGCTCCCATGGCAAGCGAAACAAAGATTTGATGCAACATACATTAAGTAGCCAATTTACTTTTGTCCGGTGCAACATTTGATGCGCTTCTGCATGCACAGCTGCCCTGCAACAGAGGCAGAGGGGTGAAGCCCCTTACCTGCTGTTGGGGCCCGTTTGTTCGATAGGAACAAAAAGCAAAGTGAGAGAAAGCAGTTCACACACCACAGCTCTCTAATATTTTTACTTTTTTTTTTAGAAAGGCTAAAAAATTTAGGGTTTCAGGGAGTGAAACTCATCTCCTCTGGTCCAGATATCAACAGGCTCCTTTCAGCCATGTGTGATCCCTTCTTTCTCTCCTCAACCTTGGCAAGTACAACACAACAAAACCAAAGGAAACAGAGAGCCCTTTGCAAAAGACCTAACTTGGGCTGCAGCTACATGGCCATCCAAACAGACAGGGCTGTGTACAGTGACGATATGCTCATTTTCCACTCAAAAACCTCAGGCACAGGCAGGTGAGGTGTCTTGCCCAGCAAGGCCGTGCCAGAGAGGAGCACACAGCACAGGTCTCCTGCCCTGGATGCCCCAGTCACAGGGACATGCTACCTGGGCGGTTGATAGAGCTGCAGGAGTGTTAAGAGGGACAATATGTTATTCATCACACGTGTTATTCATTGTTAGTCATTCTATACTCTGAATCTCAATACAACAAAAAAATAACCCAAAGAAACTGGGAGCCACGTATGGAAGACACTTCTTCTGAAACAGTAGTGACAAGAAAATCAGCAAGACACCTCCCGACAAATTTCAACACAGATGCAAAGACAGAAATGGAGAAACCAAAGCAGTGGAAGCAACTAGCATTTGTATCTTCCAACTCTATTGCAAACAATTCCCAGCAAAGGGATTTAGCTGTGATGAACAGCTGCAAGATACAGAACTAAGATACAGTGCTTTTATGATTCTTTTCAGGTAGCCGAGTACGAAATCCCTGTCCTTCTCTCTCCTCGGGCCATTCATCTTTCGCAGGTGATGGGGAGCTGCTCTCCCAGCGGGTGGTCCTGCTCTCGCAGGACCATGCTTAATTGCCACAAATCAATTCCATCCTCGATGCTCAGGCTGCTGCTGCCCCATCCCCCTTTCCACCCCTTTCTCTTTACACTGATCGCAGCCCAGGATCCTCTCATGTTACTAAATCAACCTTTGGACATACCACCTAGGAAAAACAGAAGAGGCAGCACCAGACACCGCTCACTGCGGCCAGCGCCATGAGTTGACGTTACACAAGCAGATCAGCCTAAAAAAAAAGGTCAACTCTGTGTCTCTGTGTGTGTGCGCACGTGTGCACACACACATGCCTCCTATTTTATTTTTTTGTTCAACTGGAATTAATCAGGAACGATAAACACTGTTTGTCTCCTGAAAGCAGCAGTGGGGGGATGAAATATGCCTCTTAAGCTTATCAGCTTCAGCGCCACTGAAGAGAAAGCTGGCTTCTAAGCCCAGGGATAATGGTCTGTCCTTTCAGGAAGGTATCAGAGGTCTCAGGAGAGGGAGACAGCACAATGGTGTGACCTTCAGCTAATAAAGCCCACCCTAGAGTCCAAAGCAGCTTGGGGAATATTGACAAAAGTTCGTATTTACAACAGCCTGGACTCTTTCCAGATACCATTACCAGTTTAGAGAGCTGCAGCCTCTGTACGTACACTCACACACGCTTTTATTCTGCCTCCTCCTTTCTTTCTTTGTTCCCATGCTGGCAAAAAAAAATTAGTCAGAAAATGGCAATTCTTCTGCTAACAAGGCCCTACCAGTATCTTTTTTAATGAAGAGAGTTATTTAAAATTTCAGTTTCAACCTCAGCAGTATCCTCTACTCAAAGGAGATTCAAGGCCTCTTGCAAGGATTCTCAGTGCATCATCATGCTCATCAGGAAGAAAGCATATGTGTTTTTGTGGAAAGTCTGCTGATGTATTTATAATTCTTTAAACAAAAAGGCAGCCAACATATTGTAAAATGAGAAGGTTTTTGTTTTTGTTTCGTTTTGTTTTTTAAAAAATAGACACTGGCAATCAATGCAGCCCCAGTCAGAAAGGCAAAACCAAAGCTTTTTCAGGCAGAAACTGATCTCCCCTCACCAGTCTGCACTGTGGTTAGCAAAAGGACGTTTAGCCCATAGCTAGAGCGCATAGGCATGACTGGAACACAAATAATAAATAATATTTTAAAAACTGTTCATACAGTGAAAAAAGCCAATTCCAAAACATAAAAACTGTTTGAAGCAAAAGTTTCATTTTTCCACCTTCTAAAGTAGTTCCAAAACAAATATATAAAAATAAAGGTTGGGAGGAAATCTGTTTTCAAGGGTAATTTCACTGAAATCAGGACTAAATATCAAAACATTTAATGGAAATAACATCTTCAGTGACAGAACTGTTTTGACTGCACTTTTCAATCCAGCCATGCCAGTCTGCCATTTTTATTTATCTGCCTCATAATTCATCTTTGCCAACCTGAAACTAATCTTGCTGGAGTTCAAAAGGGATCCAAAACCTGGAATAGGTTAGAACTTCTCCCAGTAACATCTTCTAAAAGGTGCCTCTGTATCTTGGAGTCTCATTTACCATGCTGGTATTTAAAAGGCAGGAAGAAGGTTGAACAGGTCTCTATGAAGACCACAAATTTGTCGCTTTCGCAGCCTTTGCTTTCCAGCAAAGAACCCACTTCCACCAATAGCTACAGTTGCGTCAGCGACACAGGCTCATAAGCAGTTTTCCAATTTCCTAGAGTTTTGGCCCAAACGTGCATTTAATCTGTTCCCATGTGGCCCATGCAGCCACATTCACTGTCAAGAGAGTTCAGGTGATTGATTACAGCCTGCCTGAATTCAAAGTAGTCAGATTAGACATTAATGTTGTGCTTAATGTCCTCACACAAACAAGGTCGTGGTTGCATCAAGACTAACAGATGACACACACTGGGACCACGTGGCCCAGGAGACTGGTAACAGGATGGGAAGTCTTCAGTTTGTAGCCCCTATTTCAAAATCAAGCCTGATTCTACAGACACCCTATCCCTATAAGGACTGCTCAGCAACCTGCCTGAGATCTAGTCCCAGCAGTAACCCAGGGTAGGAGCACTCAGTCCTCCATAACCTGAGGACACAGGCACTGCCGTCGCCCCGACTGCAGCCAAATTTTGATCACTGTCAAGATTAACTACCCTCCATTCTTGCTCCCAAACATTGCTCCACATTACATTCTTCCTGCCTCTAGAGGTGAGCTAACAAAATCAATAAGCAGCACTGAATTTATGAGGTGGTGTAAAATACCAGAAAAGAAATATAAAGAATCCTAGGAAGTCAATAGTGCCATCAGAAAGGTGAAACCACGTTCATCTTGGAAAAATATCAACTTATTCATCTGTGGGGAAATACCAGAGAACCGTGATACCCCAAAGCAAAGAGAAAGTTGGAAAAGCAAAAGGTATTGGGTTCCTCTAGCAGGAACGTGTAGCTCTGCTTGGAAGGCTAGAGCCCAGCAGGGCAAAATACCCATTACCAGCCCACCTCAGGGCATGGGGACAGAGAAAAGAGTGATGAAGTAAAGAAAAACACAATTTTCTATGGGTAAGAGAAGGTGCTACAAATGATAACAGGAAATACCTGGAATCGGTTTCCAAGACCATCCCTCTACGCACTGTTTCAACGATGTGAGGTTATGTCTCCTGGCTGCCACCAATGCCCTGGCTAAGTGCTTTTCACTGCCTAACCTTTAAAACAGAATTGTTTTATTTATAATAACAGTGAGTTCCTATTGAGAAGCTTCAGCAACAACCGTGTCTGGTTGTAATTTTGTACCCGTTTTCCACAGCAGAACCCCCTGGCTCTCAGGGAACCATGAGGTATTAGCTGTATCCCCGAGGAACAGGCAGATCCAGGACACATCTTCTGCCACAGTGGATGAGCAACTGCTCCAAACTGCTACCCTCTTGATTTCCAAACCTCAAACATTCCGAAAGTCATCCTTTTAGGGTAAGATTTTAATAGTGAATATTGGAGATAAAAGGCTGAACACACAAGCTCCATCCTGAGAAGGTGTGAATAATCCCACCTGTGGCTGCCCTGGGCACGCTCTCCTGCACCCTGCCTTTGAGCACTAAAATGAGAAACCTAAATGACCTGCTTGTGTTCTTGCATGACATGGTGCAAGACTTTGTCTTCCTTGCGCCAAGAGGTAGAAAGAATTCAGGGCTTGAAATTGCAAAGAATTAAGACTTAATAATCAGCCAAGACAGTGACTGGAACTCAGAGGCCTGTCTCCCTCTGAAATTCTCTTTGCTGCCATGACGTGCTCACACTGAGTATCTTCCCTTGAGCAACTGCCTGACTACAATACAGCACATCCTTACCATAAAGCCCTTTGTTAAAACATCTTTGCCATAAAGCTGCAGAACCTTGGCTCCCAAGTACATTAAATCCTTATAAACCTGCCTTCATTTTAACCGCGCAGTATTTCAAGACACAAAGCACTTCTTCTGAGAGATAGCACTTTAATGAGAAAAGGGGTAAAATGTATAAACCAAACCTCATTATAGCATAATTTCTAGGAGACAAGCATGCTGTTATAAAAAGAAGCCATGGCAATTGCATTTCACATGGCTTGAAGATTTAATACTTTTACAGAGCCACTGCTACTTTCAGCCATTGGTGGTGTTTTGTTTTGAACATAACACAAAGCAACCAGAATTATGGGTCCACTGTCAGCTATTTATGTTATATTCTGTAAATTGTTGCAAATGGTGGATTCAACTCTCCTGCATGCTCACAAAATGTAACATGGATTGGACAGTAAGAACTGACTACAAGTTACTGTGTATACTTTTACCTTTAAACCTCTGCGTTCTTAAAGGTTGTCGTTTTAAATATGATGATACAGCATGGACAAGTTGAATTACCCAAACCAGATCCAAATCACATTGGATTGAAAGTACTTATAATGACATATCTTGTTCCCATGTTAATAACGGAGTCAAAGAAACCCACCAAAAACCACACTACAAGAAAAATCTAGAGTACCGACAGACAAATGAAAGTGATGGATATAACGCCATTTAATACCACCTGTCAGGTAAACCAGGGTAACTGGGACATCGAAGGGGCTGCAGTTGGTTTCCAAAAATGAGAATACTCGATTTTGTTAAAACTTGAAACTCAGTTGCTTTCTACAAAATCTCAAATGGAACAGTCCCCCCACAGCCAACTAGAAAAATGTTAATGGAAAAACCTGTTCTCCTAAAGAACAAGCTATGTATCTATTAAAGGAGCATCCTGAATTACATTGGTCTGGAAGACTTTTAAACTTAATCTAATAAAGAAGTCATTATTGATTACAGTTCTTCCACATTAGTCTTCCAGCTGTAACTTCTGAAATAAAAACTTAGCAATGATTAGGTATTTACTACAATCAGTAGAGAAAAACAGCGAAAAAAGATGAGCGTAAAGGTCACCAGAGAAACAACATACTTCTTTTTTGGGGAGAGCAGGGAAACAAAACAAAAAAAACCCCAACCCCAAACCCTCAAAATAACCCCACCCCAAACACAACAACAGCAGGAAGAATGCACTTCATGGCAGCTTTGACTTGAAGCACATACAACACTGATTGATGGATACTGAAAGTGAAGACACCAGTGGAAAATTAAACCCAATCAAGCACCAAAATTGGGACAGTTTTTTTGTGTCTCTTGGTACTACTTGCAAAAATCATGCAAGAAAGATCAGAATTTCAGCTAATTATTATTTTAGCTACTGTCACACATCCGGGTTAACAGCAGGGTAAAAAGCTGACAGGTAACTGATGCCTATAACCTGGTTAGGATAAGCATTTCCCCGTATCTCTTTGCTGTAGCTCATAATGAATGAAATTCTGGACAGAAGGGTATTTGTTCTCCCTGATTACCACAAGGTTCAACACTCACTACATGGCTATGGTGATGTACTAGCACTTCTGTTCTCAGAGCCCTTCAGTTCTCAGAGAGGACATCTGAAGAGAACATAATGGGCACAAACTGGAACACAGGCAGTTCCACCTGAACATGAGGAGGAACTTCTTTACTGTGAGGGTAACAGAGCACTGGAACAGGCTGCCCAGAGAGGTTGTGGAGTCTCCTTCTCTGGAGATATTCAAAACCCGCCTGGATGCATTCCTGTGCAACCTGCTCTAGGCTAACCTGCTTTAGCAGGGGGGTTGGACTAGATGATCTCTAGAGGTCCCTTCCAACCCCTACCATTCTATGATTCTATGATAATACACTGACCCTTTCTAAATACAAATTAAATAATTTAGCCTTTGGGACCTGTTTTTTGAGATACTTTTAGAATTTTCATTTCTACTGACGTGATTCTTCTTTCCAAATTTACTGTAAAAGGATAACAGGTTCCTCCTTCACCATCATCACTCCCTTGTAAGTCAAAAGAGACTTTTCCAGCTCTTATCAACTTTGCCATGGGAGAAGACAGCAGGCTGGACAAGTCTTGAGTCAGCATGTCTGCACACAAATTATCACAGGATGTCTGGCAGTAAGGTAACCCAGCCTAGCACGTGCCTTCCCTCAACTCAGCTTTTACTTTAATATTTTTCTGCTTGGCTGTGCAACTAAACCTCAAGGAAGAAGACAGCTGCAAGCAAGTACACATGCTACTTTTACTTTACAACCTTCCCACTTCCTCCCTTAATAACAGAGGGTTTGGGGTGCTAGAAAAGAGAAGCCTTATCACAAATGTGCAATGAGACCCTGAGCTAACAGCTTAGCTGACATGGAACTGTTAACAGTGAATTGGCTTGGAGACAGTGGGAAAAAAAAGAAAGAAAAAAAAAAAGGGAGACAGAATGAGAGAGACAGAGACAGCAACCAATTCAGCTGCAAGAAATCAAGCTAAATCAGTCCCAAGTGCCCATGTTGGAGAGACTTGATCTCATACCTTGCTTGTTATCAAGGCACTCCTGATACGAGTCAGCTCCAGTTCCGTTGCGGTCTACAGACAAAACAAAAAGTTTCATTCATATCAAACAGAAATATTAGAAACTTCTCAAATGGCAGCCTCGCTGGAGCAACAGGTTACGTGCAAATAGCGCTAGTTCTTTAGGAGGCCATGCTGGTTTGCTGACATAAACTGTGACTTGTTACGAACAAGCTGCAATAAACTGACACCAATCTGCTATGAGAAATTTATTTTTGTCCTGGGTAGTAGGTGCAGGTGCTTTCCTCACAGCCCTGCCCATCCACCTCCATGCTGGTGAGGGCACAGGGGAGGGGATTACAGCTGCACCTGCTCTGAGTAAGTTCCTTAAGCACACGGAAGACGGAATACTTGGAGTTAAATCTACCATCACGCTGTCTGCTGTAGGCCCTATGAAACCAGTGGCTTAAACCAGCCGATTCCGAACTATGTTCTGGAATAGACTTCTCTGTGTCTCGTGGTGCTGTGCTCCCTTTTGTTTTTGGCTGCTACATCGTAATAAAGGAAAGCATCTGCTTGTATTTTCAACTGCAAGTATTATTCCTCCATGGAAGCAATGTTACTGTAGTTACCACTAGGGTTATGTGATCCAGCAGCAGGAGAAGAGTTGGTCTGTGCCATGAAAACAGGTGAGAAGCTAGGGCTCCTGTACTCCTGTGTGCTCCACACAGGGAAGAAACCAGACAGCTCCCCAACAGGTGTGGTCACACAACTGACATTTCACAGCCAGCATGGATATCACCTAACAAAATCCTTCATCCGCAGTACAGTTTCAACTAGATCTCATCAGCTGTGTGTAAAAATGGTTTAAACTGTAGGTTAGCAGAATCAGGTTACAACATGGCTTGGACCTCAAAAGGAAACCAAAGAATGTTCCAGTGTGGCTTCTCCTCCTGCTTTACAAATTGGTTCAACCACAAAAAAAGTCTGGATGGTCCTTGAGAAAAAATATTAAATACATCTGTAAACCCTGGATAAACTAATGCTCTTTCAGCAGCTTACGTGCACCTTACATGCCACGCTAAGTATGAGGAATAAAGCAGCTGAGCCCATGTGATAGTGTTTGCGCACACTAAGGTCCTCAAAAAGGGAGCGTTTTGTAACTTAACACATATAAGAACGCACATGGTGCTAAGATCAGTCCTGTTGTGTAAGTACCAAACCATTCGATCGGTCACCCATGGCACATACTCCTACCATACCAACTCGAGTGACACTGGAGACAGCTCCTCTACTAGAATAGTTTTATCTGTGTGGTGATCACAACTAACAAAAAAGCCACCACTGTGGGACTGGGAGTTAGCACCCCATGAGGCTGAACTGGGTGGATAAGCTATCCAGTAACAGTAGTTCAGTCTCACCATCACGAGACCCAGCACAACAGCAACTGTTAATTTCTTTCTAAAGACGCTCTTCAGAGCCAAAAGATTAGAAACACTGCTCACAACATAAAAAAGGCACTACTGAGAACTCTCCCATCCAGGGACCTAGAAATAACTGTATTCTGCATCTCCAAAAACTGACTGGTCCCTGAATATGATGGCTTTCTGGCGTTCCTCCCGTGTGGCAAACACATTCCCACCCAAACTGCCCTTCCATCTTGATTTCTTGCTCCACCAACAGCTGGTGATGGCACCTTGAAGGTACGAAGAGATCCAGATCAGAGTTAAAAGGCTTCACATTTAGCAATAGCATTTAATGAACAAAGAAGCAAAAATTAAAGTTGCTCCACCGTTTGTGTTGTGTAAATCCCAGATAATAGATCTTCTCCCTAATCCTAATGAGGCCTTCCTATTAAAATCTTTATTAGCTTTCAGCTCTGCAGATTGCCCAAAGGCTCATCAGTTTCCCTATCTCTCAGTACCAAGATCTGCTTTAACTTTTACAAATAGCTCTAAGATATTTCTCAGCTTATCAGCATTGCCAAGCAGCCTGTCTTATCATTACTATTGCAGATAAAATAAATGAGCTCAGGATGATATGAATAATGATATTTTCTGTAGGCTGGTTTCCCATTACATTTTCCACAGATTGTAGATTTAAATTTCAGCACAAAAGAAAAAAATAAAAAAGAAGCAGAGCAGGGAGGGTGTTGGGGTTTTTTCTTCCAATTTACCTTTACTGTCTCAGAGCACATTTTTGAGCTCATCTGATTTGAGCTAGTAATTAATTTTGGAAGGGAGCAGAAACACCTCAGCTCTGCTTTCTCTGAAGACCAAAAGCACAGTTACTTCTGGGATGTTTTTTCAGCTGCGTTTGTTGGAGAGAGGCAAGGGCTAAATTGCACTCTGCCTAATGAAGCCATCTTCATTAGGTTGCTCCTTTTCCCTAGCAGACTAGGAATACCAGTCAGATTGGGAATTGAAATCACGAAAAGCAACAGAACTGCATTTGAATTAAAAGACTAGGCTACAAAGGTCTCCGACGTCTGCTCCGGGCTGATTAGCACGAGGCGCGTGCGGCACTGCTGCGGCACACAGCGAATTTTACAGCGCACGTTCACAGATGAAGGCAAAGCGTTCGTGGCAGACAAGGAAGCTGAAAGACTAACACGTCTCTCCCTTTTCGTGACAGCAAGCCGGGAGGTCATGTTCTGGCAACCATTTTCTGCCTGGTGCCTGCAGCAATCACTACAGGGTTAAATGCTTTTCTGCTCCCCAAATTCCTAGTCCTGTCACTGTATCAAGGTTATCTATTATTGGCAGTGACAGGTGAAAATTAATCTCCTAATTATGTCTTGCTGCGTAATCTGCACTGAAGAAGTAACATAAAAGGATTACAGTACACCCTCTACGGAAGGCTTTGCTAGAGAGCCAATCACCCAGGGAGATGGAAGGTATGTGGTAAAGAGATATTTATGAAGGATTTCCAACCATTTTGAAGCCAGGCTATACTATAACTTTATAACCTACACCTTCAGAGTAACGATCTACTTGCAGGTATCTTAATAGCCTAAATGCTTTTTATTGTTGATTATTCCATGGGAGAAAACCCAGGATTTATACCCATTATGTCCCTGATTCTCCTTTGGTATAGCAGTTACTGCAGAAACAGCATCCATGTACAGATGTTTTTTAAGTCCCACAGAAACACCATGGCAAACAACGGACACAGCTTGCTTAATATTAGAAGTCTCGTAGCTACCTTCCACAGCAATTTAACTGTAACATTTTTTCCACAAGAACATAAACTAGGCTGAGTACTTTCAAAACTTAAAATATGTTTTTTAAAAACCTCGTTTTGTAAGCAAGCTAGAAATATCTTTGGTAACAACACGAACAGCCACCTTGAAAAGCTGTCTTCATGTAAACTCTAACTCTTCTCTGACCACCCACCATAAAGTAAGGTTTATTTTTACAGTATTAAAGAAGACACATTTTATTTATCCTTAACCCTTTCTATGCAGCCATATAAGGTACAAATGGATGTTTTGGAGAACCTGTTTTTCTGTATCCATGTCAACACCACCATCCTCGTTCCAGTTTATGACCAGCGATCACCACTTGCCATTCTTCCCGTTTAAAACTACATTAGCTGCCTTGAGAGATGCTCTCATGCTAAACCGTGCCTGTGAGGTGTTAGCGGGGTGTCACTATCTGTAAAACTCTGGCAGGGTAATGGGACGGGGCAGCGAGGGAAGGTTACCACTCCAGCATCACCATCTGCAATCAAGTCCCTCCACCAATATCAGTCACATATACTCAGTTTCCTTGAGGGTGACCTTTTCTACAGGGTGTAGAAACGTCACTAATTCCTTTATGCGAACTCTCCGTGCTTAAATCCAGCACCATTTTCCACCTTTTTGGAAAGCCAAGCCCTGCCACAAACTTTGAAAGCAACACACCGGTCAGCAAGTGAGCGGCCAGCACTCTGGTTTGCATTTCCAATGACCAGGACCTCGCTACTGAGTCAGCGCGAGGTGAATCTGAACAGATAACCGAGACGCAAAACCATCAAGAAGACACTAAGATTGGGACTGTCCCGGGAAACCCAGGCATACCTCCACGTGTGCAGTGTGGGCCGGCAGCCACACGGTGGCACACAGAATACTACAAAATATGAGCCACGAAACGCTCACATCGGGGCCTGGACTTCAAAACAGCCTTTGCACCTTTAACTTCCTAAAAACAGTGATAGCTGTGCAAACCTGCCTCCATTACCAGAGCCGCCATCAGGGGTCACTGCGCCACCTCGGCTGCTGGAATCCGCGATTTTCGGAGGAACCCGCAAAGCTGGAACACATCTGCAACTCAAGGGACAAAAGCTGGGCAAGCCACTTGAAAAATTACTAGAATCAGGAGCACTCCGATTTTAAACGAGCAACTCAAATTAGGCAAATTCCCCAGCAGTGACAGAGGTGTGAAGATTGTTCGCCTTTTTCCTCTGTTGGTTTTAACACCTCCCAGCCCGTGCGCGGGCAGGCGCTGGGCTCCCGGAGGCTAACCGCTCCGCGCGCTCTGGGCTCCGAGCGTGAAAAATGCTGAAGGGCAGGTGTGTGAAAATGAATTATTATCCTGTTTAAGGCAACTGCTACTAAAAATGTAAAGCTGTATTTAAGTCATTTTTAACACACGCTTTCGTCTCCATCTGAAAGTCAGCTCCTAGGTGATCCTTAGGATATTACAAGGACTGTGAAAACACGTATCCTGCTGCCGAGTTTTATCGAATCCACATCATCACATATATGCATTTCTATGTATTACATTTTCACCAGCATGAGGACAAGGTCATTCGTGTTTACACCATTAAGGCTAGAGATTTTCTTTTTCCTAGGACCTATTTTCAATAGATGAACAGAAATAATTCAATGAAGCCTAGAACAGAACATAAACCCTTAATGGGTTACCCTTGGCACTAAATAAGTAAGGAAATTATTCACTAGCATCTCTCCTTTTGTGGACGTTTTAATCTTACAGTTATCTAACCTCTTACATAGTAGTTACGAGAACAAAAGAAATGTGCATAGAGGCAAAGCACCCACCTACTAACGTATCAGCACTACTTTTAACAAGCCCATTCTTCAGTAATATGTTTTGCTTATGGAAATCTGAAAAACAAATTCCTATCCATAGGCATTTTCCCCAAATGCTCCATCACCAACCTCATTATGCGATACAGAAATTCTCCCAAGGGATATTATGTAATGGCAATCCCTCCTTCCTCTCCCTAAGGAGTATATTTCTCATTACATCTCCTAGTAATTGTTCAGTCTAGGAAATAATTTCTGGTAAAACCATATGTTTCTTTATCTAGTTCAGAATTTCCATCTTTTTCAGGAGGATAAAAGACTGTAAGAAACCCTAGAATTTCAACTTATGATGCAAAATGCCAATCTTCGATCAAACATGCTATTAAGCTAGGAACAACACGTTCTTCTACCTTCTACCTGCCCGACTTCAGTTCTTGAGAAGTAATAAATTCATTAAATTAACCAGCTTACATTTCCTATTCTGATTATACAAATAATTTTACTTGACTGAATCTTCTGTAACGGATTGAAAAAGACTGCTTCACATTCAAATATACCCAGACACCACAATACCTCGCTATTATGGGTCACTCAACACAAGGATGCTGGGAGTCAAGGGACAAAAAAGAAAGAAAGAAAAGATTTAAGGCAGAAAATGACACACACATCTGTGCTTTCCAAAAGTGCCATGCAGCACAGACTGGCTCACTGAAGAATGCAGCCCTTTTCATCGCCACTTTTCTCAACATATCACCATCAAACATTGTAACGGTTTTTAGTTTAAAAAGCAACAACAGCAAACGCTAACATTTGCACTCCTTACTGAAAGTTAACGCTTCAAATCGCAACATTCTTGCAAAATCAGAGCAAAATAAATATCAGCTACTGCTAAATGTCTGTAGTTTAGCACTGGAATCTGAGGCACGCTCCAACCCCTTTTTTTAACTTAAAAATACCAGAGCTACTCGTGACACTGCTATTCCATTTAGCAGCATAGGCTACAAGGTCCAACAGATGACTGCATGTCCCGATAGAATAACACCGGGATATATTTTGCTCCTTCGTTTGTTTATGAGAACAGACTGCCCCTCTCTGATAAACAAGGCTTAAGGTTTCACTCAGAATAACCCATCTTCCAAATAAAATTATACGAAATAAAATAAAATAAAATATCACTCTATACTAGCGAAAACTCGGTAACCAACTAAATAAAATACTGCCTGCCTTGTTTTATAGCATTAACCTGCTCTGGAGAAGAAAATCAGGCAGCTCAACCTAGTACCTTTTGGCTTTAGCACAGGGCAGTTTTAGGGAACTGCTGTCACTGAAGAAGAAAATTCTTGAAGAGAGCGCTAGAAGTCTGTCACTTGCAGGAAGTTAATGCTGTGTGTATAAATCAAGCAGCTCGTCCTTGTAAGTCTGTATGTGAGGAAAATTGGATTTATACATAAACATAAACCTCTGAAGTAAATTCTGATCAGGGATGACCAAAGATTTAACTCTCTAGAAAGAAGAACGGGAAAACTCTATTTCCCTGTAATACCTTAGCAGCCTTCTACAGCTGAGCAAGGCTTTCTTTCAAGAACTGATAACGAAGTAAATAATTCCAGTTTGTACGGCACAGGGGAGACCGGTTAAGGACGATCTCCAAGACCCAAAGCAATCACTCAGAACAGTAACTTACATAACAAGAAATTATCTTCGTTACAAAATTAGGTTAAAAGGACCTCAGATACTGTAATGTTACAAAAAATCAGGACATGCCTTGAGAAGATTAGTGGGCGAACAGCCTCCTGAGATAAATGCGCAACTTCAGGAAGATTTTACAAGCCTAAAACCAGCTTAAATTCCAGAGAGACGTACAAGCCTTTGCCATGTAAAAAGGCCCCTCTCTCCTTCCCTCTGCCCTCACCTTATCCTGAGCTCTTTCTTCCAAAGCATCTTTAGTCAACCAGTGACCTGGAAATCTCACTTCGCCCCCCTCCCCTCCCTCCTTCAAATTTGTCACTTTTAAACACACAAGGTTTAGTTTCTTAATTGGATTAAATTTTTCTTTCAAGCCAAGCAGAGGGGCACGGCAGAGACGCGCGGACAAGAGCAGCGCCGGGGCGGCCGCCCTGCGCCCCGTGCTTCGGCGTGGCCAGCGCGACCTGCCACGCTCGGGGCGGCGGCTGGGTTACTGCTCAGGGCAAAAGACACACGGGGGGGAAAAAAAATGAAGCTTTTTTTTTGGGGGGTGAAGACCGTTTCACAACTTGAGTAGAGGAGCTCTGGCCTGCACCGAAGGGGTTAACCACCGGCTACAGATATTTAAGTTTGTTATCGTTTTTAATCGCCAGCAATCCCAGACAAACACCGTCCTCATCCGGCAGCGTGCTCCAACACCCAGCCTTGCCAAGGAAACACTCCCGAAGAGCCAATTCGCGACATTCGGCCGAAGCGGACCACCGACGCCCCTCCGAACGGCCGCCGGGTCGCGCCGCCACGGCCACGCGCGGGTGGAAGCACGGGGCCC
The DNA here is from genome assembly GCA_013398225.1 of Steatornis caripensis. Taxonomy (NCBI): domain Eukaryota; kingdom Metazoa; phylum Chordata; class Aves; order Caprimulgiformes; family Steatornithidae; genus Steatornis; species Steatornis caripensis. Next base: position 1,638,130 of record VZSC01008472.1, on the reverse strand, counting down.
GCCCGGGCTCGGCAGCGCAGCCCCCCCGCCCGGTGCTGCCAGGCGGGTATCGCTCCGGCCCCGCTCCCCGGTGAAGGCAGCGATTCCTCCCCGCCGGCCCCGGCACTGGGGGCGAAGGGGTGGGAAGGGGGATGCGGTCGCACCGGAGGAATGTGCGAAACGGCGTGAAAAAAAGGCAGCTTGGGAGCACATCGCGCCCCGGCAGCTCCGCGGGGCTGCGTCTCTATTTTTTTGTGTGTGTGTGTTTTATTTAAACACGCCCAGTCTCCCCCTCACTCCATAAACCCGTACGGAGAGCTCCTCGATTCGCCGGCGGAGATGGGCGACGACCGGTGCACCCCAACACCCCCCGGAGCAAG